>OY978525.1:59904854-60334854 GCA_963854835.1 Megamerina dolium | reverse complement strand
ATATATATATATATATATATATATATATATATATATATATATATATATATATTGTAACGAGTATCGATAGTTGGTTACTCATCACTATTGTAACTGGCACTATTGGCAGCATCGACATGAATGTCAACAAAAAGAAATAAGCGATAACCAGAACAAGCCAACGAGAAAGGAAGAGAAGAATCTCGATAAAGGAAGATTCTGGGTGTTGCCAACAGAGTATAAATAGAGCCAGTGTTGAGCAGTGAGAATCAATCTAATTCCGAACGTGATTGCGAAAACATTGATACAGAGGCAAAAGTTACAAGTACATTAGTGTTATTGTAAATAGTTGATTGTAAACAGTGTTTATTGTAAATAGAGATTATTAAATAAATTGTTGCTGTATATAGTTGTATAAAATAAGTGTTGCAGTTATTACTAACAGAATCCAGTGATCGAACAAGGTAATTCAAATAGAATTAAACGCTCACAGAATAAAAACGTAACAATTTGTGTCAGAAGTGGGATTCTGTAAAGATGGTGAAAATTGACCAACTAAAAGTGGACCAGCTTAAAAAGCTGTTGGCAGAGATGAATCTATCGTCATCAGGTGCAAAGGCGGAACTGCTGGTGAGGCTGAGGCAAGCTATGGAGGCTAAGGGAATTAATGTAGAAGAACATGAGTTCTTTGAGGAAGCCGATATACAAGCAGTTGTGCACGCTGAGGAAGAGATCAAAATAGATTCGAGTGGTCAACTCATGGAGTTCATGAAAACCATGATGCAACAGTTACAAGAAAGTTCGTCTCGACAAGAGGGCGTTATTAGTGAATTACGTACGGAAATTCAAGGAAATGCGTCTCGCATTGACTCCAAGTTTCAAGAACATTCGGTACGTCAAGAAAACGCTATGGGAGAGTTCCAGAAAACAATTGACTCCAAGCTTCAAGAACATTCGGCTCGCCAAGAACACGTCATCGAAAATCTACAAAAAGGAATTGAACTTAGATTTCAGGAAATTTCCGGAGCTATTAATGACAAAGTCACAGAGCTGAAAGAACACGTGGATGAGTTGGATGATAAGCTAAAGGAACATGTCGACGACTGGGAAGTTAAGTTCGAGAAATTACAGCACGAACTCAATCAACTAAAAATAAATGGACCAGCCACATCAGTGATTAGAGATTCAAGTACAATCAAATTAAAGCCACCAACATTTGATGGAAGCACGCTATTCAATATCTTCAAGCTTCAATTCGAGACAACCGCTTCGAAGAATCAATGGGATGATAGCGACAAGACTGCTGCTTTAATAGTCGCATTAAAAGGTAATGCTTCCGACGTGTTACAGATGATTCCAGAGAAAGATCGTGGTAGCTATCAGTCACTGATGGACACACTCCAGCGAAAATATGGAAATGAATACAAGAGTCAATTACATCGTGTGGAATAGAGATCGCGAGTGCAACGGAGTAATGAGAGCCTTCAGGAATTCGCTTCCGATATTGAGCGCTTATGTCATCTAGCGTTCTCCGGTAATTCGGAAGAGTTCGTCGAAAAAATCAAAATAGAGGCTTTCATAGATGGCATACGTGATGGAGAGACAAAGCGTGCCCTAGTCATGTCACCAAGGAATACTTATGCCGAAACAGTCAGTAGTGCATTGACGTTTGAAGCCGCCAGTTTGATGTGTCGACCAATGCCACGGGTACGCCAACTAGAAACAGAAACAGCAGATCTGGTTGAAGCAGTGTGTCAGGCATTCAAATCTGCAGTGCAGCCTGAAGGAAGAACAACAGGTCGACGCGAAAACAAATTTACTGGTAAGTGCTTTATTTGCGACAAACCAGGACACATGGCGCGTGACTGCCCTCTACGACGAAAGCGATCAAGATCGAATTCTCCAGGAAGACAAAAGAAGGAGAATAAGGTGGATAGCGATCGCTCCACTAACACAAATCCATCGTTAAACTATATCGAGTCAGTTCAGAGGGACGTGAACTGACTCCAACAGTGGGTTGCCCCATCATTCACATTTCACAACTACAGCGTGTGCCAAGCAGCTTGACTATTGATGGAAAATTGGACAATATGGAATTCATGTTAACCCTGGATACTGGTGCATCACATTCTATAATCAAGAGCGATTTGGTAAAGAGGTTTGAGCCTTTAATGGGAATAAAATTGCGTACAGCAACGGGTGAGGATGCACAAATTCTGGGCAAGATAAAGAAACGAGTATCTATTGGAAATTGCACGTGGGAACATGAATTCATTGTGGCTGACATCATCGATGACGTAATAATTGGTGTTGATTTTATGATTGACAACGGATTTACGTTAGATTTAAATCAACGGATACTACGCTATGCAAATGTCGAACTGCCATTGAACATCGGTTACAAGCGTAGTGGGAACATCAAACGAGTACTGGCATGTCAACGCCAAGAGGTTCCAGCAAAATCAGAAGCGGTGATATGGGCACAGATGAATGTGGATGATGGGACAGGCAAGTTGTGGTTAGTGGAAGCAGATAAAGAAATACAAAATAAAACCATCATACTTGGTAGGACGTTAGCAGAACCTAAAGAAAATGGAATAGTACCGGTGCGAATATTAAATCCAACTAATACATCTACAGTTGTGAAGAAAGGAATGGTGATTGGTCATTGCCAGGAAGTTACTGCCGTAGTAGACTGCGAAAATGGTTCATCGATAAAAAGTGGAAGATCAAGAACTGTCAGAGCGGAAATAAAAGCACAGATGGAAGAATGGGCAGGTGTGCTTGCCAACCAGCAAAAAGAAAAGGCTTTACAACTATTGGAGAAGTACAGTTCAATCTTTTCTTCAAATGGAAAAACTGGAGGACGAACAACCATCGTGAAGCATCACATTGACACCGGTGATTCTAGACCAATTCGTCAAACACCACGACGAGTTCCATTGGCCAAAAGAGACGAAGCCATTAAGCTGATTTCCGATATGCAGAAACAAGGTGTTATTGAACCATCAGCGAGTCCATGGAGTTCACCAGTTGTGCTGGTAAAGAAGAAGGATGGAAGTACTCGATTCTGTGTTGATTACAGAAAGCTGAATGATATTACGAAAAATGACAGCTATCCACTGCCAAGAATCGATGACACTCTGGACACCCTATCTGGTGCGAAGTGGTTCTCAACTCTTGATTTTCAAAGTGGCTACTGGCAAGTGGAACTTGGTAAGGAGGACAAAGAGAAAACAGCTTTCAGTATTGGCGATGGTCTATGGCAATTTACAGTCATGCCATTTGGTTTATGCAATGCGCCAGCTACTTTCGAACCTTTGATGGAGCGTGTACTCAGAGGACTACACTGGAAAACGTGCTTGGTGTACCTCGATGACATTATCGTGATGGGAAAAGATTTTAACGACCACCTGGAAAAGTTGAAAGAAGTATTTGAGCGTATACAATCAGCAGGGCTTAAACTGAATATGAAAAAGTGTTCACTCTTCAGGCGAGAAGTTAAATATCTTGGTCATAAAGTAACAACAGAAGGGGTACATACCGACGAGGAGAAAGTAGCAGCAGTACAAGAATGGCCTATTCCGTCGAATCTTCACGGGTTAAGAAGCTTCCTAGGCTTATGCACCTACTATAGACGATTTGTTCCTGGATTTGCAAACATCGCCAGCAGTCTGCATGAGTTGACAAGAAAGAACAAACCATTTGTGTGGGGCGAGGAACAACAGAAAGCATTCGAACAACTGAAAGAAAGACTCTGTTCAGCACCAGTATTATCGTATCCAGTGCCTGGTCAAAAGTTTGTGTTGGACACAGATGCGAGTGGCTATGGAATAGGTGGTGTGCTCTCTCAGATCATAGATGGGCAAGAAAAAGTAATAGCATACTACAGTAAAATCCTGTCGAAGCCAGAAAGAAACTACTGTGTCACTCGAAGAGAGTTACTCGCAATACTGGAATGTGTAAAGTATTTCCATAAATACTTGTACGGTCAGTCATTTCATCTACGAACTGACCACTCAGCGCTAAGGTGGTTATTACAATTTAAAAACCCAGAAGGACAATTGGCGCGCTGGATTGAAAGGTTGCAGAGCTATGATTTTACCATCGAACATCGTAAAGGAGGACATCACGGCAACGCGGATGCTCTATCTCGTCGTCCATGCAAAATGGAATGTAAACATTGTTCTCGAGTGGAAAGCAAGGAGCACATTGTCGACATACAACTTACGAATATATTGCCGGAGGAGTCATGGACCACCGAACGAGTGCAAGAAGATCAGCGGAACGACCCAGATCTCGTAAAGATTATGGAATACAAGGAGCAGGGCATACGTCCAGATTGGCAAGAAATGGCTAATGAGAGTCCAATAGCAAAGGCATACTGGGCGCAGTGGCAAAGCCTGCACTTACGAGACGGATGTTTATTCCGAACATGGGAAAGTGAAGATGGAAAAATCACTTATGATCTTCTAGTGGTGCCCAAAGCAAGAATAAATGAAGTGATAGCTGAGTATCACAATGCCTCCAGTGGAGGGCATTTGGGAATCACCAAAACCGTCGAGAAAATAAAGAAACGATTTTATTGGGTTGGATGTCATGACCATGTCGCTGATTGGATTCGGAAGTGTAAGCAATGTGCAATAGCCAAAGGTCCCACTAAGAAAAGTCGTGGTAAGATGCACCAATACACCGTGGGTGCTCCATTTGAGCGAATTGCTATGGACATAGCTGGGCCATTTCCAATAAGCAACGCAGGAAACAAGTATGTTCTGGTGGTTATAGATTACTTCAGTAAATGGCCTGAAGTATACCCCATTCCAAATCAAGAAGCTAGTACAGTTGCGGATGTATTCGTGAACCAATGGATTACTCGTTTTGGTGTACCGATGGAGTTACACTCAGACCAAGGTCGAAATTTCGAATCAGTTGTATTCCAAGAGATATGCCGTATGCTGGGTATATACAAAACTCGTACAACACCTTTGCATCCACAATCTGATGGCATGGTAGAACGATTTAACCATACCTTGGAGGAATATTTGAAAAAAGTCGTAGATAAATACCAAAGAGACTGGGATGTACATATACCAATGTTCCTCATGGCATATAGATGCGCAAAACATGATACGACGGCTACTACACCGGCAATGGCAATTTTTGGAAACGAGTTAAGACTGCCAGCTGATTTAAAATTTGGAGTCGTAACACCAACGAGATCAACCGAAGGTAATTATACTAGCGAAAAGCGGGAACAGTTGGATGAAGTACATCGGTTCATCAGAGAGCGGTCGCAGATGATAAGCGATAAGATGAAGGCCAGGTATGACTTGAAAGCAAATTCAAAAGGGTTCTATGAAGGAGAGCTTGTAATGCTTCATAATCCACAATGAAAGAAAGGCCTGTCTCCTAAACTACAGACTCATTGGGAAGGACCATATGAGATTATAGCAAAGATAAATGACGTAGTGTATCGCATTCAACGTGCCTGGAATAAAAGAGCAAAGTTTAAAGTACTGCACTTGGAGCGACTTGCGCCATATCGAGGGGAAGTATAAAAACTTGTTCGGGACGAACAAGGTTAAGAGGAGGGCAGTGTAACGAGTATCGATAGTTGGTTACTCATCACTATTGTAACTGGCACTATTGGCAGCATCGACATGAATGCAAACAAAAAGAAATAAGCGATAACCAGAACAAGCCAACGAGAAAGGAAGAGAAGAATCTCGATAAAGGAAGATTCTGGGGTGTTGCCAACAGAGTATAAATAGAGCCAGTGTTGAGCAGTGAGAATCAATCTAATTCCGAACGTGATTGCGAAAACATTGATACAGAGGCAAAAGTTGCAAGTACATTAGTGTTATTGTAAATAGTTGATTGTAAACAGTGTTTATTGTAAATAGAGATTATTAAATAAATTGTTGCTGTATATAGTTGTATAAAATAAGTGTTGCAGTTATTACTAACAGAATCCAGTGATCGAACAAGGTAATTCAAATAGAATTAAACGCTCACAGAATAAAAACGTAACAATATATATATATATATACATATTTGTATTATTGTTTAATATAATTGACTTTGTAAAAGAAATGAAATTGGAAGGTGGAATGTATATTTTCTAGTAAATGCTGTTGGTTAGTGGTAAGCCTACTGAGTTCATCGGTACTCAGTAGAAGTTTGTTTTACGTCAAATTTTTGAGAAATCGATTTTCTCCATTTCACACATTATTTCACAAAATAAACACGCAGTATAATGATATGGGTAAGAAACGAAAGAGGAAAGAGGCAGCAGTTGAGCAGTTTTGTCACAAACACAGCTGCACCTTTTTGAAATAAAAAAGAAAGACAACCTGATTTATGTGTACTCAAATTTAGTTCTCTCTTCACTCAACAGCGTTTAATTGAAAAAAAAAAGAAACAAACTGTTTTTGGAGTTGCCATTATGTTAATTGCTAAATTGTAAAGATGAGCTGCAGGTTGTGAGTTCGATTCTTGCCTGTAGAAGCGCAATTTTAATTACTATATAATTTCGAATACAAATTTAGAATTTCCACCTGATTTGTTCTATCCATTACTTCTTTTTTGTACACATAAAAAAAATAAATATGTTGGAATTATAAACTCCGAAGGTCTCTATTGCCGAGCTTCTCTTCTATTACTGTTGTGCGTGTTAAATTGTGGACAGTATTAGAAGGGACCTACATATTTTAGGCGTTTCCGAACAGCAGAACTCTTTCGACTTTCTCCTTGTCACAGTTCTTTTAGAACCCTTTCCATGGCAAATTGTTACTGTCGGATGAATTGATAATTGCTTGCCGACAGGTTGGTACCGTTCGAAAGAAAAACCTTTTCGATATTAAATTTGTTATCCTTCCGCCGGGGATTGAACCCACGACCTACAGATCAGAAGGCAAACATACACATAGCATGCTAAAAATGAGATGTTTTTTAAAGTACGGCACGCAGAGCGCACAACAAAAGCAACGGAACGCTCCCTTTTTAACCATTTACTTGAAAATATGGGAGCCGCGAATACTTCGTATAGCTACAAAGAGTTTTTGAACAAAAAAGATCAATTCAAAGTGGTTAAAAGTACAGAGTTTGAAAAGTTTCAAGACTAAATTCGAAGACTGGTAAAAAGGTGAAACAACTATTGAAGGTATACACACGCTAACCAATCCAAAACACGGTTGTCCGCCAGTCCCTTTTAATAAAGCATTCGGGGAATGGGAAGGGAAGTTGTGAAAATATGTAAACAAACTGGCAGCGAAAGCGAATTAAGTTTTAGCAGCTAGTATTTCAGCTCGAAAAAGTGGAATACCGACTTGGCCAAGATTCCAAAACATTGCACCAAAAGTGTAATCCTTGCCACTAAAATAAAAAGGGAATTATTATCTAAAGAAAATAAGTTGCTATTTCTATAAATTAAGGCTTGTCCTGTTCACTCAATGGTTTACGAAATAGCTGTACGTAAATATGAGAAAATAAAATAAAATGAGAAACAACAACATATCCTTCAAAGACGTTGCTGTTGCAAAAGAGTGCCTTTGAAAACTTTTTGAAAGACACTGTGTAATGAATTATTAAGTTGCAAAGTGATTTCGTAGAAAGTCTTATGGAGAAACACAATGATCCTATATTGAAAACAAAGCCAATACTAAGTTATGGATTTGATAGTTCCAATAAACGAGAATTATAAATATGACTGTTCCGAGCCATGTAACCATGTGCCCAGATTCCCCTCTTTTTGCAGCATCTATGATTCCGTTGCGTCTAATATCATCAACTGGAGAAATTGTTTATGCTGACGTAAAGCACTTCCTTCTTCGTTAACGCTTATAATTAATTAAATTTAGAATACAAGAAAAAATGTATGAATTTAATAAAACCATGAGTGCACGCAACTTTTAAAATTGTCAATATTTCCATCATATTTATCTCTAAGCTTTAATAAGCATTGAGGTTTTTATAACTTTTTCGGCCAAAACCTTAAAACCATAATCTTACCCATATTTCATTGGCTGAATAGTAATTTTATTTTGCACCTTTTTTAATTAAAGGGTAAAAACCAACAAGTGTTATAAGGATCGATGCATATAACTTGTACTGAGGCAAACATGTATGTAAGAAGATGATAGATAATCAGCCTGAATCACAATCAGCTGTTGCCGTTTTTCTCTAATGATGTGCAAAATTTTAACTAAATAGAAGATGGTCGACCAGAATTTTGACTTTGTTTTTTTTTAAATGAAATTGACGTATGAAATTATATATTATTAAAAAATTATAATTATTATATATTATTAAAAAATTATAATTATTATATATTATTAAAAAATTATAATTATTCGTTTTTCTTCAAAGATAAATTTAAAAATTGATTTTGTGTAAGTTTTTCTTGAGAAAAAATTTTAAGTATTTTAAATTTTAAAGTAAATTTTAGTCAATTTTTTCGTATCTTTCCTTTGATACCCATATCTATATAATGAGTGAAGTATAAACATTTTTTCGATTTTTGTAGTAAAGTAAAAGTTGAGACAGTAAAAATTTAATTTCTCGACAATTTGACGTGATACCGGTGGGTACCGACCAACTCAAAAGGCTTGCACGTAACCGATAGAATGTAGTGTAATAAAAAAATCTAGTTATATTGTCAATGTCAAATAAAATTAAATAAGCAAAGCATTACCATTTTAGGTAGAGGTACTGCATTAACATTTGCGTCCACTCCCATTTGTCCATGATTTGTACCCCAAACATAAATATATTTTTCTGAATACACAATTGAATGATGATCCATTGCAAGTACACGTATCAAACATTTCACTCCATAATCTCTCAGTGTGAGCACTTCTTTGAAAACAGTTAACTTTTCTACAGTATCTCGCACTCCTAATTGTTTATAATCATTTAAACCACAAGAAAAAACCGATGACAGGTTTGTAAGTATTAATGAGTGTTTGCGTGAAACACTCACACAGGTAATCCGTTCGCCAGCATTTTTAATTGGTACATTCACACGTTTCGGTGTCGGTAAAGTATCTTCGCTGTCGATACCTTAAATAAAAATATACACTCGACCATGAAATAATAAATGTAATAAAACCTGGTCTATATTTCTACGTTATTTGCAATTACCTAATCTTCCACCTTTACCATGTCCAACAGAATACAATAAAGCTTTACTGTCCAAAAATAGACTATGAAATGCTCCCAGCGCAACTGCATCGATTGATATATGCTGTTTTCGGAAAAAATCTAATGATTTTGGTGAATTAGGCCAATCTTCATTCCCAATCCCAAGATTGTAATTCTTGTTTGAACCCCATACAAGAATGTCATTATTAGACTCGCTAAAATGAATCCATAACTAGCAAAAAGGAATAAATTCATTTGATATAACTTTTATGCTTACAGTTGGACCTTGTTGGAGAAATCGCATAGTCGGCATATATTTTGAAAAGCAATCCGCGAATCATTGTCCAACAAATCAGGGTTAGCTCCATATCTCAAAAGTAAGACCGCACAGTCGATAGATCCATAATATATTGCACGATGAAGTGGAGTACTGCCAGATTCAAAATCACGAACATTTATAACGGCTCCCTAAAATTACAAACCGTTAGTATTAATTTAGAAATTACCTAGCACCACGTGTAACCTGATTTAGCAGCCATTCTAGTATAGCATAGCGGTTGACGGATGCAGCCATATGTACAGCGGATCGTCCCTAAAACAGATGGTGAACATCGAAATGTGTAACAAAAAAAAAATCTTACCAATTCATCAACAATTCCATAGTAATTGCAACACGACTTAGCTATAAAAGGAGCTAGTTGTTCATCTGGGATAGAACATTTTGTCAAAGCCGCTGTTATAGCATTTCCATGCTTATATAAACAACACTTTCGCGTACAATCATAAACGTAATTTGTTGCATTAAACATATGAATGTCTGTGTGAATATATGTATTTTTAAACAAAAATATTTTTTAATTATTATCCGAAACTAAAAAAAACTGAATCTAGGAAAATTAATTAATTCTTAATATGACAGTTGATATAAAAAACGTCAGACTTAATAGCGGAAGCACATAGAATACTTTGTTCCTTTGCGTTAAAGCATATAACTGACAGCGACGGAAAAAACGGTGTAAGCTGGCCCAATCAATACGTTTTACAACGGATAAGCTTCTAGTAGTTCATATGAAAATTTATTATGTGGTATTTATTTATGTATTTGATTTAAGTTAATTATGTGTATAGCTCTTTTATTATACATTCAATAACTTTTTAAACATCCATTCAATGCAATACTTAATATTTTTAAAATTTTATGATAATTATTTTTGTTAAAATGCAACCCTGTTTGCCTCACGTACGCTAAAGATAAAAATTGGCCATTTTTTTATACTTTGCGTTGAAGGACACGGAGTGATTACGCATCACTTGATACAAATTCATGTATTTTAACTCAGCTATCAGTTGTGTATGACGGATTGACGTATATAAAGTATTCTATGGGCTTCGGCTATAATAGCCTAGACAGACGGCAGCCTAATTCCGGATTACCGGCGCACTTAATCCGAATAAAATAATAACCTGACAGACGGCAGTATTGCGGATTAACTAAACGGCTGATTGCTGTTTTATTAGGACTGTCCACTCACATTACTATCACTATCAATTTCTGTCGTCTATCACTCTCGATATGAGAAAATCTACAAGAAGTACGTGAACTGAAAACTATCAGGAACTTGTAAATTGACATTCACCGTTCGTAATTGACAGCTGGATTTATTTGTTCGTCAACACTTTTAATGTTGAAAACTGTTAACAATTGTTGAAAGTTTTTTGTAGGCGAACACACCTAATATTTTGTAAAATGGATAGAGAAAAATTCACAATAGACAATTTTCAGCAGTGTTGCCATCGCAAATTGTCCTAATTCTCTTTTATTTTGAGAATTAACTCATAGAGTTTATGCGGATTAGCTGCAGTTAATGTCCGAGTTAATTCGAATTAACTCGATAATCCGGAATTAGGCTGCCGTCTGTCTAAGCTATAAGAAAATACTAATGGGGTTCATAAACGGGGTTTAACTTATGTTTGTATGTATGAAAAAGATTACGCGTATCGTAAAGTTTACGCGATTCTTTCATTTTCTAAACGCCAATTTCAGATGAGCAGTTTAAGTGCTGATTGATGATTAAATACACAATATCAGATCATATAAAGGGTTATCCATTTTGCGGTTTCAAAAGTAAATGTAAATAAAACATATATAAAATATTTTTTATCATGATATTTCTTTTTTATTATAAAGTTTGAACGTTGACATTATGTGTGAAATACTACATCATTTAAATGACCACCGCGCGAATTGTTGCAAGCATCGATTCTTTTGAGGTAATTTTCGACCACTTTTTGACACTTATTGGGCGGTATCTCAGCCATAACGTGACGAATGTTGGTTTTTAGGTGCTCAAGAGTTAAAGGTTTATCTGCATAAAAACGGTCTTTCGCGTAGCCCCACAAAAAAAAGTCAAGCGGTGTCAAATCGCATGATCTTGGTGGCCACTTGATATCGCCACGACGAGAAATTACGCGGCCAGAAAATTTCTCTTGCAATAAAGCCATATTCGCTCGAGTTGTGTGGCATGTGGCACCGTCTTGTTGAAACCACATATTCTCTAAGTCGTATTCTTCAATAGCAGGCAAAAAAAAGTCAGTTATCATATGACCATAACGCTCCGAATTGACGGTGACAGTCGTTCCATCGTCGTTTTCGAAGAAGTAAGGTCCAATCACACCTCCGGACCAAAGAGCGCACCAAGCAGTGACTTTTTGTGGATGTAGTGGCCTCTCTACCCACCGAGTGAGAAATGTGCTTCGTCGCTGAAGAAAATTTTGTTCGAAAAATCGCCGTCCACCGCCTGTTGTTCAAGCACCCATTCGACGTATCTACGACGTTGTGAATGGTCAGCTGGCTTCAGTTGTTGTGTGAGCTGGATTTTATATGGATGGAGGTGTAGATCCAAATGCAAAATACGCCATAATGTGCCGTAAGACAGTCCTAATTCCTGAGAACGACGAGGAATTGACACATTCGGGTCTTCGGCAACACTTTCACTTACAGCAGCGATATTTTCGGTGGTACGAGCGAAACGATGATGCACAGGCCTTACAATATCTGTAACCGATCCAGTCTCTTCATATTTCTTCACAATTTTGCCAATTGCTTGCGTAGTTGGACGATTATGTAAACCATAACCATAATCTCCTCTTAAAGCACGATATGTGGCTGTGGCATAATCACCATTTTTGTAGTAGGTTTTTACAATTTTAATGCGTTGTGCGATAGTTAAGCAATCCATTTTCGCAAATGTCAGACTTTGAACTGAAAAAGAAAGAAATTGTTTTAACAACTCAGTTTGACAGATGTCGAATTATAGCCCTATACTTTTGAAACCGCGAAATGGATAACTCTTTATTTAAACTGTATTTAAATGCTCGATGTCGGCTATATAAATATGGAAAATGCAACCTTGCATCCAGACTAACAACCGCTTGTAGTATAAATATTGTATTTAAATAATGTACAATAAAATGAATTTACTGTGAATATTGCAAATGTTATGTTAACGAACTATGAATAAATGAAAAATAAAGTAATGTTTGTTGTTACTCGTGTTAAATCTTTCCTGTCATATTCGATTTACACGTTTCCACTTGTTGTAGGCGAACAAGTAGAGAAAAAAATTGTTTGCGTGGCAACTCCAATGAGAGATTACAAATGTCATCCTCCATTCATGCTACACATACTTCTCAGTGTACGAACATCAGACACACTAACATCACACTATATTTTATTCGAAACACTCACACTACGACTTGACCAACATTTATTTGTACTCGTGCGCCATTATCACCCATCCATTTCACGTGCCCATCATGGGTACCACGGGTAGCAACCAGTGGCTGGGGCGCGGTCCTCAACCCGCCATGATAACACAGTGGATGGACAATAAAGTCGACGATGCCGACTCATACATACACATACACTGATTTGGAAGTCTGCATACCCCGGCATTCCTCAGTCGATGTACTGGCTATGTGTGCCACTACATATACCCGCCCATTCGCTGCACACTTCTGAGACAATCCCCACTGAAAAGCTTCCTATACTCCGCACTTCTAGTTCCCCATTATCCCCCTATATCCCCACCAAATCAAACTATTCACACATATTCGTATACATACATTATAATTATTTATTATATTGTAACGAGTATCGATGGTTGGCTACTCATCACTATTGTGAATGATACTATTGTGAGTGAGACGAATATTGGCAGCATCGAAACGAATGTCAACAAAAAAGAAATAAGCGATAACCAGAACAAGTTAAGGAGAAATAAAGAGAAGAATCTCGATCAAGGAAGATTCTGGAATGTTGCCGCAGAGTATAAATAGAGGTTGACAAATGAATTAAATTCGTATATATATCGTATATCATTTCAATATTAATTGAATTGTTATCGTCGGATTCATACATATATAGGTACATATGAAAGTATTTATATACATATGTGACATGCCGATGATTGTGTAAAGCTGCGGTTGGTATGAAAATGCTCATTCCCAACTACCTCTAATGTATCTAAAACCGATTTTGGGTTTGATTGAAAAGAGGGCCATTGTTTCATCGCCAGATTTTTGTTAAAGCGCTGTATATTAACAGTGGTATATCTCTATACTTCTAAAGTCTCTCTACATACCAATACAACGTATCTCTAACAGTTACGGTCATATACACAATATCGTGTGTGCACTTGCTTAGCCAATAAGAGAACCCAGTAAATGTCACGTACGGCAGGATTTCCACCATTCTGGCATCTGGCATAATAAGTGCGACTACCTCAAGACACGGATGACAGATGTAGATATGGGAGCCATGTTGGAATTTGACATAACAAGTTCAGATTGTGTGTGGCCTACACAACAAAACTCTGGCGTTGTAAGAAAAATAATCGCTGTACCGCCACGACGACAGTGTGCTGTGTGGACCATCCCGCAATGGTGCTAGCCGAGCCATCCTTTGACATAAATGCGGAATAAGCCTAACTCCTGCATTCCAAAGAAAAAAATCTTCAATTTCTTCGGGCATGAACACCTTAATAATTCTCCTCACAACCGAGCTATGAATGATGGTTGCGGTTCCCATCGTCTCGTCTACTGCGGGATAGCTAGAACTGAAATAAGGATCTATACATAACATAATCACTATAATATTGCCTCGCCCGTCGATTTATATATATTGTGTATACAACATACATAATTTGGAACAAACTTATGGCAATACTGACACTATGCCATTAATTAAGTTATTTTCTTTCTCTAGTTTCAGATTCAGATCGGACACACTGGCCAATACAATACTAAGGAATTCATCAAAAATATTAATAATAAAACAATTAATATAAATAATAATCTGTCTGGTAAATACCAATAATAAATAGAAATAATTATGGACATCATGGTACAGCCAAAAAAAGAAAACATATTCCACAAAATATGGGGGAAAAAAATTAACAAAATAAACCTCATGTCAGCAACATTACGTGCCATCTCCGTAGTTCGCTTGAAAGTGTATTGAGTTATCGTGGTGTCAGAAAACCAAATGTAGAATCTACACGTTCGACATGGCGCATAATGAATATTTTGCGATTCTTTAGTGTGACAAATCTATGCTGAGCTGATGTAAATGATCGAACGGCACACCAAGCGTATCATCCGCTCTGGGAGGTACACACGGTGTGGGCTCGACCATTATAGCCATTTGATTCACGTTGGTGGCAGCCATCTCTATAGACGGTGCAGCCTGCAGTGATGACTTATTATAAGCATGATTCACGTTGGTGGCATCCATCTCTATAGACGGTGCAGCCTGCAGTGATGACTTATTATAAGCACTTATCTGCAGGCCGCGATAATCGAAACAAAAACAACATGAAACGTACCCTACTCTTATTATATTGCAGCGCTCCTCTTTCATATGCCTGGTGGAGACTGTGTCGAATGTACTCTCTAATCATTTTCAACCGAAACACTAGTCACTTCGTGCGCCTCGCTATTTTCCAAACAAACCGTACTCAAGACGCGTTCGGAAGCGTTAGTTTGCTGTGAGTATTGATTTTAATATGCCGGATCTCAAACTTGCTCTCCATTCTTTGCAACTCGGCAGACAAACTGCTTTCCATTATCCGAGTGAACAACTTCCGGTACGCCAAATTTAAAAAATATCTCTCGAATCAGGTAATCAACCATTCCTCATGCAGTAGCTTCTCTCATTGGCTTTAAAAAAACTTTGACGAAGACTGATCGAGCACAATCAAAACATAAGAATTTTGCCGCTTGGATCGTGGATATTTGCCCTGGAAGTCAATATATAATTTCTGAAATGGACGCTCCATTATTACCTCTTTACCCATTGAGGATGCTTAATGAAGTTAGGCGATTTCGCCTTCTTACACTTTCGAAAATTTGCGTCGTGTGCTTCTTCCACCAGTGCAGCTTTCAGCCCTTCCGGAATCCACAAGCGCCATGACGTTTCCTCGAGGTCCGTATTCTTATGATGCACCTTCCTGTACACCGCGCCATCCTCCACGACTTTCGCAGAACCTTTCCGATACTCAATATCTAAATCGTAAGCCTGCAACTGCAGAGACCAACACGCTAACCTACCAGTAATATCTTTGAGTGTCATAAGCTACTTTAAACTGGCGTGATCTGTCACCACGGAGAACGGCTTCATCTCTATATACGGTTGGAATTTCTTTACTGCAAGCACCGCCGCCAGCACATCGGGAGCCAGATTAAACTTTTGCCAGAAATCTATTCCCAAGTTCAAAATTTCCCGCTCTTTTTCTTTATGCTTTGCTTTCAGATTGATTTTTCCGAGTATAACGTGAGACATACCTCCTGCTGTTTTAACGTGAGAAGATCAGGCATAAATCGCAGCTAATTCAATGTTTCTGATGAGCCCGCTCCTATGATGCTCACTGGCGCACCCGTATCCAACAAACCATGGTATGTATTGTTCAGGATGGCCACTTCGGGGTATATCTCGGGTCACTTTTACCAATTCGGCCTACTGCTGATATTAACAAGTTGCGTGTGCGCCGCCGGTTTTGATAACGCTCCTCCACAGAAATGATCGGCTTTTCATTCTGGTACTTAATTTTGTTGTTACTACTCATTTTGAGCAAAATCCTTCCAGATCTCCCATTCGCTGATGACTTGGTTGCTGCCAATACTACTTCTACTGTCTGGGTGGATGCGTTACGAGGGTGTGAGTCGAACGTGATTCCTTCGCCCCCAAGGTCAAGCTCGTTTCGAGTTTCCCCGATTTACACTTTGTAACAGGTCAAAACTAAGCCTGTTACAACCTTTTACATACCTACCTACGAACACTCCATGAATCATTAAAATATTTAACCTACCAACAATAAACAAACCATAGCAAATATGTGTATCATAGAAAAGTTAATTTGATTCTTCTTCTTCTCCTTATTATCGTCATACAGTAATATCAGTAGATGTATACACACATACACATACTCGTGTAGTCAATCAATATGACGACAGAGAAAGAAGAAACAGTCAAAAGAATTTTCACTGAACGTAGGAATTTTATACTATATTGTAATGAGTATCGATAGTTGGTTACTCATCACTATTGTGACTGACACTATTGGCAGCATCGAAACGAATGTCAACAAAAAGAAATAAGCAATAACCAGAACAAGCCAACGAGAAAGAAAGAGAAGAATCTCGATAAAGGAAGATTCTGGGGTGTTGCCAACAGAGTATAAATAGAGCCAGTGTTGAGAAGTGAAAATTAATCGAATTTCGAACGTGACTGCGCAAACATCTATACAGACGCAAAAGTTGCTAGTACATTAAAGTGTTATTGTAAATAGTTGATTGGAAATAGAGTTTATTAAATAAATTGTTGCTGTATAAGTTGTATAAATAAGTGTTGCAGTTGTTATTAACAGAATCCAGTGATCGAACAAGGTAATTCAAAGAGAATTAAACGCTCACAGAATAAAAACGTAACAATATATTACGAATTTTATACTATATATTAAGAATTTTATCCTAAATGCTTTATACATGAATATGTACTAAAGGTGTATGACTTGTCGACATTAGTCATGATAAAAAATAATACAAACCAATCGATGCTTGATCGAGTAAGTCGTAACCCGACATTTGAAACGATCTTGCTGAATTTTTTGAATCGGCCGTTCGAGTAGCTTGCTACCCGAACGAGTGTTTTTATAGTCGCGCTGGCAGTTATAAGTATATCTTGCTTTAAGCGAGGCTGTCTGTATTTGATCGCTCGCTTAAAGTAGTTGCCTGCGAGCCATCAGCTCTGCTCCTGACCAACCGCATATACCAGGAGCAACCATCCGCCACCCCGTTGATTGTTCCTATATATTGCTATAAAGTTTCCCTCTTCTAGGTGTGAGGCCAGAGTGCTGGATACAGGAAACCCGTGTATCAGATTACCCTACACAACTATCAGTCGCTTGGAGACTTTTGCTGAGGCGGATCTGCAAAACGACTGATTCATTAGGTGCGACCAGGTGGCACTGGTCAATCCTATAAATCCTCATTGCATAAGTAAGGTTAGGTAGGGTTAGGTATTCCATTAAGGCATAGAGTAAGAAATTGAATTTGTATTCTTGAATTGTAAAAAAAGGAAAGAAAGGAAAATAAAAAAAACAAAAAATAAAAATAAAACAATGTAGTAGTAGTTCCATCAGTACCGAGCCGAACACTCTTCTAGTGTCGGTGAATTGATTGCCAATAGGCAATAGTTCGGAATTCGGTCTTCCTCCTACAACAAGAGTTTTTACGCTGTCCTCTGTTTGACCCTGGCTGACAGAGTAATACCCCAGCTAGGAAGCAACTTCGGACATTGCGGTGTAATTACATTAGCCATACCGCACTTATAACAAAATATTGATCGCTGTTGCTACTCGCAATCCATGTACACATGCCCAGTACATTTGCAATTCCAGCACACGGGTCGTAGTTTGTGTTGCTGGCCACTGACATCTGTTACCACACCCACGATTTCATCAAGCTCATGTGTGTTTATCACGGTGTCAGCAACTGCATCCACTTGGCTCACGTATTAGTTACGAGATTGTAGCGTAAAGCGCTGGGATGGCTGTTAGGGCAGCGGGCGAACCTCACGTTTGGCGAAGTGATACTAGTGTTGAGCAATTGTACCTTATCTATGATACCTTCCTCGCCGTCATTAGCTAATGACTTAGAAGAAGACCGTAGTTTCATTGTGTCGATATCCGACTCAAAACCAACTCAGTTTTTCCCCTCGTATATGAATTCCAGAAAAAACAGAAAAATATGATAAATTGAACAAAAAAATACTTGTTGCGAATTCCCGTAAATATTCACAACTTACAAACTACGCATCTGCACGAATCACAAATTGATTATCTATTTATAAAAATGTATTTATATCGACTTTACGTTTCGCGGATGGGATGGTGAGGGATGTGGTTCACCACTTTATTACCGGCTATAACGTTCGTTCTAGTCTAAAACTACATGCAGTTTGATTAACTGGAGTCCTGTCTACACGGCGAGTACACAATCCACCATATATCTACAAACACATACTAAACAAATTAATTGTCCCTCTTCTTCCGAGCAAATTCGCTAATGATTTTTTACAAGATCACGTCGAATGTCTCGAAACAACGTAACCAAACAACTGGGTATTACCACTGGAACACACTAGGACATGGCACATAAAATGATTCCTGCTGAAGCGACTCGAAGCACAGTACATACCGGCTTGGACCACTTCAACCGTCCTCCTAACCAACAACTATATCTACTTTGTGAACTATCGAAGCAACTGACCGATACAATTGGCATTATGGTATCATGACCCCTCCCTTCCTCGTATCTGCACCTTGATGTTGGTGGTTGGGCTTGCGTGCATCTGTGAAACGCCAACGAAATGGCTAAGCACAGGCTTGGGCCTTGCTACTCAGTGAGTAACTGTGGGCTTACCATACAATCGGGGGCTATGGTACGGTGGACCTCCTTTCCCTCACATTTGTGGGACATGAATGGAAAAATAAACTGAATAAAAGTGCTGATTCATGTACCACATCAATATCCAGGAAACTGAACGCAAGGTACTCACGCAAAAACGGACGGAGAGTAAAGGCGCCAAAGACAAAACATTTCGACCTATACCTAGATATTTCAAAATGACATCATCTGGATAGCCAAAGGATGGTGGGCTCTAAGGGTGCCTCGGCATCCAAGAGACCACTACTTACGGTGAAACCGACTGGCTGCAGAACAGAGGAACAAGTACGGACGGGAAGTCAGGGGCAATTGAGCTCTGGAGCTGCTTCGGAAGTCAAGGAGAAGAGTACTGGACAGGCTTTCGGCGTAACTCTCACTTTCGGAGAGGACAGGAAGCAAACAGATCTGAGTGGCGCAGGCACTAAATGGTACCTGCACTATCTCAAAGGAGGCTTAACGCCAGACGACGCTTTGAAAAAGATGCGGGATCGGGCTCCCAATAATACTCCTCAGGTAAGGAAAAGGGGCGCGGGCTATGCAAAGAAGACAAAACTGAACGGTAGGACTAAACCTTCAGGGTCTTTAAACACGATCAGGAGGCCAGGCGTAAGCTACGGTAATGTCACAATAGATATTAAGCTGGCTATACTCCCAAAGCTTTACCCTGAACATATACTCACACGTGAGGAACAGGGTAAGATTGAGCAATGTATAAGGGTTGGAAGTCGAAGCTGAAATTCGACGATATTCACTTTCGACCAGGATTAAGACAAGAAGAAGAAGTAGCTGAGTGGCTCCGCGGAATAGTTCCGACTCTATCAGGACGGAAGGGAACCGAACTAATTACGTGCAAGGGATATGATATCCCCACTGCACATTGGATACGGAGAAACTACTGAAACTTATGGTCATCCAAAATGAGGACCTTCAGACTCATTTACTCAATTTACTACCTCACGAAAGTGAGGAGCTTGGGCTCAGACAGTAGATGTACTCGATCTGAGTCAACAATAGAGAATGGGCAGCACTATGATCGCTCAAAACAACGTTATGCTCTAAACTGAGCATAACGCTGGTTCAAGCACCCTGGATATTCAGATGCCAAATAAGAGGCTTGGCGAACAAAAATACACAGGTAATATCGGATATACCGTGTGTTAACCCGAGAACCTGTTTGATACTTACCAATAACATGAATTTTCTTTGTCTTTCAGAGTTTCTCTCGAGGGACTTAGTGGCGATACAAATCCCGGTAAGCTTAAACGGGACTGCCAAGGAAATTGTAATAGCAACAGCCTATCTATCAGGGGAAGACCAACAGGTACCACCTCGGCAATCCAAGGACTGGTAGAGTACTGCGAAAGGAAGGAAATTGCGTTAATACTCGGCTGCGACGCAAATGCGCACAATGAGGTTTGGGGCAACACGGACACCCACACGGGGTGAGTACCTTCTTGAATTTATTCTGAGTAATAGACTAAATTATTAAATATTGGCAATACGCCAACTATTGTTACTAGCACGCGCAGTGAGGTCCTAGATATATCGATAGGAAATACTTGGGGCAGTGAGATGGTTACAAATTGGTTTGTGTCGACTGAGCCATCAATGTCGGATCATAGAATAAATAGATTCGATATTGAGGGCTCATCGCTAGTAAAGAGAATTTTAAGGAATCCTAGGAAAACAGACTGGGGAAAAATACTCAGTACATCTGAGAACAAATCTGAACCAGCCCTACTTGGTAGATAATATCAGGAACGAAAAAGAATTAGAATCCTTGGTAGAAAGCTTTAATAAAACCATTATTGCGGCTTATGATGACAGCTGTCCAATAAGTAGAGTCTGCTCCAAAAAGGATGTACCTTGGTGGAATAATGACCTAAAGAAACTGAGAACTATGGTTCGTAGACTCTTTAAGCGGGGAAAAAAGACTGGGGATTGGGAGACTTATAAGAACACTCTGCCGCTCTATAATAAGGATATCAGAGAAGCAAAGCGAGAAAGTTTCACAAATTTATGTGGCAGCATAGAAGAAACTGTTGAGGCATCAAGACTCTATAAAGTAACGGCTAAGACGAGTAGTCTAACCTTTACCAAGCCGAGGGTACGGTGGGCGGTAAACACCTTTAAAGCACTGAAATCCCCTGGTGCGGATGAAATATTTCCTGCACCACTACAAAAGGGCCTAGAATATATCCTAAGTACATTAACTAAGATCGTCAGGAGCAGCATTGCATTGGGGTATATACCAAGGCTGTGGAGAAGAGCAAAGGTGGTCTTCATACCGAAGGTCGGCAAGAAGGATCCTCTTCATCCGAAATTCTTCACACCAATTTGCCTAACACCCTTTATGCTTAAGTACTAGAAAAAGTTGTACACAACTACATCAGAATAACCATTCTAGTAAATTCTCCGTAACATGCGTGCCAGCATGCGTGCAGAACAGGCAGATCTACAGAAACTGCAATGTACCAATGTACAGCATTATGCGAATTTCTCGATATAGAAGGTGCTTTTGATAACACTTCACGTGAAGCCATCCATAAAACTCTGATTAATAGAGGTGTTATTCAGACTTTAGCCCTATGGATGAGCAACATGATCCCCTCTAGGAAGGTGGAAATACTAACTAGTACGGGAAGCATAATAGCAAACACCTCACGGGGATGCCCATAAGGAGGAGTGCTATCACCGCTAATGTGGAGTATGGTAGTAGATGAACTTTTTGTGGAACTAGATAACTCTGGATTACAATTTCAGGGTTATGCTGATGACATAGTCATAATATGTAGAGGAAAGTTCGAAAATACTCTATGTGAAAGAATCCTGCTGAGACTAAAATTAACAAAAAATGGTGCAGAAAAGTCGGGCTGAGCATTAACCCAGCAAAAACCACAATTGTTCTATTCACTAGGAAGTACAAGCTTAGGAATCTAAAAATTATTAGATTAGACAGTAAAGAGATAGAGCTACAGAAAGAAGTCAAATTTCTGGGCGTAGTATTAGACCAGCGCCTACGATGGAGGACATGGAGGAAAAGGCCACTAGAATATCTATGATTTGTAAATCAATAGCAGAGAAAAGTTGGGGTTGCACTCCAAAGATACTGAGATGGATATACACTATAATCCTTAGACCCATGATAAGCTACGGATCTATAGTCTGGGAGAACTGCATAAAGCTTCAAACTATTACTACCATACTCGGCAGGATTCAAAGACTAGCATGCGTATGTATAACAGGAGCTATGCGTACATGTCCAACAGCATCATTGGAAGTTCTCTTGGAACTTACACCTCTTCATATTCACATCCAGTCCTAAGCAAAGAGGACTATCATGAGAATGACTGCTGTTAATAGCGGACCAGGCAGATGGATGGACCGCAAGAAATATGATGTTCTAATAAAACAATATCCTAAAGTCGGAATGCCTAAAGTCGGGTGCCGTAGCTCAGTGGTTAGTGTGTTCGCCTTCTGATCTGTAGGTCGTGGCTCAATACCCGGCTGATGCATAACAAATTTTATATCGAAAAGATTTTTCTTTCGAATGGTACCCACCTGTCGGCAAGCAATTGGCAATTCTTCCGACAGTAACAACTTGCCATGAAAAAGCTTCTAAAAAGAACTCTGTGACAAAGCTCAGAAAAAGTGATGTCACAAGTGTTCTGCCGTTCGGAACCGGCTAAACTAAGTAGGTCCATTCTAATACTGTCCAAAATTTAAGACGCACAACAGTAATAGAAGAGAAGCTCGGCCAATGAGCCCTTTGGGGCGTTAAGTGCCACATATTTATTTTTTTTTTTTAAAGTCGGAATGCAGAGGGACTCAATGCATATGGAATTCAGCTTTACTGAGCGATTCCAAACAGAGCTCAGTAATAAAAACAAATGGGAAGGTATATCTAAAACATACGGTATAAACCAGAACATGATAACATGGTTTACGGATAGCTCCTTGACTAATGAAGGGGCCGGAGTAGGAGTGATAGCGCCGGGATAAAATACTCGAAGAATTTAGGTAACAATACTAGTGTCTTTCAAGCGGAAATATACGCGATTGACAGGTGTGTACCGGAATGGAAGGATTGCAATTTTAACAGACAGTCAAGCTGCTATCAAGGCATTGAACTCTAACCAGGTGAAATAAAATCTGGTGTGGGAATGTCTTGACAAGCTGAATATACTTGGTAAAAATAAGCAATTATGGATCCTTTGGGTTCCAGGACATATTGGAGTTGGAGGCAACGAACTAGCGGATAGGCTTGCCAGGAAGGGAGCAGCAACGCCCTTTGTAGGCCCAGAACCCTTCTGTGGTCTGGGTAAAGGAGCTATATCCATGCTCATTAAAAGGAGTGAAGAATCAGAAACACAATCATATTGGGAAAATCTACCGGGGTTGTCCCAATCCAAGACACTTTTAGGAATAACCTAAAACGACTTGAGGAATGTATCTCTTTAAACAATAATAATGTCAGAATCATCACGGGATTATTGACAGGACCCTGCAGGCTAAATTATCACCTAACGAAACTGGGAATATTCTCAGATGAAAACCGTCGACCTTGCAGGGAGGAGAATGAAACTGCAAAACATGTGTTGGGAACGTGCACAGCACTTATGCACACGGAAAATCTACTGAAGTCCATTAGGGTAGGATCTATAATAAACTTCCTTATGGATGCTGGACTTAGAGAAATACTCTAGTCCATGATCGGGTGCACCATAGACCTAGGGTCGCAGTGCAATACAATCCTCTAATAATAATAATAATAATAATAATAATAATCATGACCACACCACGACACCTGACACCAGTTGTCTCTCTAATCCGACGGATTACAAATTTTATAATTCATTTCATTTAATTCGCCCTATCAACAGTTCACGACTGTGAACGAACGGCTGGCCACAATCCGCATCAAGGCAAAATTTTTCAACATCAGTCTTATATGTGCCCACGCTCCGACGGATGAGAAGGACAATGTGACCAAGGAGAGCTTCTTTCAGCGCCTCGAAGAAGCTTATGGCCGCTGCCCCCGCCACGATATCAAAATCGTGCTTGGCGACTTTAATGCCAGGGTGGGCAAGGAAGGTACCTTTGGTCCAACTGTCGGAAAATTCAGCCTCCACCAGAACACCTCCGATAACGGAATGAGGCTGATCGACTTCGCCGCAGCACGAAATATGGTAATTGGTGGTACCAGATTCCAGCATCTCGACATCCACAAAGCGACATGGCTGTCTCCAGATCAAAGAACAAGAAACCAAATTGATCATGTGGTGATTGATGGAAGGCATGCTTCCAGTGTGATAGACGTGAAATCGATCCGTGGTGCCAACATCGACTCGGATCACTACCTTGTTGCAGCTAAGGTGCCCACACGTTTATGTGTCGCAAATAACAAGAGAAGTCGCACACAGAGAAAGCTCGACGTCAGTAAGCTGCGATCACCAGAGACAGCAGATGCATTTTCCACTCGACTATCGGATCTGCTTATGCAGAACACTCCCCCACTTGATGATACATGCGCACGGTGGACACATATATCCCGCTCCATGACTACTGCTGCCGAGGAGGTAATCGGTTACCACCGGCCTCTGAGGAATGAGTGGTATGATCAGGAGTGTCGCGACGCTACCGCAGAGAAAGACGCCGCCTACAGAAAAACCCTGCGTGCAGGCGTAACGCGAGCTGTTAAGGAGCGGTATAGAGAGAAAAGGAGTGCAGAGAGACGTCTTTTCAGGCGCAAGAAAAGGGAGTTGGAAAGACGCGAGTGTGAGGAGATAGAGATGTGTACCGACAAGAATGAGACTCGAAAATTCTTTGAAAAGATCAAGCGCCTGAGTGGAGGTTTAAATCCCGGAGCCTCTTCTTGTCGTGATGGAAATGGGAATCTGGTTACGGATGTCCAGAGTGTACTGAGCCTATGGAGGGAACACTTCTCCACCTTACTGAATGGCGATGCTACGAACAATTCCGCCAATGGAGGAGATTGCCCGATAACCCCAATTACAGTTGATGGTGTTGATATTCCACCACCCGCCTATGACGAGGTTGAAACGGCCATTTTAAGGCTAAATAACAACAAAGCTGCAGGTGCTGATGGCCTGCCTGCCGAGTTGTTTAATACCGGAGGCGATGAGCTGCTCACCCGCATGCACCACTCACAAGCAGAATATGGTCGGATGAAAGCATGCCTGATGATTGGAGGCTCAGTGTTCTCTGTCCTGTACATAAAAAAGGAGACCCCACAATTTGTGCCAACTACCGTGGAATAAGTCTCCTGAGCATCGCATACAAGGTTCTATCGAGCGTACTGTGTGAAAGGTTGAAGCCTATGCTCAGCAACCTGAGGGGCCTTATCAGTGTGGCTTCAGACCTGGTAAATCCACCATAGACCAGATTTTCACACTGCGCCAAATCCTGGAGAAGACCCAAGAAAAACAGATCGACACACACCACCTATCAACCTATTTGTTGATTATAAAGCCGCTTTCGACAGTCCGGTAAGGGATTACCTCTATGCAACAATGTCTGAGTTCGGTATTCCTGCAAAGCTCATTGGACTTTGTAAAATGACACTGCATAACTCCCGTTGTGCAGTGAAAATTGGGAAGGACCTCTCCGCACCGTTTAATACCGAACGGGGTTTCAGACAAGGTGATTCGTTATCGTGCGACTTCTTCAATCTTATTATGGAGAAAATAATACGACCTACTGATCTACGACATAATGGCACTATCTTCAACAAAAGTGTCATGCTGTTAGCGTATGCCGACGATATTGACATAATCGGCATGAACACGCGAGCAGTCAGTGCAGCATTCTCAGAGTTGGAAAGAGAGTCGCGTCGGATGGGTCTCACGGTGAACGAGGGCAAGACGAAGTATCTAGTGTCAACAAACAAAGAGTCCCAACGTCTTGGACAGCACGTCACTGTTGACAACTACGCTTTTGAAGTAGTAAGGGACTTTGTCTATCTTGGAACCAGCATTAACAGCAGTAATGACGTCAGCTTGGAGATCATGCGTAGGATAACTCTTGCTAACAGGTGTTACTTTGGGCTGAGTAAGCAGTTGAGAAGTCGAGCCCTCTCTCGAAGAACGAAAACTACACTCTACAAGTCTCTCATCATGCCTGTCCTAACATATGGCGCTGAATCCTGGACAATTTCCACCTCGGATGAGCGAATGCTTGGAGTTTTCGAGAGAAAAGTCCTACGCAAGATCTTTGGACCTATTTGCGTTGGTGGCGAGTACCGAATAAGGTACAACCATGAGCTGTATGCCGATATTGACATAGTAAAGCGTATCAAAATCCAGCGGCTGCGCTGGCTAGGTCATGTCGAGCGAATGGAAGAACACGCTCCAGCTAAGAAGGTGTTATATTCGGAACCCGCTGGAGGACGACGCAGAAGAGGAAGACCAAACCTCCGGTGGAAAGACCAAGTACTGGAGAACCTGACGGCGCTTGGAATTTCTAACTGGCGCCAGCTAGCGAAGAACAGAGATGGCTGGCGAAGCATGTTATTTTCGGCCTAAATCGATATTCGGTTGTTATGGCCACATAAGTAAGTAAGTAAGTAAGTATCCACTTCCTCACACCATTCATCTTTCACATTCACCCATACTATTTCAATGACACTGATGATGTAAGTCCACTGACATGTAACGTTTTAAATACATACATGTTCTTATTTTATTTCTGCTTGCGTTTGCGTCTTTATGGCCTCACCACTAACTTACGACCATTCGACAAGCACCGAAATAGGTCTGACACAAAAACAAATAATAAACAAAAATTTAATTTGGGCGCCATTATTGTTGTTTACTCGTGTTAAATCTTTCGTGTCATATTCGAGTTACACGTTTCCACTTGTTGTAGGGTAACAAGTAGAGAAAAATAAATTGTGTGGCAACTCCAATAAGAGATTGGAAATGTCATCCTCCATTCATGCTACACATACTTCTTAGTGTTCGAACTCAGACACACTAACATCACACTATATTTTATTCGAACCAGTGGCCGGGGCGCGGTCCTCAACCCGCTATGATAACAGTGGATGGACAATAAAGTCGACCATGTCGACTCATACATACACATACATTGATTTGGAAGACTGCATACACCGGCATTTGTAGTGGCGCTTGAAGCCGATACAATGGGTACAATATTTTTCTTGCTCGTGTTAATATACTTAGATCTATTAATTTCTCAATACGCCATCTAGCGGTGCACAGTTCAAAATCATACTGATCATACGGTAAATATATTAACCGCTGTACTTAAACTCTCATTAGACCATTTGACTAATACCTGAGTAGATATTGATATATTGGAAATTTAATGTTATATTTTTCTTGTTGGGACTTTGACAGGTATAAAAGCAGAATCGCAGAGCAAAAACGTGACAGACATACAGAAAAATTAGTGAGTCGAGTGGACATCTAGGCATACGAAAAGTTGCCGAATAAGAATAAGCTAGAATATAAAGGGTTATCCATTTCGCGGTTTCAAAAGTATAGGGCTAGAATTCGACATCTGTCAAACTGAGTTGTTAAAACAATTTCTTTCTTTTTCAGTTCAAAGTCTGACATTAGCGAAAATGGATTGCTTAACTATCGCACAACGCATTAAAATTGTAAAAACCTACTACAAAAATGGTGATTGTGCCACAGCCACATATCGTGCTTTAAGAGGAGATTATGGTTTACATAATCGTCCAACTACGCAAGCAATTGGCAAAATTGTGAAGAAATATGAAGAGACTAGATCGGTTACAGATATTGTAAGGCCTGTGCATCATCGTTTCGCTCGTATCACCGAAAATATCGCTGCTGTAAGTGAAAGTGTTGCCGAAGACCCGAATGTGTCAATTCCTCGTCGTTCTCAGGAATTAGGACTGTCTTACGGCACATTATGGCGTATTTTGCATTTGGATCTACACCTCCATCCATATAAAATCCAGCTCACACAACAACTGAAGCCAGCTGACCATTCACAACGTCGTAGATACGTCGAATGGGTGCTTGAACAACAGGCGGTGGACGGCGATTTTTCGAACAAAATTTTCTTCAGCGACGAAGCACATTTCTCACTCGGTGGGTATGTTAACAAACAAAATTGTCGTATTTGGGGTTCTGAGAATCCTCAAGTAATTGAAGAGAGGCCACTACATCCACAAAAAGTCATTGCTTGGTGCGCTCTTTGGTCCGGAGGTGTGATTGGAACTTACTTCTTCGAAAACGACGATGGAACGACTGTCACCGTCAATTCGGAGCGTTATGGTCATATGATAACCGACTTTTTTTTGCCTGTTATTGAAGAATACGACTTAGAGAATATGTGGTTTCAACAAGACGGTGCCACATGCCACACAACTCGAGCGAATATGGCTTTATTGCAAGAGAAATTTTCTGTTTTATTTACATTTACTTTTGAAACCGCAAAATGGATAACCCTTTAGTATAAACGATGATTACGAGAAAGGTCATACAGTATTAAGAGACCCGTACTGTTAAAGGGCATTACCGTTAAACCAAGAAAATTATAAAATTGTGGTGGCCCGGATAAAACTACTAAAAGTTAAAAACAAACAAAAAAGAAAAACACATATTTCGTCGATGCGTTAACATTAAAAAGGAAAATAAGCACAAATCAAAGACTTTGGTTAATCAACATATTGTTACGTTTTTATTCTGTGAGCGTTTAATTCTATTTGATTTACCTTGTTCGATCACTGGATTCTGTTAATAATAACTGCAACACTTATTCTATACAACTATATACAGCAACAATTTATTTAATAATCTCTATTTACAATCAACTCTGTTTACAATCAACTATTTACAATAACACACTAATGCACTTGCAACTTTTGCCTCTGTATCAATGTTTTCGCAATCACGTTCGGAATTAGATTGATTGTCAATTCTCAACACTGGCTCTATTTATACTCTGTTGGCAACACCCTAGAATCTTCCTTTATCGAGATTCTTCTCTTCCTCTCTCGTTGGCTTGTTCTGGTTATCGCTCATTTCTTTTTGTTGACATTCGTTTCAATGCTGCCAATAGTGTCAGTCACAATAGTGATGAGTAATCAACTATCGATACTCGTTACACTGCCCTCCTCTTAACCTTGTTCGTCCCGAACAAGTTTTTATACTTCCCCTCGATATGGCGCAAGTCGCTCTAAGTGCACTACTTTAAACTTTGCTCTTTTATTCCAGGCACGTTGAATACGATATACTACGTCATTTATCTTTGCTATAATCTCATATGGTCCTTCCCAATGAGTCTGTAGTTTAGGGGACAGGCCTTTCTTTCGTTGTGGATTATGAAGCATTACAAGCTCTCCTTCATAGAACCCTTTTGAATTTGCTTTCAAGTCATACCTGGCCTTCATCTTATCGCTTATCATCTGCGACCGCTCTCTGATGAACTGATGTACTTCATTCAACTGTTCCCGCTTTTCGCTAGTATAATTTCCTTCGGTTGATCTCGGTGTTACAACTCCAAATTTTAAATCAGCTGGCAGTCTTAACTCGTTTCCAAAAATTGCCATTGCCGGTGTAGTAGCCGTCGTATCATGTTGTGCGGATCGATATGCCATGAAGAACATTGGTATATGTACATCCCAGTCTCTTTGGTATTTATCTACGACTTTTCTCAAATATTCCTCGAAGGTACGGTTAAATCGTTCTACCATGCCATCAGATTGTGGATGCAAAGGTGTTGTACGAGTTTTGTATATACCCAGCATACGGCATACCTCTTGGAATACAACTGATTCGAAATTTCGACCTTGGTCTGAGTGTAACTCCATCGGTACACCAAAACGAGTAACCCATTGGTTGACGAATACATCCGCAACTGTACTAGCTTCCTGATTTGGAATGGGGTATACTTCAGGCATTTACTGAAGTAATCTATAACCACCAGAACATACTTGTTTCCTGCGTTGCTTATTGGAAATGGCCCAGCTATGTCCATAGCAATTCGCTCAAATGGAGCACCCACGGTGTATTGGTGCATCTTACCTCGACTTTTCTTAGTGGGACCTTTGGCCATTGCACATTGCTTACATTTCCGAATCCAATCAGCGACATGGTCATGACATCCAACCCAATAAAATCGGTTCTTTATTTTCTCGACGGTTTTGGTGATTCCCAAATGCCCTCCACTGGAGGCATTGTGATACTCAGCTATCACTTCATTTATTCTCGCCTTGAGTACCACTAGAAGATCATTAGTGATTTTTCCATCCACACTTTCCCATGCTCGGAATAAACATCCGTCTCGTAAGTGCAGGCTTTGCCACTGCGCCCAGTATGCCTTCGTTATTGGACTCTCATTAGCCATTTCTTGCCAATCTGGACGTATGCCCTGCTCCTTATATTCCATAATCTTTGCGAGATCTGGGTCGTTCCGCTGATCTTCTTGAACTCGTTCGGTTTTCCATGACTCTTCCGACAATACATTCGTAAGACGTAGGTTAACAATGTGATTCTGGTTTCTTTCCCGTTTACTATCCACGGTGCAAGTAAGACGATATGGAGTATAAGCTTTACTACGATGAATGACATCACGATCGTCCTTTCGTTGTCCTGGTGAATTCGATCTTTGTTGCTTGTGTCGTAGACGACAATTCCGCGCCTTGTGCCCTCTTCGATGGCATATGAAGCACTTACCGGCAAATTTATATTTGCGTTGATTCCTTGTTCTACCTTTAGGCTTCATATTCGATTGATTGCAATCACGCGCTATATGCCCTCGTTTGTCGCAAATGAAGCACTTACCATTAAATTTGTTTTCACGTCGACCTGTTGTTCTTCCTTCAGGCTGCACTACTGACTTAACTGCCTGACACATTGCTTCAACCAGATCTGTTGTTTCTGTTTCTAATTGGCGTACCCGTGGCATTGGTCGACACATGAAACTGGCGGCTTCAAACGTCAAGGCACTACTGACTGTTTCGGCATAAGTATTCCTGGGTGACATGACTAGGGCACGCTTTGTCTCTCCATCACGTATGCCATCTATGAATGCCTCTATTTTTATTTTTTCGACGAACTCTTCCGAATTACCGGAGAACGCTAGATGACATAAGCGCTCAATATCGGAAGCGAATTCCTGAAGGCTCTCATTACTCCGTTGCACTCGCGATCTCAATTCCACTCGATGTAATTGACTCTTGTATTCATTTCCATATTTTCGCTGGAGTGTGTCCATCAGTGACTGATAGCTACCGCGATCTTTCTCTGGAATCATCTGTAACACCTCGGAAGCATTACCTTTTAATGCGACTATTAAAGCAGCAGTCTTGTCGCTATCATCCCATTGATTCTTCGAAGCTGTTGTCTCGAATTGAAGCTTGAAGATATTGAATAGCGTGCTTCCGTCAAATGTTGGTGACTTTAGTTTGATTGTACTTGAATCTCTAATCACTGATGTGGCTGGTCCATTTATTTTTAGTTGATTGAGTTCGTGCTGTAATTTCTCGAACTTATCTTCCCAGTCGTCGACATGTTCCTTCAGCTTATCATCCAACTCATCCACGTGTTCTTTCAGCTCTGAGACTTTGTCATTAATAGCTCCGGAAATTTCCTGAAATCTAAGTTCAATTCCTTTTTGTAGATTTTCGATGACGTGTTCTTGGCGAGCCGAATGTTCTTGAAACTTGGAGTCAATTGTTTTCTGGATTTCTCCCATAGCGTTTTCTTGGCGGGACGAACCTTCTTGAATTTTCATACGCAATTCAGCCGAATGTTCTTGAAGCTTGGAGTCAATGCGAGACGCATTTTCTTGTAACTTCGCATTAATTCCTTGCAGTTGCTGCTGCTGTTGTTGCATCATGGATTTCATAAAATCCATGAGTTGACCACTCGAATCTATTTTGCTCTCTTCCTCAGCGTGCACAACTGCTTGTATATCGGCTTCCTCGAAGAACTCATGTTCTTCTACATTAATTCCCTTAGCCTCCATAGCTTGCCTCAGCCTCACCAGCAGTTCCGCCTTTGCACCTGATGACGATAGATTCATCTCTACCAACAGCTTTTTAAGCTGGTCCACTTTTAGTTGGTCAATTTTCACCATCTTTACAGAATCCCACTTCTGACACCAATTGTTACGTTTTTATTCTGTGAGCGTTTAATTCTATTTGAATTACCTTGTTCGATCACTCTATTCTGTTAATAATAACTGCAACACTTATTCTATACAACTATATACAGCAACAATTTATTTAATAATCTCTATTTACAATCAACTCTGTTTACAATCAACTATTTACAATAACACACTAATGCACTTGCAACTTTTGCCTCTGTATCAATGTTTTCGCAATCACGTTCGGAATTAGATTGATTGTCAATTCTCAACACTGGCTCTATTTATACTCTGTTGGCAACACCCTAGAATCTTCCTTTATCGAGATTCTTCTCTTCCTCTCTCGTTGGCTTGTTCTGGTTATCGCTCATTTCTTTTTGTTGACATTCGTTTCGATGCTGCCAATAGTGTCAGTCACGATAGTGATGAGTAATCAACTATCGATACTCGTTACAATATAAAGTCAATATTTTTTTTATTCGATTGTCAATAATAAAATTAAAGTTGTGTCTAAGTACGTGGAAATAAAAGACATGTCTTAGTAAAAGTCTCCTTTTTTTCGTTAAAGTACCTATATTAAATAAAAAAAACAAAATCACAGTAATATTAAAATGGACAAAAGGGGTTGGTACGCATGTGTTAATTGATAAAGTGATGGTATGCCAAAAGACAAAAAAAGAATCAGATAAAAGCCATGCAAAATTAAACGTCTAAACGTAAAAGAGACAAATTATAATATTCATAGACTCAATTTAACAAATTCTAATCAGAAACGGGAATCCAGCGACACAGTTACCATATTGGAATCGGCAACAACAATCATAGGTCGTTAACGGTAGTGAAAACAGCAACCAGTGGGTCCCGTTTGTAATGAAGAAAAAAAAATGAGAATGTTAAATAATCTAAATAATGTAATTAGGAAATAAGTATCAGTGTTTTATTAATAGTCTTTATAAAAATTATACGTTGTCTTTAAATTAAATTTAGTGTAATGCTTGAATGATTTAGTACTAAAGTGCAAACTTTAAGGAAGATTTTCAATTTTATATATATTAATTTAGTTAAATTTTCAGCATAACCCGGAGAAAGTACTTTCATCGGCGGATGGCTATATACCTACATAAAATAATAACATTTTTAAGGTAAATATTTTCTAATTTGTTAATTATTAAAATTGAAATTTATCCTATTATTTATTAATTTACTTTACCTCTTTAAATAATCACAAGATCTATGCTACAAAGATTTGTTTAATTGAATTTTTGGTTATCTATTGGTGTTAAAATATACATATTTAAAGACAATAAATAATCCTAGTGAAAATGTTGATATCTAGTTAAAAGAATGACTTTTTGGTTTCTTGCGGACGTCAAGATTAAGATGTGAGAATTGGTAAGGGATCCTGCCACTAATTAGTTTTTTTTTTTGGAACTTGCGGATCATGATAGGGTGGGCATACGCGTTGCACCAATATCTTGCAACAAACTTGCGCAACACATATTGATACGCACTTCGTTCTGACCTCTTACTTTTTTTTGTCTATATACACTTTCCTCTCCATCTCACTTTCTGTAGTTCTCATTGTATATATTTTCTTCTCTCTCTCTCACTTTATCACTTTTAATCCGCTGCACGCGAATTACTTTTTTTAGATAAATCTATAACATAATACGTGAGGGGATGCAACCACCCACTCCGATTGTGACGAGCTAGAGCTAGATAAATATCGTGTGCATCAGCTTCCTCGCACATATTCATCATACCATCGTTACATGCTACACATTCCTCGGTCGATGTACTGGCTATGTGTGCCACTAGATGTACCCGCCCATTCACTGCACACTTCTGAAACAATCCTCAATGAAAAGCCTCCAAAACAAATTATTAACACATATTCGTATACATACATAATAATTATTTATTATATATTAAAGCAAAAAAAAAAAAACAACAACCAATGAAGAGGTGTGTTACAATGTAAGATTCAGTAATAATATATATAAAAAATACAAATAAATGAAAGTATAAATAAATATGAACAAACATGCATAAATAAATATGTATCAATAAATGTGTACAAATATATATTACTAGTAGTTAAAGGACTTAACAAGTAAATAAAGGTATAAATATATAAATGTAACATATGATGTGTAATATATATATGTAAAGTTAAAAAAAAAAATTTAATGTATATAAAGGATAAGAAAATAATAACAAAGAAAATTGTAAATTACAAATATAAATCAAAATTAATATATATATGTATATATCAATATATATAGATATATATATTGGATATATATCTATCTATATGTATGTATCTATTAGCATATAAAAGGAAATATTTTTTGATTGATTTTTTTTATGTATATATTTGGGCAATGTATGTAAATGTACTTTCATCGGTAGGTATGGGAGTACGAGTTTTAACAGACACATATCTACCTAACGGGTAGATATATGTAGATGTACATAGATTCGTCAGTATGGTAATACAGGGATGCGAAAAAATGGGGGAATCCCAACACGACGATGACGAATCAAAATTAGCAAATTTCTTGTATTTAACAAAATATAGGGCTCCCTAAACCTATTGAGCTCAATGGGGTGGAAGTCACCTAGTCACCGTATATATGTGCCACAATACCCTGTAAATAAAAATGAAGCGACTCCACCACTTGATGAGCGTTTCCCTTATGACGATTATCTTTTTTTTATTTACACTATATAAAACAAAAAACACCAGATATAATCTTTTAAATAATAACTAACAAAAAAAAAAAAAACAAATTAGGACGACATTTATACTGCTTCTTAATCTAAGGCATAATAATCACATTCTTTGAGTCCTGGAACAATTACTGCTATGGTGTCGCCTACTACAAGGCTAATTAGGGCGTCTGATCAATTCTTTACGGGGTTAACAATTTACCCGGAAATATTACAGGGCAAAATACTCGTAGTTATATGGGACCCCACTCATGTTAGAAGAAAAATAAAAAACAAACATCAGTTATCTCTTTTGAAATACCGGATACCAGCTTGCAAACAAAAAAATAACCGCACCTCTGGTTCATCGGGTCTCTGGTGTGACATCCGTACTCCAGTACCTTTGGATGTGCATATGTACGCACATCAATATCGATCGTGCCCTTCCAATCGGACGCTATATCTCCACTAAGTCCTTTTATTACTTATGGTATTGTCAACACATGGATACTGTAGCTCAGTGGTTAGTATGTTGGACTTCCTATATGTAGGTCGTGGGTTCAAACCCGGCTGAAGCATAAAAAATTTAATATCGAAAAGATTTTTTCCAGTTTTGCCATTCGGAACCGTCTAAAATAAGTAGGTCCCTTTTACTACTGTCCAAAATTTAACACGCACAACAGTAATGCGGGAGAAGCTCGGCCAAAGATCCCTTCGGGGCTATTAAGTGCCACATATTTTTTTTTATTGTCAATACACGCATGCATACACTTCAGAGTTATTAGAATGATATATACATCACTTATACATCATCACTCTTAAACACGATTTCATCACCACACCGACTAAATAACACTGACACGGCACGTTTCGAATCTTTCAACGAACTGTCTGATTTCCAAATTTGCAGATGCAAACGAAAACAATAAATGGCTGTAACTCCTAACGGAGCAGAATAGACTGGAATGCGACCACAAAAAAAAATTTCAGAAAACGTTACCAAAAAAGATTAACGAACTGCCATATACCTTATGTACATGCCAATACAACGTATCCCTAACAGTTATGGTCATATACACAACATCGTTTATGTACTGGCTTAGCCAATACTAGAACCCAGTAAATATCACGTACGGCAGGAATTCCACCATTCTGGCATCTAGGCATCAAGGCACGGTTAACAGATGTAGATATTGGAGTCTTGTTGGAATTTGACATAGCAAGCTCAGATTGACAGGCTACACACAACATGTTTATAACAAACTTTTAATTAATACTATTATCATTAACTTTTAATTATTGTGTTCTTTTAATTAATAATTTATTACACGTGAGGTACAATTCAGTTTGAAACTTGGAAACTACTTAAAAAATAAACTACATTTTAATTAGTATTACAACCAAAGAATATTGAACTAAAGAAGCTGCATACCCGACAGCATGTGAATTTCAGGTGTGACTAAAACGCGGTCACACTCAAACGGCAGCTATATATGAAAATTTTAACTTAAAATCGAAATTTTTTGAGTGGTGCTCTCGCATTTGGTTGAGTTTCCTACTCTTTTGAAAGTATTATATTTCTGTATGAAAATTTGTTATTTATTTATTTATGAAAAAATATTATTTATAAGGAAAATGCTACGTTGAAGTTTTATATGAAAAATGAAAATATTTTGAATGATTTTGAATATTTGAAATGAAAAGTTTTTAATTTTCCCGATTTTGTACAAAACGAAATTGGATTTATCAGGCGCCCATGGAAAACAATAAGCAATTTTTCAATTTTTATTTTTCAAAATACGAAATACAAAATTTGCCTACATCATACAATCATGTACACATGTAGCCATGACAACGTAAAAAATTCAATAGTAAATTCTATATATATATATATACATAAATACGTATGTAGAATTTTCATTCATAAATTTTGCATGGAAATCATTCGAAAATTTACATTGAAAATGTCAATTGTTTTTAAGAAATTTTCAACAAAATCTTGCAAATGCTTATGGAGTATGCATGTATTTTTGCTTGTGATTGTCAGTAGATGCCTTACCTCTATTCATATATAATCGTGTTATCATGGTACTATATGGCGCAGCCAAGAGAAATCTTTTACAATTTGTCTATCTTTCTTATTTTACCACGCAATGGTACCATCATGACAAAGAACTGTCAAAATCTTGGCGTTCTGTTTTGTTAACTTCTTTCTCTTATTGTTTTGCTCCTTAACTTCGGAAATTGAACAATGGTACTGAAAACATAAAATTCACATTAAATTAAATATTACAACTTGATAAGTGCATGTTTGATATCAATTATGATTATACCGAATTATTAATAATTATGTTGCCATCAATATGGTTCTGTTGCTGTTGCCTGTAAAGGAATTTATGTTAGAATTTAATTAGGCAGCTATTAGTTCCACTATCAATAAAACTACTTTTTTTACATTTTATGAGTAATTTTATTGATAATGGGTAAGCCAAGTCACCACGTCAAGGTTGCTGCCATCGACATGGACCTAACACTACCTAACACTATTTCTCTGAAGGACAAAATACAAAGTACATTCCAATAATATTCTATCGTTTTCTATCGAGGAAAATAAACAATTCGAAATTTTCAAGAGTAAGCATGGAATTCAAGTGATTCAAGTAAGTAACTATAACCTAGCTATTAATTCAAGAAAACATCTTTAAAACCAAATAAAAAAAGGGTTCATGTGTAAAACTTGCAAAATATAATTCATTTAAAACAATGTTGCATTTAACGCTGCTACTTATTTCTTATGTGCATATGGTGTTTTAGCGTAGAATTTTCGTTTCTTTAAAGTGCTATTTAATAGTGTTGTTCATTCGAAAACATTTTCAGGTATTCTTATTTATGTTAATCATTTTAGGTTGTAGTTTTACACATGAATCCTTTTTTTATTTGGTTTTAAAGATGTTTTCTTGAATTAATAGCTAGGTTATAGTTACTTACTTGAATCACTTGAATTCCATGCTTACTCTTGAAAATTTCGAATTGTTTATTTTCCTCGATAGAAAACGATAGAATATTATTGGAATGTACTTTGTATTTTGTCCTTCAGAGAAATAGTGTTAGGTAGTGTTAGGTCCATGTCGATGGCAGCAACCTTGACGTGGTGACTTGGCTTACCCATTATCAATAAAATTACTCATAAAATGTAAAAAAAGTAGTTTTATTGATAGTGGAACTAATAGCTGCCTAATTAAATTCTAACATAAATTCCTTTACAGGCAACAGCAACAGAACCATATTGATGGCAACATAATTATTAATAATTCGGTATAATCATAATTGATATCAAACATGCACTTATCAAGTTGTAATATTTAATTTAATGTGAATTTTATGTTTTCAGTACCATTGTTCAATTTCCGAAGTTAAGGAGCAAAACAATAAGAGAAAGAAGTTAACAAAACAGAACGCCAAGATTTTGACAGTTCTTTGTCATGATGGTACCATTGCGTGGTAAAATAAGAAAGATAGACAAATTGTAAAAGATTTCTCTTGGCTGCGCCATATAGTACCATGATAACACGATTATATATGAATAGAGGTAAGGCATCTACTGACAATCACAAGCAAAAATACATGCATACTCCATAAGCATTTGCAAGATTTTGTTGAAAATTTCTTAAAAACAATTGACATTTTCAATGTAAATTTTCGAATGATTTCCATGCAAAATTTATGAATGAAAATTCTACATACGTATTTATGTATATATATATATATAGAATTTACTATTGAATTTTTTACGTTGTCATGGCTACATGTGTACATGATTGTATGATGTAGGCAAATTTTGTATTTCGTATTTTGAAAAATAAAAATTGAAAAATTGCTTATTGTTTTCCATGGGCGCCTGATAAATCCAATTTCGTTTTGTACAAAATCGGGAAAATTAAAAACTTTTCATTTCAAATATTCAAAATCATTCAAAATATTTTCATTTTTCATATAAAACTTCAACGTAGCATTTTCCTTATAAATAATATTTTTTCATAAATAAATAAATAACAAATTTTCATACAGAAATATAATACTTTCAAAAGAGTAGGAAACTCAACCAAATGCGAGAGCACCACTCAAAAAATTTCGATTTTAAGTTAAAATTTTCATATATAGCTGCCGTTTGAGTGTGACCGCGTTTTAGTCACACCTGAAATTCACATGCTGTCGGGTATGCAGCTTCTTTAGTTCAATATTCTTTGTATGCACCAAAGAATATTGAACCAAAGAATATGCACGAGGTAACAAACATGTATTTCAGACATGACTAAAGGCTGAAACGTACTGCACGTTTACTGTGTTGTAAAGCACATAAGCACAAATTAGTAATGAAAAATTGTTACTTTCGAGTTTACAATTAAAATACACGATACTATTGAAATTACGTGCCCAAAGAAAAAAAAAAGACCAAAACAAGGATTTGGAGGCAATACATATACACAGAATGAGAGAACTGCATGGTTTTTTAGCAAACTATTCTTCTACATGAAAACCGAAAAATAATCGGAATTTAGAAGAGCTAGTCGGACGGGTGTCATCAGTTTTAAACTTATAAATAATTTGCTGAAGGAAAAACGATCTAAAAAGGGTTATTCTTGTATGATTGGTACCTTTTGTTATACAAAAAACTGTTTTCCCTCACAAAATTAATCAGTTATTCCTCCATCATTTCAAAAAAATACGTTTGATATATGAAAACATCTGATTATTTGACAGATTTTCTTTGAGTTCATCCGTACAGCATCTCCAAAACTGCGGTGTTTGCATAAGAAACACTGGTGCTGCGCAGTGAAATTTAATTTGAGCATATCTTACAGTGTACTGCATAGTATGCAGAAACCCGTGTGCCTCGCTTCATATAAACTAGTGTGTTGAAAATTTTACTGCGCAACATTAATGCACGTGTTTCAGCCGTAAAAATTAGACTGTTCAATCGTGCTTCGAGAGCTGAAAATTTTAACTTAAAAACCGACATTTTTTGTATGGTGCTCTCGCATTTGGTTATTACCTATTCATTTAAAAATATTGTATTTCTTTATGAGAAAGTTGTATTTATTTATTTAAGAAATTTTATTTATGGAATGAAAATATATTTCAATGATTTTGAATATTAGAAATGAAAAGTATTTATCTTCACGATTTTGTACAAAACGAAATTGAATATATCAGGCTAGCAAGGAAAACAATGAGCAATTTTTCAATTTTTATTTTCCAAAATATGAAATGCAAAATTTGCCTACATCATACAAACATTGTTGCGTGTGGTCTATCGTCAATTTTTTTTCTGTAAAGAAAAATAACAAAAAAAGAAAAAAAACAAAGAAAAGAAGATTAGATATATGAAATGGTGGGTAACATGGATATGTGTGTATAGATTTGCATAATGGAGAAAACAGCATAAAGAAAATCTGTTGTCAACATAAGCCAAACTGTTGATAACATGTATAAATATGTTAAATTATATGTCTATGTTACCTAACATGATTGTACAAAAGTACTTACGCTGACGTTGCTCTGCGACTGCAGTATATTGATGAAGTTGTAGGTGTATGAGATACCCACCGTTTATCGACGGAAAATATAGTCCTTCGTCGGAACAAACCGATAGTCTGTTATGTCTGTGTTTGTAACAGCAAGGAGTGGTTTTTCGTTTGCCGCCGAGGGTATATTAGGGGAGCCCGTTGCTAGCGGAGGAGATCAGTTAAAATTTTTTTTTGATTCTGCGAAGACGGCGAAGTTGGTCCAGTGATGAGTGCGTGTGTTTGTGAGCTGAAACAGTGAAAAAAGATTATTAGTGTATAAATCGATTGATAATGTAAATTAATATCGTGTGATTATATGATGTAAGGCGGTATATGTGAGTACATACCTGAGGAGCCAGCGCGTGAACTGAAGAAGTACCTGCTGGGTAGTGGTCCGGTGACTTCCGGTGAGAAGTAGCAGCAAAAAAGGTACGCAGAGAGCGAGGAAGCTGGAAAACTATAGTATTTGGAAACAAAGCAAAAGATAAGTACAAAACGTTTTTTTTTATTCCATATCATGGGGCTTACCATTATAGAGCTGCTCCTAGTATAGGCGTACAAGCCACAGCTCCACTATTAGTGAACGTGGTAGAAGATTCAGTTCAAAGTGTGTGTGTATGTACAGCGCTCTGCAAGAGAATTGAAAGTATTCAATTCTCTTGCAGTATTCTTGTCGCGACGCTGTGAGCGTTTGAGCAACATCGTGGAGGCACTACACAAATTTTATGCTCATTAACAACACACGCACACAGGAATTGATGCAAATTGCGCACGTAAATGTATAATGCGTACACGGATTAATGCATCTTCCTCCTTAAATACCACTTATGGACGTATTTTGGTCCATTTATACACACAATCATTTTATACACCGCATTTCAAATATAAATGTAAACAATAACTGACAGCGGAGAAGTAAAGGAACAAAAACAAACGAATTTTCTGATGGTGGACGTGTGGAACCAAAATGTCGGGGTTGCCACAGCGGTGTTCTTTTTTATGATTTGATATTGTGGATTTCAGTTTCCATTTGTGGAAAATATTGTTTTTCGTTATTTATTATATATTTTTATTTGTATTATTATTATAGATATGTCTATATAGACATAATTTTTGGTATAAATTCCGTTTGAGTTGTCTTTTCGTGCGTTGCGTGCATTCAAGACGCAAGTGAGTGAGTTGAGGGGAAAAGTTTTGATTTGTTGTAGTAAATGCGAATATCGAGTGTTTGCACATTAAGTGGTGCAAGTGGAGGCATTCCCCCATAACCCCCCATTGAGATCAGAAGGAAGGGTATGATTAGGGTGTATGCGATTTGTTTTTCATAATTCCGATTTTTTTATGTTTACCCCCCGTGTCGTGTGTTGCTACGAGTACATACATATACGTATATATGTGTACTTAGTTGTGGACAGACATGGATGCACATGGACGAAGACTAAATTGACATACGGACATATTGGTGTCGTGTATAATAATAATGGTCTTTTTATAGATGAGCATTATTTCGAAGTTTTAAAGAAGCAATAGAGTACGCACATTATAATAATGGCGCCCCACGTGGGGCCAGACATGATCAATGTAATCGATTTAATATTTCGATAAAATAATAGTTCAGAAATTCAATAATATTCATTACAGCATGTATGGCAAAGTAAAAAATTCTATAGTAAATTCTTCAATATATACGTATGTAGAATTATCATTCATATGCTCTGGTTATAAAAGAAGTAACGTGAGGTAATGATAAGTGACTTTGTAGTAGCAAGAAATAAGCCCAGTTATAATACTCGTACAACGTTCCTTTATGTACACTTCAACATCGATTTTTGTTTTGTATTAGATACAATCACATTTCTATTTAATAAAACATCATAAATAGACATCAGTTTTTGTTTCAATACAAATTAAGATATTTTGTGTTGCATTATGTTTATATATATTTGTGTATTGTATATGCACCACCGATATTTGAGTTACTACTGGCTAATTAGTTACTACTAATTCAGAAGCATCTAACAAAATCATATATTCGAGAGCCAATATGTCCAAAAGAGCGAATATAATCTTAGAGGCCTGTGGAATAATATGGATAGTTCTAAAACCAATTAAACCCAAAAAGACCTCCCCTTAAGGGCAGGCTGACGTCCAAATCGGACACCACCGGAACTCGTTCCAAAATCACGACTCCTTCAGGAAGCGAAGAGCATATGCCACCAAAGTCAGGTTCGGCCGCTGTCCCTAAAGCGCCTGTACGTAGAAGCACCCCAGTTCTGGCCATCAAACCACTGGTATCGAAAAAATCAGTGCAAGTGATCACCATATCAAGACCTATTGCTGCTAAGGCACTCACAAAGGCTGCGACTCCTTTTGCAGTAGCTTTGGACTTTGGACTTTGGACTTAGCTCCATCAACATCAGCTGCTGCCTCTAATTTGAGAGCTCTCGCTAAACCAATTAGCGGGTCCTTCCGTACATATCGGGGAAGACGAGCTGCATATAGGATTACTGAAAAGCTCAGTGGCGTCCCCGCAATGAGAGAAAAAGAATCTCTTTAGTGGGAAAGAAGCATTATCGCTTAACGCGAAAATGTCTGTTGTTCTGGACTTGCGTCCAAACGGCAACGCTCGCAAGAAGAACAGCTGTCCAAGCCAATCAAGGCGGAAACTCTGGCTTCGTCCACATATAACACTCAAGCGCATTTCTTCAGTGACGTGGCAAAGGATCACCTTATCCTTGCTGTCATTGATAGGAACCATGAAGATGAAGATGAGTCTCCTAAGGATATCCTTGCAAGGAACCCAGGGCGGACCAGTGGTCGGTAGATCTCTTTAGAGAGGCCATCGCGAATGAAGGGGAGGTCTGGCCTAACACACGGCTTGAGGTCATTCCTAGGGACCAGATCCTCAATAGACCCAGGTCACGCTCCTGGATTCCATCCTAAGGAGATCTTGGCTCATATACGGCTCGCAAATCCATCCCTTCCCACAGACGATTGGAGGGTAATGAAGGTTGGAGGACCAAGGAGAACTCAAAACAGGTCGTTGTGGTGTTGAATGGCATCTCTCGCCGAACAGAAAGGGGTGATAAGCTTGACTTCTCCCAAATCACTCTTAAAGTTTATGAAAAAGACGCAAGAAAACAAGGTTCAAAACCAGGGGATACGAAAGAAAGTTCGGCCCCGGTAGAAGGCATGTCGTGTGACGTAAACAGCGATACGCTATCAACGTCTGAGATAGTTGACGACATCTACGATACGAAGGTGACCGGGTCGTCTGTTTTAAAGATTGCAAAGAATGATGTTCAGGGTTGATTATACTACGTACAAATCGGAGGTAAGCCTCGATCATATAATTTAGTTAAGAAATGCTACAAAGCATTCCTCTATGGTCACTATTTGTGACCATTTCGTTAGATCATCAATCCCATATATATTGGCTGATATCTGCGTATATGGCTCACGATCACACTGAGCCCCCACCTCACCCTATAATAAAGAAGGCGGTTCGAGAGGCGGAGAAACACGAGGCGAATCTGGTGATGGGAGCCGACGCTAACGCACACCATTATATTTGAGCAGCTCAGACAACGATCGAGGTGAGTCACTTTTTGAATATAGTATTAGTTCTAACTTGACCCTCGCAAACTTGGGTACAGAACCGACCTTCATTACCTGTAATAGGTAGGAGGTTTTAGATATCATCCTTACAAACGGCTCTTCGGACTCTCTAGTTAGGGAATGGAGAGTTGACAAAGAACACTCTTTCTCGGGTCATAGGTATATTATCTTCCACCTAGATATAAGGCCACAAAAGCAGATACCATTTTAAAATAGGAAACGCACTAATTGGGATAAGTATAGAGCGACCTTAAATAAATCCCTCACTCACATGGCGCCCTCAAGCTTGCAAAATGAGGAGCAACTTGAGACCCCTGTTAAACAAATTACAGAAGCTTGCAGAAAAGCTACTGTAGTGTCCTGCCCAATTAGAAGTACTCCAAAGAAAAAGAGAACTCAGTGGTGGTTTTGCAGTAACATAGAGGAAAATTCACAGACAATCCGCCTACGAAAGATTTTCGCAACATATCCAGTTACACCCAGCTTTATTATGAAAGGAGGTGGTGAATTGACTACTTAAGGTCTGAAAACTCTTCGGATACTAATTCATACCCATTTTCCAGGATGTTTGGAGGATAGCCTTGGCCGAACACCAAGTAGAATTACCTACAACGTCTCGCTCAAAATAATCAATAAAACAAAGATTAATTGGGCGATAAATAATTTTAAGCCATTTAAGTCACCAGGACCTGATGGCAATATACCCGCGAACATACAGAAGTGTGCGGATCTTCTAACACCTCCATCATCATCATCGTTTCCTGAATCTCCCACTGGAGCATAGGGCCTCAATAAAGCATTTCCAGCTGGACCTGTTTTTTTCTAATATCTTTAGCTCGTTCTACGATTTTCCGTATACGTCTATTTCTTTTTATAGTGTTCTCCTCCATGTGATCGTAGGGGGACCCCTCTTACGACTTCCTTGGGGGTTCCAATCAAGAGCCTGCCTATCCACCTCCATTTCCATAATTTGATATAATTGGCTATTCGTTCCAATTGGCATTTTTTTTATTTTGAATCATTGCCAATGACATTTGGCCATCTCACATTGAAATACGCCGTAGGTATCTGTTAACAAAGTTTTGGATTTTTTCCGGTTAGATGGTTGGTTACAAGTCAGGTCTCGCATCCGTAGAGTAGTCCCGGGATAAGGTTGGATTTAAAAAGCCTCATTTTTGTTGGGAAGGATATTTACGTCGAATTCCAAATTTTGCGCAGCTGTGCATATGCGCCTGTTGATTTGTTAGTTCTGGCCAGAATGTCCTTTCCTGCACTTCTATCTGCAGATATTATACTGCACTGCTCAATATCCCTGACACATATCGAAAAGTTTTTGTAGTTTTTGGAGTACATTTTCATTGATTTCGTTTTGACGATGTTGATTTTCAGACCAACCTAACCTGACTCGGCGCACAGATCATTATGCTTCGCTTGCATGTCGGAGTGCTTCATAGATAATGAGCAGATATCATTCGCATAAGCGAGATCTTCAAGATGTTCGGTGAAGTTCCAGTAGGTGCCTCTTCGTTTACCTTCTACGGATTTTTGCAGGATGTCGTCAATAACAATAAGAAAGAGAATCGGTGGGAGTAAACATGCTTGGCTTGGTGGAAATCTTCTTTGCATGCCTAACGCTATGCTATGTCGCCAAGACATGGCTAAAAGTAAGCATTATGGCAAAACGTCTCACTCAAATCCAAGTGATTTTAAACCTAAACCCTTGAAAGACTACTTGATGTGCACATAAAGGGCTCCATAGATGCCAAGAATATCTCTTCATTGCAACATGCACATAACAAAGGCAAATCCTTGGAGACAGCCCTCCACTCACTTGTGCAGAATTTCGAAACATCTATGCACTGCAAAGAATATAGTCTGGTCTTTCAATAACATAAAGCCAGAAGTACTTGAAAACTCTCTTGCTATGCTTAAGGTGGATGAACCTATTACTAGATTCATTAGTCTGTTGATACTGTCTAAATTTAAGACGCACAACAGTAATGGAAGAGAAGCTCGGCCAATGAGCCCTTTGGGGCTTTAAGTGCCACATATTTATTTTTTTAGTCTGTTAATAAGGCAAAGAATGATAAACTCAAAATTGGGTACCTCATATATTGTAGATTTGCGATTAAATGCACCCACAAGGAGGTGTGTTATCGCCCCTTCTGTGTAACTTAACCATCAATAAAGTTGTCATATTATTACATGCCACGGGCTGCAAAACGGTGGCTTATGTAGATGACGGGACACTTGTGGCATCGGTAAAATATTTAAATACACTCACTGAAGTGGTGAACCGTGCCTTATCGATCATGTCCAAATACGCATCAAACACTGGTCAGGTCTGGTCAACTGAGCTGGTTCTTTTTACTAGGAACCATAAAATACCTATTTTTACCTTACGTAGAATTGGGATAACTAACCTAAAGCTAACTAAACAGGCGAAGTACTTAGGTATAACATTAGATAGAAAACTAATTTGGAAACCAAACACGGAGGAAAGGGTGCGTAAAGCAACAACAGCAGTATATTCCTGTAAGAAAACCATACGTAAGCCTAAACATAGCTTCACGCTGGGCTCAACCAGGATACGGGCATTCAAAGATCCTGGGGGAATGCACTACAATTCCGGAAGCCATCGACTATACCATTCCCATACAATTCTTTGACAATAGATTCTCAACCCATATACCCTCAAGGGATGAATGGAATACGGATATTGTGAACGAAACTGGAGTTCAATCGGTACAATTGTCATAGACGGCTTCAAATTAGAGCGAAGGGTAGGAAGTGGTGTATTTACTGATTCCTTACGCGTTAAGCTTAAGTTCCGATTACCCGACTTTTGTAGTATTTTCCAAGTCGAGATTATAGCTATAAAGGAGGCGGCAATGTGGCTTCGCTGTAATACAATATCTTTCAAAGATATTTACAACTACACCGACAGTCAAGCCGCAATTAAATCTCTCGCAGGAACGTTCGCAAAATCGGCACTTGCTCTTAAATGATGTTCAGCTCTTAACTATTAGGAAAATCTGGACTACTTTTGACAATAGAAAAACTCGTTCACTGTTGTCAATGAGTAGGAAAACTATCAGTAATGTAGTTGCCGTACTCACGGGCCACTGGCTTGTGGGTAGGCATGCTACCAGGTTTGGCTTCGTAGCTACCAAGACGAGGAAGAGGAGGAAACTGTTTACCACTCCCTCTGTAGATGCCCCGCCATGGCACGCAGAAAGCACACCCTATTGGAAAGTGCCTTTTTTTACAGATACCACTGAGCTAGCACCCATGGATGTCAGGGACATTGTTCTATTCATTAGGAAATCCCACTGGTTAGTTTAACAAAGGATGAACGATAGACAACTTCATTAATGCAGTGTAACACATATGCTAAATTTCGCATATTCTTGTATAAATATAATTTGGAATTATCCTATACAATTTCAATATAAATTGAATCTTTATCGTCGGATTCATACATAGGTACGTATGAAAGTATTTATATATGTGACATGCCGACTCAAATTGATTTTGTGAAGCTGCGGTTGGTTTACTTTTGAAAATGCTCAATCCTAACTACTTCCAGTGAATACAAAACCATTTTTGGTTTTAAGTGAAAAGGCGGCCATTGTTTCTTCGCCAGATTTGATGTTAAAACGCTGTCTATTAACAGTGGGATATCCCTATAATTCTAGTCTTTGATAAAACTTTGTAAATAAATCAAATTCAATGTTCAGCTTTTCTCCTTTACAAGTAAATGCAACCAGTCTATTTAAAAATTGTTATATTTAACTAATAATTCATTTATATGAATATAATTACGTGTTTTACGGCTCTTGCGTACGTCCATCCACAACTGTTTAATTGCCTTACGATATCAGCGTCATCAGGTGTAAAAATGGAACTGCTGGTAAGCCTAAGGCAGATGAATATGAGTTATTTGAGGAAGCCAGAATACATTAAGTTGTGCCAGCTGAGGAAGAGAGCAAGATAGACTCGAGTGGTCAACTCATAGGTTTCATGAAAACCATGATGCAACAGCTACAAGAAAATGTGTCTCGTCATGAGCACGTTATTAGTGAATTGCGTATGGAAATTCAAGGGAATGCGTTTCGCCAAGAAAACATTATTGGGGAATTTCAGAAAACAATTGACTACAGACTTGAAATAGATTCGGCTCGCAAGAACACGTCATCGAAAATTTATAGAAAGTAATTTGTCTCAGTTTTCAACAAATTTATGGAGCTATAAATGTCAGAGTCACAGAGCTGAAAGAACATCTGGATGGTTTGGAGGATAAGCCGAAGGAACATGTAGATAAACATTATGACTTGGAGAATAAACTAAAAATAAACGGGCCATCTATATCGGTGATTAGAGAATGAAGTACAATTAAATTAAAGCCACCAACAGTTGATGGAACAACGCAACTCAACATTTTCCAGATTTAGTTCGAGGCAAAGGCTACTTTACTAGTGGCATTAAAAGATAATGCCTCAAAAGCCTTGCAGATGGTTCTAAGGGAAGATTTTGGTAGCTTTCAGTCACTGATGGAAATATGGAAATGAATATAAGAACCAATTATATAGAGTGGAATTAAGATCGCGAGTGCAACGGAGTGATAGAACCTTCAGGATTTCTTTTCCGAATTTGAGCGCTTATGTCATATAGCGTCATCTGGTAATTCAGAGGAATCCATCAAGAAAATAAAAATAGAGGCATTCATAGATGGTATACATGATGGAGAGACTAAACGTGCCCTAGTCATGTCATCAAGGAGTATATATGCCTAAGCAGAAAGTAGCGCGTTGGCGTATGAAGCCACCATTTTGATGTGTCGACCAATGCCACGAGTACCCCAACTAGAAGCGGAAACATCAGGTCTGGTTGAAGCAGTGTGTCAAGCAGTCAAGTCAGTAGTGCAGCCTGAAGCAAGAACAAAGAGTCGACACGAAAATAAATTTACTGGTAAGTGTTTCATTTGCAACAAATCATTACACATAGCGCGTGACTGCCGCCTACGACGAAAGTGATAAAGATCAATTACTACACGAAGGCAAAAGAAGGAGAATAAGGTGGACGGCAATCGCTCCACACACACAAACAATTCATTAAACTAAATTGAGGCAGTTTAGAGGGGCGTGAACTGATTCCAACCGTGGGTTGGTCCATCTTTCACATTTCACAACTACAGCGTGTGACAAGCAGCTTGACTTTTGATGGAAAACTGGATAATATGGAGTTCATGTTAACCCTGGATACTAGTGCATCACATTCTGTAATCAAGAGCGATTTGGTGAAGAGGAATAAAATTGCGTACGGCAACTGCTGAGGATGCACAGATTCTGGTTAAGACTGCGTAAAAGGGTTTGTCGATGGAAAGTGGAAGATCAGCAACCATTATAGCGGAATTAAAAGCATAGATGGAAGAATGGGAAAAAGAACAGCAAAATGTAAAGGCTTTACAATTATTGGAAAAGTACAGTTCAATCTATTCTTCAAATGGAAAACTGGAGGACGAACAACCATCGTGAAGCATCACATTGACACCGGTGATTCTAGACCAATTTGTCAAGCACCACGACGAGTTCCATTGGCAGCGAGTCCATGGAGTTCACCAGTTGTGCTGGTAAAGAAGAAGGATGGAAGTACTCAATTCTCCGTGGATTACAGAAAGCTAAATGATATAACGAAAAAAGACAGCTATCCACTGCCAAGAATCGATGACACTCTGGACACGCTATCTGGTGCGAAATGGTTCTTAACTCTTGATCTGCAAAGTGGCTACTGGCAAGTGGAACGTGGTAAGGAGGACAAAGAGAAAACAGCTTACAGTATTGACGATGGTCTATGCCATTTGGTTTATGCAATGCGCCAGCTACTTTCGAACGTTTGATGGAGCGTGTACTCAGAGGAATACACTGGAAAAAGTGCTTGGTGTACCTCGATGGCATTATCGTGATGGGAAAAGATTTTAACGGCCACCTGGAAAAGTTGAAAAAAGTATTAGAGCCTATACAACCAGCAGGGTTTAAACTTTCAAATTCAGTTTTAAATTTTAACTCTTCAGGCGAGAAGTTAAATATCTTGGTCGTAAAGTAACAACATAAGGGTTACATACCGACGAGAAGAAATTAGCAGCGGTACAAGAATGGCCTATTACGTCGAATTTTGCCGAGTTGAGATGCTTTCTAGGCTCATGTACCTACTATAGACGATTTGTTCCTAGATTTGCAAACATCGCCAGCAGCCTGCATGAGTTAACAAGAAAGAACAAACCATTTGTGTGGGGCGAGGAACAGCAGAAAGCATTCGAACAGCTGACGGAAACACTCTGTTCAGTACCAGTATTAGTGTATCCACTTCCTGGTCAAAAGTTGGACACAGATGCGAGTGGCTATGGAATAAATGGTGTGCTCTCTCAGATCGTAGATGGGCAAGAAAAGTACTACAGTAAAATTCTGTCGAAGCCAGAAAGAGAGTTGCTCGCAATACTGGAATGTGTAAAGTATTTCCATAAATACTTGTACGGTCAGTCATTTCATCTACGAACTGACCACGCAGCGCTAAGGTGGTTATTACAATTTAAAAATCCAGAAGGACAATTGGCGCGCAGGATTGAACGGCTGCATAGTTATGATTTTACTTTCGAGCATCGTAAAGGAAGACATCACTCCAACGCGGATGCTCTCACCGTCCTTGCAAAATGGAATGTAAACATTGTTCTCGAGGGGAAAGCAAGGAGCACATTGTCGACATACGACTTATGAATATATTGCCGCATACAAGGAGCAGGGCGTACGTCCACATTGGCAAGAAATGGCTAATGAGAGCCCAATAGCAAAGGCATACTGGGCGTAGTGGCAAAGCCTGCACTTACGAGACGGATGTTTATTCCGAGTATTGGAAAGTGAAGATGAAAAATCACTAATGATCTTCTAGTGGTACCAAAGGTAAGAAAAAATGAAGTAATAGCTGAGTATCACAATGACTCTAGTGGAGGGGATTTTGGGAACCACCAAAACCGTCGAAAAAATAAAGAAACGATTTTATTGGGTTGGATGTCATGACCATCTCGCTGATTGGATTCGGAAGTGTAAGCAATGCTCCATTCGAGCGAATTGCTATGGACTTATCTGTACCATTTTCAACAAGTAACGCAGGGAACAAGTATGTTCTGGTGGTTATAGACTACTTCAGTAAATGGCCTGAAAAATAGTATACCCCATTCCAAATCAAGAAGCTAGTACATTTGTGGATGTATTTGTCAATCAATGGATTACTAATTTTAGTGTACCGATGGAGTTACACTCAGACCAAGGTCGAAATTTCGAATCGTTGTATTCCAAGAGATGTGCCGTATGTTGGGTATACGCAAAACTCGTACAACACCTTTGCATCCGCAATCTGATGGTATGGTAGAACGATTTAACCGTGCCTTGGAGGAATATTTGAGAAAAGTCGTAGATAAATACCAAAGTGACTGGGATGTACATATACCAATGTTCCTCATGGCATATCGATGAGCACAACATAATACGACGGCTACTACACCAGCAATGGCAATTTTTGGAAACGAGTTAAAACTGCCAGCTGATCGCCCAAATATCGATACAGTATCAGAGACAAAAGTAAATACATAGAAGTATTGATAAAATAAATTGTTGTTGCACATAGTACAAAAAAAATTTTGCAGTTGTTATTGACAGCACCTAGTGATCGAACAGGGTTGATTCGAGTAGAATTAAGCGTTCAAAAAATATAAACGTAACAATACTATAAGTCTATGTTTCCAAGTTAATGTCTTCATTAATTGAAGCGTGACGCATTTTCTCTACTTTGCGATTTGGGTATTCGCTTATAGCCTAGACAGACGGCAGCCTAATTCCGGATAACCGGCGCACTTAATCCGAATAAAATAATAACCTGACAGACGGCAGTATTGCGGATTAACTAAACGGCTGATTGCTGTTTTATTAGGTCTGTCCACTTACATTACTATCACTATCAATTTTTGTCGTCTATCGCTCTCGATATGAGAAAATCTACAAGAAGTACGTGAACTGAAAACTATCAGAAACTTGAAAATTGACATTCACCGTTCGTAATTGACAGCTGGATTTATTTGTTCGCCAACACTTTTCATATTGAAAACTGTTAACAATTGTTGAAAGTTTTTTGTTGCGAACACACCTAATATTTTGTAAAATGGATGGAGAAAAATTCACAATAGACAATTTTCAGCAGTGTTGCCATAGCAAATTGCCGTAATCCTCTTTCATAGAGTTTATTCGGATTAGCTGCAGTTAATGCCCGAGTTAATTCGAATTAACTCGGTAATCCGGAATTAGGCTGCCGTCTGTCTAGGCTATTATACACAATTAGGTAAAGCAGACCATACACTGGCAGCAATACGAAACGATCGGTTGATATTCATAATATTCATAACTCTACAAGACCACTAACTCTAAACATAGAAATAAAATTTCTTGAAACCAATACATACGCACTTTACGCACTTTGATAAATTTACAATATTTTGGCAAGGATCGAGGGCATAAAGGATTTTTCCATATATCCACTGCATGTGAACAAATCTGCATACATGTTTTCGACAACAACAATAGACATACGTGACTGTCTATCCCTTGTGTGAAGGCAGAGCAAAAGCAGAGAATGACACGAAATTACTATATGGAGCAGCAACAACGTCTTCGTGTGTTTGCACATTGCGTTTCCTTCATTTTACATTGAGTTTGAACAAGTGACATTACTTGTTGATATTTCTGATTGCCTGGTACAGTACATGCAGCAGATATATGGAAACATGCTTTATGCCCTTGATCCTTGCCAAAATATTGTAAATTTATCAAATCTTAAACATAGACGATGATATTTTATTAAAAGTCTTATATATATGTAAACTTATACATATATACTTCAGAGACACACCTATATATTGAGAAATAGTAAGAATTTTACATAACATATTCTACTGCAAATATATAGAATTCATTGCTAAAGTATATACTAATTCACATATAAATGTGTATTCATTATAAGCGATGTTATTTTTATTATTTTGATAATAATGCACGAAGACAAGGTTTGAAGTTGTTCAAATCGTAATCAAACACTCCCCAACATTTAGAATACTGCATGAACGCAACTCCAACTTGTATATTGTTTGGTGCTACTCATTTCACTTGCCTTGTTTTTCCGTCAAATTTCGTGTAGACTGGAAGTTTCATAAGCCAACACTCGTGAAATTGATCTAATTGGTGTGAAGGACAGCAATCAGACTGAATGACATGCATATGTTCATTTTGGAGTTCATTTTTCATTTTGTATTGAAACCAACAACAAATTTATTTATTGTCGTTCAATTGATTGGTTATAAAACCACCGCATATTGCCTTGGTTACAATTTCACTAGTGTTGCCATATGCAATTTTATATAAAGAAAAAGAAAGTGTGCAAAAAAAAATTTTTAAATAATGCTTTGTTGTTGTTGTTGTTTTAAGGATATTGCGTACTCACATGTTTAATAATTATATAAATTAAATAATAAAAATATATTAATTATATAAATTCCCCTTAAAGAAAACTATTCGTGTTTTATATTCTGAGTATGTATTGATTGAATAAATTTTAAGGAAGAAATTAAGGAAAGAAATTCTATAACTTTTAATTTATTATTTTATTTAGAAATTGTGTTTTCATGGAGCAGACCTCTCACTGAAGAAGTTATTACTCTACTGCAATTTAATTAACGCTTGTGGGATACAAGAATTCCAAGTTATTCTAATCGGGGAAAAACTAGAATAGACTCTAGATGCTATGCAACAAATATTGTCTAAAATTGCTGGCGATATAGTAAAACATGATTTTCGGTCAAAATTTTAGTCATTTGAAGCCAATATAGGAAAGAGAGGACAACTATTGACACCAACACTGCTAGCTGTTGATCTAGCGGTATTGCATTTCCAACTGGTGTTTCATTTTTTTTATATTATTTTCAATGAGCCGCAAGATGTTCTGTAATTTTTGAAGGTGCAGATGTTGTTATGTGGAAATTCCCTTGTCAGGAATTTGAAAAAGCAGTTTGTAGTTTGTGTCTCTCGCCATTTTTTACCTCACTTGATCGTTTATTTTTCGATGAGACTTTTTCTATTAACTCAATTGTTTTTCCCAGTACACTTCTATGATTATCGTTCCAAAAACACAGATTCTCAGCATATATGGATGCTGATTTTATTAAATCAACAGCACGGTATCCATTATGAACTCGATTGAAATTTAATGCAGGACAATTATTTTGATAAAATATTACACCTCTGTCTCAGCAATCGTGTGTAACCAACTGACAATCCAAATTGGTGAAACGGAAAATTATCGCCGTGTTTGTCGGTTTATTGATCAGTAATATAGACACGGCATAACGCAGCTTATGTTACGATACCTAGTGTAACTATATATATATATATATATATATATATATATATATATATATATATGTATATATATATATATATATAAATATATATATATATATATGTATATATATATATATATACATCATATATATATATATATATGTGTGTGTGTGTGTGTGTATATATACATATGTTTGTATATATATTTGTGTGTGTGTGTTTAGTTTCTTCTGGTTGCAGCAATGTACACTCCCGTGAACAAACTTTCAACTCCGAAAGACTTCAATTTTCCTTACAACCCATATTCGATACAACAACAACTAATGGAAGCAGTGTACAAAATACTGGAAGAAAAGGGAGTAGGTATTTTGGAAAGTCCTACTGGTACTGGAAAAACATTAACTCTAATGTGTGCCGCGCTTCGATGGCTGGAAGACCATGAAGCTTTAATGCGACGAGAAATTCGAGAACGTATTGCTGATATCGAAATCGAAGTTGATCTCATGAAAGAAGTTTTGTCCAAGTCAAGTGATTGGTTAACAACTCAATATTTAATAACACAAAAAGTCGAAAGTTTAAATGAACTCCGAAACATTTGGAAACTTTTGCAAGAATATGATAGCGGAATTTCGGAGATACACAGACGAAAATCAAATTCAGAAAGCCTAAAATGTAAAAATGTGGACAGTGCAGATACTGATAGATATACTCAGCTGAAGTGTGCAGATAATTATATCGAATCCAGTTCCAACAGTGAAAAATTTTCTGAAAGTAGCTACCGTAGTACAAAAGTAAGTACTTTTTCTGTGGTCTAGAAAATTGAAAGAGTTTTGTTTAAATTTACAGATATATTACTGCAGTCGAACACATTCACAATTATCACAAGCGGTGCGGGAGTTGAAACGAACAGCTTATGGTCGACGGATTCGTTGTATATCCCTAGCGTCACGACAACAGCTATGCATACATTCCGAAGTGAGGAACCTCCCTCATGTTACACTTATGAACGAACGTTGTCATGAATTGACGACAGCAAATTATAAATCTTCAACTCCAAAAGTTAACACATCGGTTAAAGCTGCACCCTTGAAATCGTGTCCATTTAAGACATCTCAACTTTTGCGAAAACTAAGTGACAATATCTTGGTCGATATACTTGATATTGAAGAACTCATCTCCGAAGGAGAAGCGACCAGAGCTTGTCCATATTATGCTACACGTACATCAATCCGCACAGCTCAACTAGTTATGTTGCCATATCAAATGTTACTGCATCAGCGAACACGACAACAAACTGGAATAGATTTGCGTGGGGCCATTATAATTATAGATGAGGCTCATAATCTTCTCGATACTATTGCACAGATACATAGCTGTGAAATATCACTTAAGCAATTACTTCAACTGCAAACACAACTAAATTCATATAAATTCCATTATGCAAAACGCTTTAATCCATCCAATATGCTGCGTGTAAATCAACTCATATTTATTTTGAAGCGTTTAATAAAGTTATTGCAGCCAAATACTGACAGCTGCTCTAAGTCTAAATGGTATTTGCTTCACATATATGAGTTATTATCAAAGGGAGAATTCTTCAATATTAATCTTCTTGATTTGATTCGGTTCTGTGAGAAAACTTGCTTTGCACAAAAGCTACAAGGATTCGTACAAAATAATCAATTCAAAAAATTATTGGAAAAACAGGTACCTACCACAACGAAATTAACTGTGGATATTTTGCAGCGGCTACAGACTGGCCATAGAGATCTTAAGCTGAAAGATAACGATAAGTCGCTTCAATCTAACGTGTGTACATGCCAGCAAAATACAAGAGGCGAGCCAATATCAACACCAATTCGAATAGTTCTAACATTTATCGAAACGTTGACGGAAAATAGTGAAGATGGCCGCGTTTTGATAACTACAGATGAGGAGGCAGGAAAATCGTGTTCTCTAAAATACATACTCTTAAACCCTGGTGGTCACTTCGAAGATATTATACACGAAGCTAGATCGGTAAATATCTATTTGATAGCATATTTCAGATAAAAAAAATGTATTATCAGATTATTATTGCTGGAGGTACAATGCAGCCGATGACTGAATTAACTGACCAACTATTTCGTTCATGTACAGAGCGTGTACAATGTCACAGTTATGATCATATAGTTCCATCGAATGCAGTATTGTCTTTTGCAATCGGCAGCGGTTCTACAGGACGCCGTTTGTGTTTTAATTATATACAGAGGAATCAACCAGCAATGGTATGTGCAAATAAGAATGTCTCGTTTCATCCAACATAAGATTCGGTAGCGTGGGTGCTGTAGTTAAGTTGGTTAACAGGTTGTCCATATTTATATAAATGTGACTAAATCGTGCTCGACCAAATAGCATAATATTTTTTTTTCAACATTTCAGTGCATTTTATCTCGTACAACGCGTGGACAAAATTGTGCACATCAATGACATTAGTGAATTTTGAGTCCTTTTTGTCATAAATCAGTTTCGAAAACTAGATTTTAAACGTTGTTGATAGCGTGTGGATGCCAAATGAGTTATGGGAGCTGAATGGTTTTTTTAGTTTGATGAGCTATTTAGGTCATGACGAGATAAAGTGCACTTTGGAAGTACGGGAAAACGGGAAATAATATAAGACCATTTATGAAAACGTACGAAAAACATACTTTTTTTAGGGTCAAATGAAATATGGATAACCGTGATTCTTGATATTAAAGATAATTTATTTATTTAGAAAAAAGAACTTCATTTACCTTTTTTAAATAATTTGGAATCCCCTCTGAATTACGAATTGTTTTTTGTATTTAAATAACCAAAGGTATTAGAAATTTTATTGCTGATTAAAATTAACAAAACTGAGGTTGTGTATCGTTATGATTAAAATGGGAATATATATTATTTGAAAAAAAAAACCAAATGATATGTGGTTTTATCTTTTATTTATTTAAATGTTTAATGCGAAAGTGCATCCGGCATTTAAAAAATAATTTTTTTCACATCCATTCTTATATCGTAAATTCACAAGAATTTAGTAAGCTACTTAAATAATTATGGCAAATTGAAATATGTGTACCATTAAAATGAGGAAAAACTAATTCTAAGATTTTTATATCCGAAAGGAATTGTGATGATGATTTCTTCTACGCACCACGAGAAACCTCATCAACCCATGTATAATTTGGTTCTTTGGACAAATAATTACTTAATCTTAATTTTCTTATTATATACCCCGCAACGTATTCCAGCTTATCCTCATGTAGACATATTGTCGCTCTCTTGAATGTCGCCACAGAATGCATATTCGTTTACTTCTTTACTCCATTTTTTACTCCAGTCCGTATTTCGGGCTGTGATTATAATGTATAGTATAATAAAACATAAGTATAATCTTGAACAAAAATAACACACCTAGCAGATATTTTCGTAATCTGTATTTAAACTGCATGGGACTAAGATTGTCATGAAGTCCACCTCTTGCTCGCATTGCACCAAAAAAATTTCCTAAGACATCTTGGTTTAATCTATATGTGAGAATATAGTTGAAACCATAGTTCCCCTTAAGATAAAAATGTAATTCCCTTATGGAATTATTGCACAATAATATTCCTTTTTGGAACGGAAGTAAAGATTGTCTTCCAAAAGCACGAGTATCAAATATACATGAGTCCATTTTCTAAATAATTTTTAATTTATGTTCCAAATCCATGCCAAAGGGTTATTTAATTGGAGAAATCTAATTTGAATATAAATTCTGAACGAAAAGGATAAAAGCAACGATGAAAAAAAACGACAGTAATGCATACCCATATTTTTTCATTAAAGTAGATTGTAAACTACAGTTTATAAATTTTCTTTGAAAATGGTAAAATAGGTTTGCAAAGAAGCATTAATGATTTGTTTGGAGAGTCAGAATTGTCAAATTAGACAGAGATAGAATCCTACGTACAGCACCTTTAATTATTCCATCATGTATTTAGGTCATCCACAACAATTCCCCTTGGTTTGTTGAATTTGTAGCTCAAAAACGACAGGTACTCTTTTCAATATATCATTACGAAAATTATAATTAAAATAACAAAACAAACAACTTGTAAATTTATGTATAAAATTAATTTTTTCTTACATAAATTAAATCCTGGCACAAATAGAAATAGAGAAATATTTTCCGAGAATTCGTTGGCTTAAGTTATGGTAATTTAAAAATTATCCGCGATTTTTAGTATATTTTTGAACAAAAATATTCTTTATTGAAAATCAATTTTACTGAAATACATAAGTCAATACATATATATGAGCTTTTGCCATTTTTTGGGTAACTTCATAATTCCATCGGTGTGGAACTGCTGTGGTTTATTTATAAAAAAAACTTGGCCAAGTGATTTTCAGCGGCTTTCGGTCGCCCAATTTATTACCATTAAGAGAGTTTTGCAGAGACCGAAAAAAAATGTTGTTGTTGTTGTAACGGAAAAGGAATTCGAAATCACGAATATGTTTATATGTCAGTTGTTTAGTTGTTGTTGTTCACTTCGACCAACTCCAGGAAGACGGCAGCCTCATGGGGGTTCGTCTACTGTGCAGAGGGGGTCAAACTGTTAGGCCTTCTGGGGCAGGTGAAAAGATGACGGGTGTCGTGTGGGCTTTGTTGGCATCGGTCTGGAATGGTATCAGCCAACCGGTTCATGTAGCAATTGGGATAGTGCTCCACCCAGCTGCGCAAAGTGGCTCGAACTGATCTAGGGGGCTGTTGCTTGCAGTGTGCAATTGGCGGTGGGCGGCCACTCAGCAACCTGTTATGAGTATGACCCTCGAGGGTCGCCTCCACCGTGCATTGATGCAATGAATTCAGGGCCGCCATATGAGTACTAGAGCTCCAATCATCGAGCAGGTGACTCACATGCCCATCATATGAGCGTAAGCCACCACAGATGCTACGCGGGGGAGGAGCAAGCTGCATTAAGTACTTGGTGGGGTGTGATGAAATTGCTGCGAAAGCAGTTCGTTGTGCACACGCACTGTTAGCATTCGAGTTTCTTGATGTAGGTGGTCTTAATGCGTCTTTTTATGACATCCTGTGATGTTGTATAGGGCAGTATTCTGTCGGGATTGTAGATGCCGCCATTGAGAGTCACTAATGAGTGGCGTCCAGATTGGAGCCGCGTAGTTGATGATCGACTTGCCGATGGCCTTATAGGTGATGAGCAGAGTCTTCTTGTCTTTCCCCCAGATAGTGCCAGCCAGTGCCTTAAGGATATTATTTTTGTTATGCAACTTTTGGCTGGTGTTTCAACATGCGTAGCGAAGGTCATGAGATTGTCAAAAGTAACTCGGAGGATTTTAGGTTTATTCACAGTTGCAATAGTTCTGTCATCGACAGCCACCGAGAGTACAGTTCTGAACTCTTTAGTCCAGGTGATAAAGAGTTGCGTTAGACTTCTCAGGTGAGAGTATAAGGCTTCTGTGGCTGAGGAGTTGTTGTACCTGCAACAAGTACGCATTGATTTAGCTCCATATCGTCGAGACGTTGTGCACTGCAGCCAGGATCGTGTGTAAAGCAACACACGATGCGGAAAACGTCCTCCTCTGAATTCCACAAACGATTGTCGATTGACTAAGTAGATGGCTATCCATCGCTTGATGAAGTTAGGCAGAAATGAGAGCGGGATGTCGTCGAGTAGGGTGGCCAGGTTGACCTTGTCAAATGCCTTGGACAGGTCGAGTGCCACCAGAACCTTGCACTCGCAAGGACGGGCCTGTTTCAAACCATGAGTGATGTGTGAGGTAATTTCAGCCAATGGCCCGTATGTTTTTACCTCTGGAAGACGGATGTTCAACGAACTATCTGCAGAAACCAGCGGCACATCTCCTGACGTCATCCAGAGGAGGTCTGCCAAAAGAAATGGGTGTACGTGGCTGTTGCTTCTGCTCATTAGAGAGATCCTTGATTGTTGCCCACAGTTTTTTAGAACCCTTATCGAGTCGAGGTGTTCCAACCATTTGGCGCGGCAATGTTCATCTACCACTCTCCGATTGTCAACGTTTAAGCTAGCAATCCTCGGATTGGCCGGGGTAACGGCTCATCGCGTTGTTACGTGAGTTTAGCTGCTTCACTTGGGAAGTTGGATGAATTTTGGATATTCTTCCTGCTAAAATACATTTGGCTGCTATTTTGGTAATAATATGCCGAAATATAACTTCACCTGGTTGTTCAGGTGGTTGTTGCTCGAACAGCTTCTCGGTAAGCTCAGTGAAAAAAGGCCACTGCCTTGCTGAAGTTAATGAACGTGGTTCTCTCAGACATTACAAATTTTTCAGAGTTCAGGGCTACCTCTACACACTTTGTACAGGAAAGCAGAGATGCACTCCCGATGGCGATGTCAGGAGAGCTAGCACAAGTTGCGCTCACTCTAGTCGGCATGTTCTCGTTGATGGAGTAAAAAGTTGAGCCCTCGATCTGATCAGTAATGTGTACACCGCGATAGTCGTTGTCAAGCGAGGAATGCCAGTTATGGTGGGCATTAAAATCACCCAAGATCAGGCGGTCTTGGCCGATGAGGATATGCGTCAAATATGGGAGATAGCCCGCACTACAGCTTGGTGGTGGAGGGATGTAGATGTTGTTTATTTCGAGGTGGGATTACTGGAGGTGGGTGTTAACCGCTAGACCCCGGACTTCATTGAATGGGTCCTGAGCAATATAGCTGGGCAGCGTGATCTGCGTGAATTGAACTGAGTTGTGAATAATGAACGCTACGCCTCCCCCTCTACCCCTGTCTCGGTTCTTTCTAATGATGTTAAAACAGGCATGTGAGGAGAGGGGAAAGCTTGGACTAAGACCGTTGGAAGTTAACTAAATGACCTTAGTGGCGGAGTGGAGTGATCCACCTCGCCCCGTTAGCAGCGGGGGCAGAGTGGAAAAGCTGAGATGGCTGAGTGACAGAAGACAGTTGCTGAGGTGGTTCTATCGCAAGACTTTGGGCATCAGCAGAAGCGCGCGATCCAGCGCGAGAGGCATATTGCGGTCTCGCAACCGATAAGGGTGCAGACGATGGGCCGCGCAAAAGGTCAGGGGTCCGCGAAGGCGTAGGGCAAGACAGGCCACGAAATGTGGCATCCCAATCGCGGTGGCCATTGAGGCAGGCATTGCAAAACACAGACGTAGCATTGCTGCGAATGAGCCGTTGGCAGACTGGACATTGTCAGGGATCCACGTCTAGAGATCGGGAAATGAGATGACTGCATCCACCACAGTTGTTACACAACACTAACGTAGAGTTGTACTGGATGGGCTGATGACATGTCGAGCACTCCCAAATACCCTCCTTTCGCGAGCACGTAGGCACTCGGTATTAGGGTGAGTTGGCTGTGCGGTGGTTGTAGGGTGCACATTGCTAGAGGGGAGCTGTTGTTGACACGGAGGATGCTGACTGCAGCAAACGGCAACAAAACCTGCACTCCAATCTCGATAGCTGCGAAGGCCACAGCAATTACACAGATGGCACCAATTGTCACAAACATTACATCTGATAGATGTTGCGTTGGGATATTATAGTCAGACTGTGCACTTTCCAACCAAGTTCCGTCAATTTGTTCTGAGTCATAAAGGATGTGTGTGGCCTGGCATTCCTATTATGGAACATAACTTATTTTCTGTTGGCCATTTCGGATCACTTTCCATGATTGCTTTGTTAAAGCGGTCGACTTGTGAGAGATCAGAATTAACCGTTTCGCCAAGCTGTAGGAGCTCTTAATAGATAATTCCCTTCTACAGCCACCAAACATAACATAATCTAGAGTGATGTCCATCCATGCTTTGAAGTCGTTTGTAAAGGGTCACCGGCCTGTGACCATGATCGTTTGCGTTAGAAATTCTCGTATACAATACATTTTTCATCGCCCGTAAAGATTCGCTTCAAAAATGGATCGATGTCGTTGCGTTTCAGCAGCGTTTAGCTGATGGTAATTAGGTCAATCAAATTTCTTTGTTTTAATTCATGTGGTATCCTGTTTTTTTTTTAGATGATTCCAAACTGTTGTTTAGTGCCTCCGCTGTCTCCTTGCGTGTCGGTTTTGGTCCACCAGTTTAAAATTTTATCGAGTTCTTCGGTGACTAGCTGACCAGAGCAAAACGGAATCGAGCAGACCACTCCTGGGTCCGGCGTTCACTCATAATATTGTCATTTTAAACCACACAAAAATTTCGGTATGTTTTTGCAACGGTTTAACCTTTTTTATAGTAAAATCTTAAGATTTTCATATATTTCACTGATTTTCAAATAAATATAACTTTTATAGGACTATATTCACAAGAAATGTAGTCTGAAATGCCAGTAGGAAAACAGTATCAGAAAAAATTTTGCCACAAATTTAACAAGAATTACTTGTAAAGCAAAACATAAGGTTTGCGATGAAACTGCACTATTCCTCATTATAGATGGGTGGACATCGCGTATTAACGAGCATTATATTGATTTTACTGCACACTTTATATATAACAATACAAAGCTTTGCTCCATTTTGGTCTGCATACCTGCAAGACAAAAATGCATGTTCTTTAACTATAGACAATCTAAAACGTAAGATTGAGAATATTGATGGGACAGAGACTGAAGTTGACATATTAGAAGTTTCCGCTATTAGTATGAAATAGTGAAAATAGTAGAAATATTTCTAGCCCTGAAAATACAAATGCTACTGGTATGCGCGAATTTAATAAATATCTTAAGCTGAAGCTACACACCAAGCGTTTCAGCCGTCGTGGCTTTAGGCGCTAAAGTCTGAAAAGATAATTTAGTGCAATTTTATGGAAGCTGTTCCACAACTGAAGTCCGAAAAGCCTGAAAGTTGCTATATTTCGAACTTATTTCAGGCGTCGCCTAAAGCCGTGGTTATATTGAACCAATCAATTAAACCCCCATAAGAAACATTGTTGGTTTCAATACAAAATGAAAAATGAACTCCAAAAATGAACTTATGCATGTCAATCCGTTCTGATTGCTGTTCTCGGGACCAATCAGACCAATTTCACCAGTGTTGCCTTATGAAACTTGAGAAAAATAAAATGTGAGAAAAAGTCTTCCTAAACAGTGGGTGCCGTAGCTCAGTGGTTAGTGTGTTCGCCTTCTGATCTGTAGGTCGTGGTTCAATACCCGGCTGATGCATAACAAATTTAATATCGAAAAGATTTTTCTTTCGAACGGTACCCACCTGTCGGCAAGCAATTGGCAATTCTTCCGACAGTAACAACTTGCCATGAAAAAGCTTCTTAAAGAACTCTGTGTCAAAGCTCAGAAAAAGTGATGTCACAAGTGTTCTGCCGTTCGGAACCGGCTAAAATAAGTAGGTCCATTCTAATACTGTCCAAGTTTAAGACGCACAACAGTAATGGAAGAGAAGCTCGGCTAATGAGCCCTTTGGGGCTTTAAGTGCCACATATAAAAACAATGCAACATTCCTTTACGGGTATTGCGTACATATGTACATGTTATTATGTACTCGTACATGTTTATTTTGTTGACAACTACGAAGCATTATTAAATTTTAAACGGTCATTATAAAAATTTCCTTTAAAGAAACTATTCGCGTTTGTTTTATATTCTGTGTATGTACTGATTGAGAGAATTTTCTCGTTAAGCAAAGAAATTCTATAACTTTAAATTTATTATTTTATTTAGAAATGGTGTTATCGTGGAGCAGACCTGAAGAACTGAAGAACTTATTACTCTGCTGCAAATTAATGAACGCTTGTGGAATACAAGAAATCCAAGTTATTATAATCGGGAAAAACGGGAACAGGCTCTAGATGCTATGCAATAGCCATTGTCTAAAATTGCTAGCTATGTGGCAAAACATGATATACGGTCAAAATTTCAGTCCTTTGAAGACAATATAGGAAAGGGTTGACAACTATTGACACCAGCACTGCCAGTTGTTGATCTGGCGGTATTGCATTTCCAACTGGCGTTTCAATTTTTTTTATATCCTTTTCAATGAACCGCAGAATGTTCTGTAATTTCGCATCGGTCATCCTTATGTAATATTGGAAGGCCCAGAAGTAGTTATGTGGAAATTTCTTTGCCAGGAACGTGAAGGAGCCGTTTGTACTTGGTTTTTTTCTCCATTTTTTTATCCCACTTGATCGTTTTCATATTTGCCGATTTTTCGATGGTACTTTTTCTATAAACTCAATTATTTTTCCCAGTACACTTCTATGATTATCGTTCCAAAAACACACATATGTTTTTATCAAATCATTCAGCCCGGTATCCATTATGAAATCAATTGAAATTGCTTTATTTTGATAAAATATTACACCTCTGTCTTAGCAATCATGTGTAACCACCGAACAATCTAAATTGGTGAAACGGAAAATGATCGCCATGAATAGCGCTCAATGAATTGGTAATATAACCACGGCATAAGGGAAAGAAAAATAAAAAATTGCTCGGATAGAGCTTATTTTTGTGAATATAAAAAACAAATTGTCTGTGGCAACGCCAACATACGACGTGGCTCAATGTCAAAGTTCAAATTTGAGATCGAAATTACTCAATAAATTCACAATTTTTTGTTACAATATGGGTATCAAAAGAAAGGTGTTTCAAATAGCTTTTCACTGATATATATTATTTAATATGTATTTTTCACATTTTAAAAGTTATTAAAAATACTAATTTAAATTTTTTTTTCAAAAACCGATTTTTTTTTTTAAATAAGCCTTATTTTGAAAAGCTTTATTTACCTATCGAAAATTATCACCATATTAAAGCCTATACGATTACCTTTACAACGGTGTATAAAAAATGTAGTTGAAGAATTTTTATGCAATAAAAAAAATTTTCAATTTGATACATTTTCAATAAAGATATTCAAAAAAAAAAACCCTGATAGGCCCAACGCCGGCTTCGCTACCAACAGTATTATAGGATAAAAGTCTCCATTGATAGCCGGCCTTTGGCCGGACGCAAAAAAATTACCCTTATAGGCACGACGTCGGCTTCGCGGTAAACAGTATTTGTCCAGTTGTATGCCTGTCTCACTACTCTTCCTCTATGCACGTATTTGCTCTAGCGAAAGTATGATAATAAAAAAGTATAAAAAATTCCTTAAAACTATGTTTTATATACCTTTGGAAAGGTATCCTATTTTTACAAAATTATTATAAAAAGTTTATATTTTTCCTCATAACATTTAAAAAGTTAAAAATTCATGAGAAATATTATATACCTATAAAAAGGTATTAAAATTACCTGTTGTGATACCCATATTGAAAAAAACTCCGGTTCTATCGGTTTGAACTTTGACCTTGATCTTCGAACGAAATATATCAGAGAGTGGGATGGAGTGAGAGCGGCTGTTATGTGAATCGTTTGAAGGAGTTAGAAATTGAGGAATTTAAATCTGAAGACGATAATTACTTGCTGACGTTGGATGCTCCATTGATAAAAAAACACATTCATGAGAAAAGCCATTCCAGTTGGCGAAAAATTACGATACCTAGCAACTGGGTTAACATTTACATTCGTGCAATACATGTTTCGGATTCCAAAAAACACAATTTCTAACTTCTAACAATTTACATGTGTGCGAGGCAATCTATGAAGTTCTTAAAGACAAATATTTGAAAGTTCCATGTACTTAATAGCAATGTCTTGAAGTTGCAAGAGGATTCAATAATGCACGGCACTTCTCACACTGCAGTGGTTGTTGATGGAAAATATATGGTGGTTATGAAGGCCCCAGCAAACGGCGGTAGTGTTTAAGATAATTATAAAGGAATTTGATGGAACATTCGAAGAAGAATATTGTAATTGTATCCAGAAACAATTATTTTACTTGACAGGCACACGCATTACTGTTCTCATAGAAATATTAGATGGATAATATAGGTTTATATAACTGTTGGTGCCAATTGTTGTATTCATGATGGTGGCGTCTTCCGCAAAAGTTAAGTTAATGAAATTGTATGCCAATAAAAAATTTGCTGCTATTGAGCGCAATTCAATTATAGTTTATAGTTTGTCCAGAGTCAGATGATCGGAAATATATTCGGTATTTTATCTTCGAAATTCCTAGTTTTTTGGAAACCTCGGCTAGTGAATTCAATCCAATCCAATAAGTATCGAGTCACCATTAAAGCTGCCGTTTTAATAGATTTGATCTGATCATAATACCAGGTGTACAAGCTTAAATCCGCTGTTTTTCGTTAAAAAAACTCTTTTTTTTCATAGAAACCCAAAAATTAATTTATTCAAAGTATTTGCCCTCACTAGCTATACATTTTTCCCATCTCTCGGGAAATTTGTGCAGACTATGCTAAAGGAATTCCTCATTTTTCGAGGCAAACCACTCGTCAAGCCATTTTCCGACGTCTTCATACGAATCGAAATGCTGTTTGGCGAGCGCGTGACCCATCGACGAAAACAGGTGATAGTCAGAAGGGGTCAGGACTGGTGAATAAGCGGGATGAGGTATCACCTCCCAATTGAGTGTATCCAAGTAGTTTTGGACCAGTTTTGAGGTGTGCGATGGGGCGTTGTCGTGTAGAAAAATTAGCTTCTCATGTCTTTGTTCAGAACCAGGCCTTTTTTCACCCAAAGCACGGCGCAATTTCACTAGTTGGTGGTAGCGGTGAGCATTGACAGTTTCACCAGGTTTCAACAGCTCGTAGTAGATGACACCCTGCTGATCCCACCAAACGCACAGCATCGTCTTGCGTCCAAAGCGATTAGGTCTTGGAGAAGGAGTTGCTGGTTGGCCGGGATCGACCCACGATTTTTTTCGTTTAGGATTCTCAAAGTATATCCACTTTTCATCGCAAGTCACCACAAGATGCAGGAACGACTTTCTTTTTTGTCTAGCAAGCAAGATTTCGCATGTGTTTTGGCGTCGCTCCCTCTGCCTATCGTTCAATTCATGGGGTACCCATTTTCCAAATTTTTGAAGCTTCCCCATGGCTCGTAAACGTATGGAAATGGCTTGTTGAGTAACACCTAACTGTTCGGCAAGTATTTTTTGCGATTGGGTGTCGGCCTCATCCAAAAGAGCCTGCAAATCATGGTCCTCAACGTTTCTGGGTCTATTTTGACGCTTCTTGTCACTCAAGTCAAAATGGCCTTCTTTGAACCGACGAAACCAGTCCGATAGCGCACTGTCTCCACAAGCATTCGATGAGACTCAGCAGCAGATTTCTTCAAATTGAAGCAAAAAAGTAGAGCTTCCCGCATATGCTCTTTTTTGGCGTGAAACTAGACATTATACATCATTATACGAGGAAAAATGTATTTTTGTTGTATGAAATCACTGATGATGTTTACTAATTGATGTAAACAGATGTCGAACTCATAAAATAAAAGAATGCACAGTCGATAATAGCTCAATATGCTCACTAACGCCATCTACGAGAAAACAGCGAATTTAAGTTTGTACACCTGGTAATCCCTTTCTTCCGATTTAGACATCTTTTTTTTTTAATTAATCCAATGAAATTTACAACTGTCAATTTGACATTAAGTAAATTGTAGAAACAGAAATTGGAATAATTATATAGCCTTAAATCACTATCTAAAAACTACAATTTCTTTAAGTTGTTAAAGTTTACACTTTACACAATAAATACATAAAACTAAGTTTATAAATTTTTACAACATTTTTAACTTTACTAATTTATTGCCGCTAAGTTTGATGGTGTATGTATGTCTCCTTATATTCAGGTATTTTGCCCCTGGTATTATTACGATGACACAACAAGGGCTATATATGATTTTTACTGCAATTTTGTATTGTTTCTGCTACTTGTTTGTACATTCAAGTTTTCATGTATAGCATCATTTGTTATGTACCATTTGTCCGCTTTGACGATGGTTCTAAGGATCTTTGATTGAACCCTCTGTATAATTTTGACATTCGTTTTACTGGCAGTATCCCAAATTTCTATGCCATATTTCCGTATTGGCATTAAACCAGTCGTGAAAATCTTTAATTTTTTTTTTATTGATAATTGCGATTGTCTAACAAGTAACCAATATAGTTGGTTGAATCGACTTCTAGTTTCATAACATTCGCAATGATGTGCTGCTTCCAATTTAATTTAGAATCAATTGTAAATCCTAAGTACTTTGTTTTGCTGTCTCTTTTGATGGACATATTGTTTATTGTTAGCGTTGAGCGGGGTATGCCACGACGGTTAGTATAGACAACTTGCACAGTTTTTTCAGCATTTACTTTGATACCCCATTTGGTGAACCCATTCATTGTGTTAAGTATATTTTGCAAGTTTTCGGTTTTTTTATCAATGTTTTTGTTTGTTGATAGTAAAACAATGTCGTCAGCAAAGGTTGCTGTCATGTCATCACTTTCAGAAGGAACCGGAATATCACCAGTGTAAAGGGTATACATTAAGATTGAAGAAGTCGCACGATAACGAATCACCTTGTCTGAAACCCCGTTCGGTATTAAACGGTGTTGAGAGGTCCTTCCCAATTTTCACTGCACAACCGGAGTTATGCAGTGTCATTCTACAAAGTCGAATGAGCTTTGCAGGAATACCGAACTCGGAAATTGTTGCGTAGTGGTAATCCCTTACCGGACTGTCGAAAACGGCTTTATAATCAACAAATAGGTGATATGTGTCGATCTGTTTTTCTTGGGTCTTTTCCAAGACTTGGTGCAGTGTGAAAATTTAGTCGATAATACGACAAAAGCGTCATGCTGTTGGAGTATACCAACGATATTGACATAATCGGCATGAACACGCGTGCAGTCAGTGCAGCATTCTCAGAGTTGGAAAGAGAGTAGCGTCGGATGGGCCTTACGGTGAACGAGGGCAAGACGAAGTATCTAGTGTCAACAAATAAAGAGTCCCGGCGTCTTGGACAGCACGTCAGTGTTGACAACTACGCTTTTGAAGTAGTAAGAACTTTGTCTATCTTGGAACCAGCATTAACAGCAGTAATGACGTCAGCCTGGAGATATTGCGAAGGATCACTCTTGCAAACAGGTGCTAGTTTGGGCTAAGTAAGCAATTGAGAAGTCGAGCCCTCTCACGAAGAACGAATACTACATTCTACAAATCTCTCATCATGCCTGTCCTAACATATGGCACTGAAGCCTGGACAATTTCCACCTCGGATGAGCGCATGCTTGGAGTTTTCGAGAGAAAAGTCCTACGCAAGATTTTTGTACCTTTTGCGTTCTTGGCGAGTACCGAAGAAGGTACAACCATGAGCTGTACGAGCTGTATGCCGATATGGACAAAGTAAAGCGCATCAAAATCCAGCGGCTACGCTGGCGAGGTTATGTCGAGCGAATGGAAAAACACGCTCCAGCTAAGAAGGTGTTATATTCGAAACCCGTTTGAGTTCAGGGGATCTTGTTGTCTGCCATTGTTTCTGAGTTTTTCTTTTTTGTATATTTTATTTTGAATATGTTCTGCAGTTGGTTGCTCTGCTTTTGGCAAATTGTGAATTGAAGTTGAGTTAGTTCCAGATTGTATGATAGTATCGTTAAAATATGCTATAGTGCTATCTATAGCAAATTGCAAATTCAAATTACGCTCTATTAACTCCTTAAACCAATTCCAGTCCGTTTTGTCATTGTATATGCACTGTTTCCTACTTTCCAATATCGACTTTGCTTCATAAGTTAGTATTATTGGCGAGGAAGCTTAAAGTTTGATTAGACTGATAATAATTTATGATCCACATTTTTTGTTATGAAGAAATCTATTAAATCGAGTGGTTTTGCCAGATCACAGGGCCAGTAAGTGGGCTCTCCAGTGCTAATAAATTGACCATTGTATTTCTTAATAGTCTTATGAAAATTTTTACCTTTAGTGTTTGTAATCCTTGAGTCATTTTTTGCATTGAAATCACCACCTACGATAAACATGTTTCCAAGCGATTTTAGGTATTTATTGTACTCTTCGCTAGTATTTTTGAATTTTGGAGGACAATATGCCGCTGATAGTATAATTTTACCAAATGTGTCACTTATTTGAATGGAGGTTGTTGTATATTATACACTCTTGATATTTTTCACGCTCAAAGCATTTGATGTTGTTCTTAATTATAATTGCAGTACCACCGTGGGCTTTGTTTTCGGGGTGATTTGTAGTAAAAATAGCATAATCTGGGATTTTAATTTAGCTTTTATCAGTGAAGTGCGTCTCTGAAACTAGTAATACATCAATTTTGTTTGTTTGCAAAAATAGTTTTAGCTCCAAGATATGCTTGCTAAGTCTATTTACATTCCATGTAGCTAGCATCATATTATTGTTCATCATCATGAATTTTTATGTACCAACAATGTTAGAAGGTTTAGCATTGTTTAGATTTGTGTTGTTATAGTTGAAATTTGGGATATTAACCCATTTTGAGCAGATACCAGAACCGCTTGAAATTTGTGTTTTATTTTTGGAGCAATTAAACATTTGCAGTTCATGATCCTAAAAATAAAAAAATATTTTAATTCTGGTGTTACGTTCTGTAAAAATCATGTATTAAAATTAAAAGGAAATGTATTTATAAAAATATGTACACAATACGTAAACTAATTTTAGTTTTTTTAGGCATGCAACGAATATTGGCTGAAATATTTTGGAGAAACCACAACGCAGTTGTTTAGAATCTTTATCTCTTACAACAGGGTGTTTTCCTGTAATTTTCGGGAATCCTTTACTTTTATCTTCATCTACTGATGATTTGAGAAGAAAAATCATTACTCTAAACTGTACTTGTGACATAGATTTGTTGTTTTGTTTCTTTTCAATAAAAGAATGCAATTTCCACGGATTCACTAGAGCGCTGTCTAGCCCGGCTATAAAGCCCATCACCACTTTTTCCCACGTATAGCAATACAATAATTTGCGACTGCATTATCATGAAGGCATTACCATGAAATTATTGTACTCTGATATCACTTTTTCAACTTCTACGGGCACTTTCTTTTTTTTTTTGCTCTTTGCTGTATCGAGCTGTATGTGCCATTGACTCTATACTCTGGGGATTTGTAATGATGGTGACTTCTTTGTTGTCACTCCAACGCGATAACAAAATGTTTTTTTTTTTATGAAAGACATAATCGTTAAATTTGGTAACATTTTACCGGTATGCAATATTGGGCCATTCATTCGGTTTATACGAATTGTACATGTTGCGAAAAAGTGTCTCGGATAAAAAGCACATCAAATAGTACGAGGAAAAAAAATTGTCAAAACATACGTCATGGTCGGATCTTTAACTACGGGCAATAATTTTAAAATGACATCAGCACTCAAACCAATTTGTTTATTAAATCCACCTGCACCGCCGTAGAATTGATGCAAGTACCCATCCGATGAAGAATTTGTACCCAAATCTTATAGGTTTACCTCGTATATACATTTTGTAAGAATGTTTCCCATAGTAAGGCACCACTTGCTCGTCTATTGACAGATGTTCATTAAATACTCTAAAATTGCTAAAGTTTCTGTTGAGCAAGTTAAAATATGGACGTGCAAAGTGTCATTATTTGCCAAATGAATGTATTTTTTTAAATTTTGAATTTGATTACGAGACATTCATTATTTCATTTATTCATTATTATTTTACTATTTGGCGTCCTAGAGTGGGTTTAGTGCTCCAGTAATCTTTGATGGCTGGGACAGTACTATAACCTGACATCATTAGAATTCCCAAGAAACGTTTTAAATTTTGTTCACAACAAACGTAACCAGCGTTATTTTGTTGATTTTAATATCTAGGAAATATTTACAATTTTATGTTCATAACCATTTATAAATTTCATATTTTCTCTTCATTCATGTACCTATTAGTTTCAGTAACTAAAAGCTTCATAACATCCTCGTCGTAGAATTAGTATAATAATTGGGTTGGTGTTAAAGTTGCCAATTTTGAAATAATGCTCATAGCAACACTCAAGTGGTTCATGCAATAATGAAAATATCAAGTGGTTGGCTGTCTCTCATATTTCACAACTTCAGACGATGAGCGTTTTCCTTCACACCATTTTGGCTTACCAAATTCATTCAAACTTTTGTATGTGCCTTCCTTAACACTTGGTGCAAGGGGTTGCCAAATCATTATCTTTTGAATCGTACGCAATTTCTACATAATTCGTAACTTGTGTAATATATGTTGGATCCATATCGTCGTCGAATTCTTCCTCGTCCGACATCTCATCAACTTTCTCTGGTGGACACAATACAACATTGCAAACTGACCCATCCTCACTTCTCACTCCTCATCATCACTCCAGTTTTCAATGATACTTTCAAGTTCTGCTGTTTTTATGTAACGATGTCTTTCCATATTTATACTGTTCTTATCAATATTTTCAATTATTTTTATCGCTTCACAAATATTTTCAAGAAATTGCAACAAATCCAAGCACTAACTGGTAATAATACAAAACTTATGTAAACGCTCATGTTCGCACTCGTTATTTAAACTTTCAAGTTGCTTAGAAATAGGCCAACGTACGATTTTTCGTACATACGATTTTTAACCCGCAAATAGGAAAAGGTGCCCCAGAAGGAGCTTCATTGTATAAATATTTGTTATTTTTCTCAAGCAATTTGTGTGTTAAAATTTGAAAATTCTGATTTAAAAGATCTAATAACAATTGATTTAAAAACCTCTAAAAAAAGAGTTTCGTAATTGGCTAAAATATATCATTTATATAAGAGGTATTGTATATAGCAATTTTTTTTTTACAAACAATTGATCATATTTGCTTTTTTAAATATTAATTGTAAACTGAGGTTACTTAATAATTTGTTATTTTTTTTTTTTTTTTTTTTTTTTTTTACAAGCTTTTTTATTGAATCTTTCTAAAATTACTTAGAAACTAACAATATGTAATCAAATCTTACTAACTAAATAAAATTATGTGATATTCCCAACGTTCCATCACAATTTGTTGACTCACGAGGTATAGCAATTTCACAGCATATTCAGTGTGTCTTTTCTTTTTAATCGACGATGCCCCGTGCTCAGCAACAATTGCCTAGCAAGGGGATTCGGATGACTGTGTAATTTTTGAATGTAGCTTCTGCAAGACATTGCAACTTCCTCAGAAATTGTGGGTACATTTAAATCTCGATGGATGTTAACGTTCCTCATATACCAAGGCGCGTTTACAATAATTCGCAGACACTTGGATTGTATTCGCTGCAATTTTTCGATATTTGAGGGAGATGCGGTGCCCCAAAACTGAATACCATAAGTCCAGATTGGCTTCAGGATTGCTTTATATAATAGCACTTTGTATTCGAGATTCAACTTTGATTTTTTGTGTAACAGCCACCATAACTGATTAATTTTAAGCTTGATCTGAGTTTTCTTTGCCTCTATGTGATTTTTCCAGGTCAGCCTTCTGTCGAGGTGAATACCCAAGTACTTTGTTGAGGAACATTGTGGAACTGATTGGCCATTAATTTTAAGTGGGGGACATGTATCTGGCCTTAGCGTGAAGGTTACATGTACGCTCTTTGATTCATTGACTTTTATACGCCATTTTGCTAGCCAGATTTCGAGAGAATCGATATGAGTCTGCAGGAGTTTAGTAGCTTCTATGGGGTTAGAGCGAGAGCACAATATTGCCGTATCATCTGCAAAGGTCGATATAAATGTATGGTTATTGCTGGGCATATCTGTAGTGTATAAGAGATACAGTAAGGGGCCCAAAACGCTTCCTTGAGGAACGCCAGCGTGAATATCCAATGGATTTGTTGTGTAATCCTTGTGATGTACCAGAAATTGTCTTTTCGTGAGGTAGCTACTAAGCAATGAGGAGACATTTGCAGGCAGTAATAATTTGAGTTTGTAAATAAGGCCGTCGTGCCATACTTTATCGAAAGCTTGAGTGATATCAAGAAAGACAGCTGAGCAATACTTTTTTTCTTCAAAAGTGTTCCTTATCAGAGTTACAATGCGGTGGACTTGTTCTATTGTGCCGTGCTGTTTTCTAAATCCAAACTGATGTTGAGGAATCAGTTGGTTGAGATTAATAAATGGAGTTATATTCATGACAAGTAGCTTTTCGAATACTTTAGAAAGTAGAGGCAGGAGGCTGATAGGTCTGTACGATGCAACTTTTGTAGGGTCTTTCCCTGGTTTTGCTATCATAATAATTTTTGAAGTTTTCCAGCATTTGGGATAGTGTTTAATACGAAGGATAGCATTGAAAATGTGCATGAGATGAATTACTGAAGCCGGAGGTAGCTCTTTTATCATTTTACCGGTAATTTTATCTGGACCAGGTGATTTTTTTGGGTTTAAATCTTTATAAATTGCTTTGAATATGTCCTTTTTTTTAATTTTGAGCGTTATTGAGCAAGGTTGAGAAGTTAATATTGGTAATGAGGACTGTGAAGAGGGTGGATTGGGTGTAAACACACTTTTTAGGTGGTTTGCAAAAGCCAAACCCTTCTCACAGTTGCTTCTAGCCCAATTACCGTCACTCAAACGGATGGGGGAATCAGTGAGAATTGGCCGATTTGAGTTTTTTGCTGATTTCCACAAAGAGTAGTCTGACGCTTCACCAGGTGTTAATTTCGCTATGTGCTCTTCTAACTCTTTGTTGTTTTTATTTTTTAAGGCTTGCTTTAACTTTCGAGTGCAGTGCTGTAGCTGTGTTTTCAGATTCGGTGATCTGAATTTTTGCCATTGTCTTCGGAGTCTTCTTTTCTGTCTTACTAGCAATTCAATATCGGCTGGTGTGTATGGGCTATAGTTTGATTGCTTGCATACCTTTGTGCAGGTGGCTGAGCTGAGAGCTAATGAGAGCAGCTGGTTATAAATATTAAAATAAATATTAAATATTTAAATTTGCTGTACGAAAAATCGTACATATGTTCAGAATGGGTTAAATTTTTAATCATGCTTTTTAATTCCTCTATATCGGTTTGAGGAGTCGCAACTGTCACTGGAATAGAATTAGCGTTTGCTGGTATCTGTTGTTTTGGTTTTTGTTGATTGCTTGTTTGTTGTTTGGCTGTTATGGTTTTTGAGACTGGATTTGCTAGTATTTTTTCATATGTTCCGTTTTGGTGTTGACTATTGTTATTAATATTTTCATTATTGCGTTGTAAATGTGCATGTTCTTATTGCAATTGTTTCTCTCGGATTGATGGAAAGCGCTTTAATTCATTGTAAACTTTACAGCCTTTGTAATTAGCAGTATGATTCTGGTCACATAGAGCGCATTTAAGTTCATCGGAGTTTTGTTTGAGCGGACATTCGATGGTTTTATTGGTGCCAGCATACTTGACACATACTGGAAACTTGTTACAAAAGTTTTTGGTATGCCCGTACTGTTGGCAGTTAGTGCATTAAGGAATAGTTCGTTCAAAGCGCGGAGCTTCAAAATTTAGACATCTTAAAAATATTATTTATCGAAGATCGAAACTATTTTCCTTCATTCCTTAACGCTTTGTCAATTCAACTACTAGTAAATCAATGAGCGAATGATATATGTCACGTGAAATGTTTGTCACTTAGTGCTCATACGATTTTTCTATGCTCTTATCAGCAAATACGAGCAAACGAACGAAACTTATTTCCTGAATGTCATGTGGATTGTTGACACGTGGCAAATATTTCACGTTTCACGTTTCACAATGCTGCAGGATTTTTAGAGAAACTAAATTTTATGGGCCAACTTTCAGCATAAGTGCAGAATAGCACACTCTAATGGAAAAAGTAATAACTAATTGCTTCGTATTAAGCTAATCTTTATGAACCCAATGAACCAAAAAATTTTCGGCGGAATTGCTCACAGAAGGCGTAGCTGAAGGTCAAAGTTCTAATTTCAAATAAAAATTCAATATCCAAAATTTTTTGGAAAATATGAGTATGAAATAAAAGGTATTTTTAATATATTTTTATTCATATCTAACATTTTATATAAACTATTTAGTTTTTCAAGTTATGAAGAAAAATTATTTTTTATAAAAATATTTTAAAAACTGAATTTTTATTCCAAAATTTGCTTTATTAATTAATGGTATATAGCATATATTGTTCAATAATTTTTCTATATTTTTAGTAATTTAAAGATATTTTTACTTCGGTATCAAGCGAGTCTGTAGAGAAAGATGAGATTTATGTGTAGCGAAAATAAAGTTGGCTACGAGTTAAAACTTTTCGTTTGTTACACTGTTCAATGTTCCGTTATTTTCAAAATGTTGGTTGCGAAGCCGGCGACGGGCCTATAAGGGTTATTTATGCGCCCGGCCGAAGTCCGGCTATCAAAAAGACATCCTAAAATACTCTTTGTCGCGAAGTCGGCGTCGGACCTATAAGGGTTATTTTTTTTGCTCCCGGCCGAAGGCCGTCTATCTAAAAAACATCCTAAAATACTGTTTGTCGCGAAGCCGGTGTCGAGCCTATTTTTTATTTTCTATTTTTTTATTCATTCATTTTTTTTAAGTTCATTGTATTAAAGCTTCGTCAATATAATTTAAGTATACATTTTTAAAAATAATTCAACAGTATTGAAAAATTATATAAAAATATGTATTATATACCAATAGAAAGAAAATTTTATGACATTTAATTCGGACCTAAATGTTTGAAGGGTAAAAAGGTATTTTTTGAAAAAAAATTTAGGTTAAAATTTTTTTTTTAAATATTTTATTTATCTTCATAACTTTAAAAAGTTTTATAATTTATATAATATGATATATATGAGTAAGAAGTTATTAAAAATAGCTTTCCTTTGATACCCATATTGTAAAATAAAATTGCGAGGTTATTGTTGATTTGAAATTTTAACTTTAACCGTCAGCCACGACTTCTATAGTCATTTCCAACGACCAATTTTTGGTTCTTTGTGTTCACAAAAGTTAACTTTATACGAAGCAATTAGTTATTATTTTTTCCCTTAGAGTGTGCTATTCTGCACTTATGCCCAAAAGTGTAACAAATGAGTAAATATGAATTTATTAAAGGATTAAAGGTCTTACAATTTCCTTACTAATGGTATAAAAACCATTTTAATAATGATCAGATGCCTATACAGGTGCGTGTGAAGACGTTACCAAAGGCAATACTGTGGCTAAGCCGAATTGTTGTTGTATTAAGATATTAAACAATATATATTTTTTCTTGCTCTTATCTATACATCCATTTAATAAATAACACTACTCTACAGAAAAAAGGTACCAAAAAAGGTATGTTTTCTAGCCTAAGCTTGGTCCGCTAAACAAAAAATGGTACTCATTTATATTTCCAAAGAAGCGTTTCCGAGATATTCGCGAAAAACGTGATTTTCTGCACTTTTTTAGTTAATGGCCGTGGTCTTCTTCTTTCCGACAATGTGCCGCCTGTGTCGATTGGATTAAATTTGACTGAGATATGAAATCCGATGAAATTCGAAAAAAATGAAACATTTTTCACCTCTTTTAAAATTACAGTCGTTCCATTGGCATTAAAAAAAATTATTTCACATATTTTTTAGATTGCTTACTTAGCCCAAAGTAGCTCCTGTTAGCAAGAGTGATCCTTCGCAATATCTACAGGCTGTGGCATTACTGGTGTTAATGCTGGTTCCAAGATAAACATAGTCCTTCACTACTTCAAATTGTTGTTGTATTAAGATATTAAACAATATATATTTTTTCTTGCTCTTATCTATACATCCATTTAATAAATAACACTACTCTACAGAAAAAAGGTACCAAAAAAGGTATGTTTTCTAGCCTAAGCTTGGTCCGCTAAACAAAAAATGGTACTCATTTATATTTCCAAAGAAGCGTTTCCGAGATATTCGCGAAAAACGTGATTTTCTGCACTTTTTTAGTTAATGGCCGTGGTCTTCTTCTTTCCGACAATGTGCCGCCTGTGTCGATTGGATTAAATTTGACTGAGATATGAAATCCGATGAAATTCGAAAAAAATGAAACATTTTTCACCTCTTTTAAAATTACAGTCGTTCCATTGGCATTAAAAAAAATTATTTCACATATTTTTTAGATTGCTTACTTAGCCCAAAGTAGCTCCTGTTAGCAAGAGTGATCCTTCGCAATATCTACAGGCTGTGGCATTACTGGTGTTAATGCTGGTTCCAAGATAAACATAGTCCTTCACTACTTCAAAAGCGTAGTCATCAACAGTGACGTGCTGTCGAAGACCCCAGAATTCTTTGTCTGTTGACGCTAGGTTCTTCGTCTTGCCCATTCGGCGCGACTCTCTTTAGAACTCTTGCACTGACTCTTGCGTGTTCATGCCAATTATGTCAATATCATCGGCATACGCCAACTGCATAATACTTTGTTAAAGATAGTGCCATTATGTCTTAGATCAACAGCTCATATTATTTGCTCTATAATAAAGTTGAAGAAGTCGCACGATAACGAATCACCTTGTCTGAAACCCAGTTTAATATTAACCGGCGTGGAGAGTGTCATTGTCAGACGTTGTTGTATAGAGGTTATCCCTTATCAGACTGTCGAAAGCGGCTTTATAATCAACAAATAGATGGTGTGTATCGATCTTTTTTCTTCGATCTTCTTCAGGATTTGGCATGGTGTGAAAATCTAATCTGTTAAGCATAGACTTCAATCGCTCGATAGAACTTTGTATTCGATGCTAAGAAGACTTCTTCCACAGTAATTGGCACAAAAACTGGGGTATGCTTTCTTATGCACGGGACAGAGAACACTGAGATTCTAATCATCGATAATGTTTTCATCCGACCATATCCTGCTTATTAGCTGGTGCGTGCTGGTGAGATGGTGCATCGCCTCCGGCCATGGAGTGGGATATATTTGTCCAGTGTGCGTATGTATCATTCGATTTAACATCCATCACACTGGAAGCATGCCTTTCGTCGATCATCACCTGATCAATTTGGTTCTTGCTTCGCTGACGCCAGCACCTTGACGTCGAAATCCGTCGATTTGTCTGAAATTTAGAATGAAATATCGTTAGATTACTACAAAACGTGGACTATTTTTACATTTTTCAAAATCACATAAAATATCATCAATTTACTGAACTTTGGATTTGGCTAAAGGTCAAATTTCAAATTTGCGATCAAAATTACTCAATAAATTCGAAAAGAAAGGAGGTCTTTTTAATACCATTTTAGCGATATCTAACATATATAACATATTTAAGCCTCTACATTTTCCCTTTCCGTGTATTAAACATATTAAAAAATTTTTTTTTATGTATTTTTAATATTTTCTTTATCTTTATACTTTGTCTACTGCAATTCAGTGTATACGAAAGAAGTATAGAGATAATGGATAATTATACTGATAAATGTAAATAAAAGAATTTAACGAAAATTGGTATAATATATAATAGTAATAATTATCACTTTCTTCTAATTCGATAAAAATGCTGATGGTCGTGAAGGTAGCTTCGGGCATATAATGGTTTTTTTTTTTGCGCCCGGCCAAAGGTCGGCTATAAAAACAAAACCTTATCCAAAAATACTGATGGTCGGGCCTATAAGGGTTATTTTTTTTTGCACCTGGCCAAAGGCTGGGTATAAAAACGACATCCAAAAATACTGATAGTAGCGAAGCCGTCATCGGTCTATAAGGGTTATTTTCTTTTCGCCTGGCCGAAAGCCGGCTATCTAGAAAGACCTTTATCTAAAAAACTGACAGTTGCGAAGCTGGCGTCGGGCCTATAAGGGTTATTTTTTTTTGCGTCCGGCCGAAAGCCTTTTGTCTAAATTTTTATCTAAAAATACTGATGGTCACGAACTCGGCGTCGGTCCTATAAGAAGAAGTCGAATGGATGATTTGTTTTTCCTTTAAGTGGGCTATTCTGGATTTATTCCTATATATATGTCTACCCAGTAGAAAACAGAAGGAGTAAAAAGCGATTACAGAACCCCATTTTTGGGATTCAAAAGTCGTTACCATCTGGATTCTACCTCTAATTCTTTTTTGTATGAAACAGGCCACATTTGAATGCATTCTATAGAACAGATTTCAGAAGTAGTATTTTCAAGCACTCCAGTAATGCCAAAATTTGTCTTTCAATGAAAAATGTGATTTCGATATAATAATTACAACATGTGTGTACAACCAAAACAAAAAAATTCTCGATTCGTTCCTGGGTTCGAACATGGGTTTCCCGATCGCAAAGCTAACACTTAACCGTTGCACCACATATCATACTACAATATTCTTGACTAAAATGATTATTTCTAAAATTTCTCGAAAATATTGTTAAAGATTTTTTGAATTTTTTGTCAAATATATTATTTCCAAAATGAAAAAAAAGAGAGAAAAGTCCTACGCAAGATCTTTGGACCTATTTGCGTTGGTGGCGAGTACCGAATAAGGTACAACCATAAGCGGCGCTTGGAATTTCTAACTGGCGCCAGCTAGCGAAGAACAGAGATGGCTGGCGAAGCATGTTATTTTCGGCCTAAATCGATATTCGGTTGTTATGGCCACATAAGTAAGTAAGTAAGTAAGATAATTATTACTATAATATATTATACCAATTTTCGATAAATTCTTTTATTTACATTTATCAGTATGATTCTCCATTGAAATTTGACCTTTAGCCAAATCCAAAGTTCGGTAAATTGATGATTTTGAAAAATGTAAAAATAGTCCACGTTATGTAGTAATCTAACGATATTTCATTCTATATTTCAGACAAATCGACGGATTTCGACGTCAACTTAAGCCCATGGATATTTTTAGTGAATTCCAAACAGCATATGCATCAACAATTCCAGACTGGACATTTTTCCGTGCAGGGTAAGCCTCTCGAAGGAAGGCCAAATTCTTCGACCGACAATAAATGATAGCCGAATATTGCGGAATTATTTACAATACACGAAGAAATCTGTTCGATGGGTCCCATGAATGTTGAATGATAGTCAGAAAGATGTTCGGTTTACTTCACTAGAGCAATAATTGTAGCTGTTATTCCCCTAAATAATTGTCAGACAGTTACTGCGAAATGGTATACTGAAGACTGAAGAAGAAAATTTGTTGGGTAACAGAAACAAAGAGGAACTGCTCCGCTACTTTTTACACCATGATAACACTGCTGAATTCAAATTACAAGTAACTTTATTGCGCTTTCTGGCATTGAAGGAATTCGCCCCTCACCATATTCCCCGGATCTGGCGCTTTTAGATTTCTGGTTATTTCCAAACGTTAAGAAAAATTTGAGAGAAAAGCCTTTGGTATAAGATAATCAATACGGTTAACTTAGAACTTTATAAGCTACAAAAACGTGATTTTGAGGATTGCTTTGATCAGTAGATCTCAAGATTTAAAAAATGTAACAGGTTTCAATCGCTCGGTAGAAATCTAGTCTATGGTCAACAGACTAGATTTTCACACCATGCCAAATCCTGAAGAAGATCCAAGAAAAACAGATCGACACACACCATCTATTTGTTGATTATAAAGCCGCTTTCGACAGTCTGATAAGGGATAACCTCTATACAACAACGTCTGACAATGACACTCTCTACGCCGTTTAATATTGAACTGGGTTTCAGACAAGGTAATTCGTTATCGTGCGACTTCTTCAACTTTATTATGGAGCCAATAATACGAGCTGTTGATCTAAGACATATTGGCACTATCTTTAACAAAAGTATTATGCAGTTGGCTTATGCCGATAATATTGACATAATTGGCATGAACACGCAAGCAGTCATTGCAAAAGAGTTGTAAAGAGAGTCACGCCGAATGGGCAAGACGAAGAACCTAGCGTCAACAGACAAAGAATTCTGGGGTCTTGGACAGCACGTCACTGTTGATGACTACGCTTTTGAAGTAGTTAAGGACTATGTTTATCTTGGAAGTAGCATTAACACCAGTAATGCCACAGCCTGTAGATATTGCGAAGGATCACTCTTGCTAACAGGTGCTACTTTGGGCTAAGTAAGCAATCTAAAAAATATGTGAAATAATTTTTTTTAATGCCAATGGAACGACTGTAATTTTAAAAGAGGTGAAAAATGTTTCATATTTTTCGAATTTCATCGCATATATCTCTGTCAAATTTAATCCAATCGACACAGGCGGTACATTGTCGGAAAGAAGAAGACCACGTCCATTAACTAAAAAAAGTGCAGAAAATCACGTTTTTCGCGAATATCTCGGAAACGCTTCTTTGGAAATATAAATGAGTGCCTTTTCTGTTTAGCGGACCAAGCTTAGGCTAGAAAACATACTTTTTTTGGTACCTTTTTTCTGCAGAGTAAAAAAAAATAAATAAATATGTGGCTCTTAAAGCCCCAAAGGGCTCATTGGCCGAGCTTCTCTTCCATTACTGTTGTTCATCTTAAATTAAACCTAAATGTGCGTCTTAAACCTAAATTTTTTTCCAAAAAATTACTTCTTAACCTTTCAAACCTTTAGGTCCGAATTAAAGGTCATAAAATTTTCTTTCTATTGGATTGGAGATATTGAGATTTACCAGTATTATTAATACTATGCAAATAAAACTCTGAACTTCGTTCGTTGATGCTTATTACAAAACTGAATTTATTTGATTTTTTACTATGAGAAGTAAACGGTTGTCCGCTCATTTATAATACAGCGCTCTAAACAATTATTGACATATTATATTAAATTATGATTAGTATAAGAATCTGACTCGCAGATTAGTTGTTTTTTCTTATAAATCGAAGTATACGGTTATTCTTTCAAACAGGGTAATGCCAATGTACTTGTTGGTGTTGTCAAAAACAACGAAGATAACCAACATCATATAATCATCCTCTAATGGAAGTGGACAAAGCCTTTGAACCGCACGTCTGCTTGTACCGCCACTATTTTTAAGCACAGCTACACGTGCAACACCATCATTGCCTTTGATAAGATCGATGACTCGAGCTAGTTTCCACTTAAGAGGGGGTACGTTTTCATCTTTGATTAGGACTATTGCACCAATTGAAAGATTTGGTTTGCTGGCGCACCACTTAGCTCGTTGCTGCAAGGTTGTCAGATATTCTTTGCTCCATTTCTCCCAGAAAATCTGCTGCATTCGTGATACTCGCTGCCATCTGTCAATCCGATCCAGATTTATTACCCTAAGATCTGGTTCAATAAAAGATGCAAGTGGAGCGCCGGTCAGAAAATGAGGTGTTAGTACTTCTATATCGTCCGGATTTTCTGAAATTGGACATAAAGGTCGTGAATTGAAAACAGCTGATATTTGATAAATTAACGTGCCCAGCTCATCAAATGTTAAAACAGATAAGCCTACGATGCGCTTAAAATGATACTTGGCAGACTTGATTGATGGCTCCCATAGTCCACCAAAATGCGGAGAACGAGGTGGTATGAACTCAATTCCAATCAATTCCATCGTTCAAACATTGACGAACAACTGCTTCGGTGTCTGCACTATTATTGAACAAAAGTCGCAACGCAGCCAACTCATTTTTCGCACCCACAAAATTTGTCGCGTTATCAGATCATATAGTTTTCGGCTTGCCACGCTATTATATAAATCTTTTCAATGCTGCAAGAACCGCTGAGGTCGACAAATCAGCAACCAGATCCATGTGGACCGCCTTCGTTGCGAAACAATGGAATAGAGAAACGTAGCATTTTATTGGTGGTTTGTTACGAACTTCGGACTTATAAAAGAATGGCCCACAAAAGTCCACTCCATTGACCAGAAATGCTCGATTAGCCTGTAGCCTATCCAGAGGAAGATTACCCATGATATGCTCGTGCAGCTTAGGCTTCGCTTGAAAGCAAATGATGCATTTGTTGACAATACGATTTACTGTACGCTTGCCACCTATGGGTCAATACTGTAGCCGAATTGAAGCAAGGAAGGCCTACGACCGAGCATGAAGCAATTGACGATGATATTGAGCGATGACGGTATCCGTGATGGGATGTTTCTTCGGCAATATTATTGGGTGTTTTGATTCGAAGTCCAATGTTGAATTTTCCAGCCAACGCCAACTCTTATTACGCCCGCAGAGTCCAAGAAGGGGTTAAGATTGTAGATTTTGCTCAAGTTTAATATCAATGCTGCTCAGGCCACCTGTATTAGTAGCGAAAGACGTTGAGTAAACTTGTATATGTAAGCGTTTACTCTTTGCATTTTATCAAATGCGTTTGCGAATTTAGAAGCTGTTGAATAATAAATGGCAGCAAACGATGAAGCAACAACGCGTTTGCGTTTTTCAGGAACATCGATGACAGTTGGAGGTAATCGAGGCCAGCTGTCGATTGGCTCGCGTAAGAAATCTGGACCGTATTTCCAAAGTGGAGAGTTCAAAAGTTCTTGAGTCGCTCCCCTAGATAGTATGTCTGCTGGATTCATTTCTGTGGGCACATAATTCCACTTCATTCCACTGGTCAAAGATTGAATGCTACTAATACGATTAGCAATAAAGATGTTGAAATTTGGTGGAGATTCCTTTAGCCACGAAAGTACAATTGTCAAATCCGACCAGCAATGAAATACAGCTTCAAAGATGCCCAACCGTGCTACCGAAGAAACAAGCTCTGCTTTGTCCGCTGCAGCAGACAACTCCAGCTTGGTAATGGTAAGCATTTTAAGTGGGGAAGCGCGCGACTTTGAACAAAGTAAAGCTGTTCTGCTTGAGCCATGGCTCCTTTAGACGAGCCATATGGTTAGTCCCTGAAAGAAGGAAATGAAGGAAAGAAACCTAAATATAATGAATTAATAATACGTACTTTCACACGAATTTAAATTATACTTACGTTACCCTAATACAAGTTATACTTACCTTACCTTTAATACTTACCATATGACAACCCAACTGTCCACATAAATTCAGCTTTTATGTTTTCGGGTTTTTCGCGGTTCGTGCCACGATCGACCGATGTGTTCTTATTATCATATTCGGTCCTTGACAAGTTTCCAGCGAGATCGTGCCATTGTGCGCCTTTTTTCTTTTACTAATTCTAGACTTTCCTACATATTTCTTCGCGAATCAAAATCGTGTAAACTATGAATAGTGCGAATTATTGTATGAATTAAGTGTTTTATATACTTATTTATTGTGCATACGTATAAATAAAGCGACGTACATAAACGTACACACCAAACGATAGCATTAAATTATTTAACATACAATACATTAAAAGTGTTAACATATTGTAAACAATCGAATGCTCACTAGAACTATTGTACCATATTATATACAAAAGATTAAAAACATTAAAAAGTGTTGAATAAAATAGTAAAGTAAAGTGTAGTAAAGTGTTTAGTTTTCAGATTATTTACCCCATAGGCACATAAACCTGCGTCGCAAAAGGCATGCACAGTAATCTTATCTCTCGATTGCAAGGCAACTCGAAGAAAGCTACATTTTCCAATAAACTCATAGCCCCTATATAACTCGTTTCATATAGCTAGAATCGATTGAGGTAAGCTCTCGTCCCAGTGAAGTTTTTCCTTCCATGGGAGCTGCAAAAAGATGTTCGCCTTCGCAATCACTGGGCCTATTAACCCAAGTGGGTCATAAAATCGGGCAACCATCGACAATACCGATAGTTTACTAACCTTTGAATTAAAAGTTTGAGGTGAAAACGAGAAAAGGAATTCATGACTTCCTCGATTCCAGCATAAGCCCAAAGTCTTGGTGATATTAGTTCCTTCATTAAACTTTAGACACTTTCCCTGTCGGCCTCAAAAATTTCAGATAACACGAAAGGACTGTTAGAACACCACTTTCTAATTTTAAAATTTCCTCTTGACAGTAGTTCGCTAGATTGTCGCTTGATTTCTAGAACTTCCTCTACTGAATAGTCCCCAGAAATCAAATCATCGACATAGAAGTCACGTAAGACAATTTTCGATCCAATGGGAAACGATACGCGCTCATCTGCTGCCAATTGCTGTATGACTCTGATCGCGAGAAAGGACGCTGTCTTTGTGCCGTACGTGACTGTCCAATTTAAATATTTGTATGTCATCATTTGGATTATCTCTTCAGAGAATATATTGTAGAAAACTATCAGGGCCTGACATTTGAATGCATCTATGCATTTTCTCTATATCCCCTTTCAAAGCAATTTTACGCGAGCGAAAGCGAAGAAGAGTTTCGAATAATTTTGGCTGGATAGTGGGTCCTGTCATTAAAATGTCATTCAGCGACAATTCAGAAAATGTTCGAGCGAAGCCATCAAAAACAATGCGCAGCATGGTGGTAGTGCTATCTGCTTTTAAAACGCAATGATGTGGCAAGAAAAACGTTGCTACACCAGGTGGCAGTCTGTCGACAATAAACATGTGACTCAAAACAGAATACTCTGACATGAACGACGAATATTGAATTTTTATCTCAGGTGTACGCTCCAGGTTCCGTTCAATATTTCTAAAACGATTGAGTGCATTGTGGTATGAAGCACCAAGTTGATTAGGATTACGATTAAACGGCAAGCGAACTGCATATTGAGCAGAATCCAATCTAGTATAGTGTTCCTGAAAATGCTTTTCACAATCCAATTCTTCTTGACTAACTTTAGAAATAGAAGAAAAAATATTTTCAATTTCCCAGAATTTTTGAACTGCTTCATCAAGAGATACATCCGTATAATTTTCAAGCGAATAAGTTTTGACTGCAGCAAGACAAGATGATGTGCGAGTGGTAGGTAACACGCCTCCAGAAACAACTCAACCCAAACGAATTTTATGCAACAGTGGCAACTGATCACATAATCGTATTTGTCCGACGCACAAGAGATCAAAAAATAGACTAGCTCCAATAAGGATGTCAATTCGTTGTGACTTGTAAAAACAAGCATCCGCAAGTTGTATATTCGATGGTATCTGTCAAGATAGAATTGGGTTGATTCTCAGTGTTGAATTGCGTAACAGGAGAAACGAAGTCGCGTAGTTGCCGATCGTTGACTGCATCGAAATTTCAATAGTGTGATTAGCAACAAGGTCTGTCTGGCCAATACCGGAAACAAGAGTTGTCGATTTAGTTTTCCTTAGCTGGAGGATACTAGCGCAACGCAATGAGACAAAATTTAATTGGGACGCTAAATCCAATAGGGCTCTGCATGGAACTAGCGAACCGACATATTTTTTACTTTCACGAACATATTTTTTACTAGAATTACAGCAGTGGTCAAAAACACAACATTATGAGGAAGAGACTTTGGAAGCTCAACTATAGAACTAACAAGCGATTGATGTATTGGAGCGGCAATAGATGTGGAAGCCTCATCGAGAAGTTTTTCAACGACAGCTCTGCAGCTGGACGACTTACATGATTTCAAAAAATGGCCTTTTTTAAGACAATTTATACAAAGGTGTAGCCCCTTTGCCTCTTTCAGACGTAGCCCAGGTGGTAAATTTAAATAATGCTCAGAACTATTACAAAACAAGCAGTTTGATACGACATTCGATGCTATGAATGCTTTACAAGAATTGAAATTTGATTTTTTGCCCACCTGTTTGCTAGGTGTTTGAGTTACCGTAGCATGTTCCACATTTTCCAACATTTGACAGCGTCTGTTCCAAAAGGCCATCACAGAATCCAACATAGGCAGTTCCTTGATAGGCGTAGTTTCTTCCCATTTCATTTGAGAGTCAACATCGAATTTGTTGACGATGAGATGGATGAGTACACCATCTGCTATCTGCTCTTTTGTTGCTATTGTCTGAAGCACTCGCAGAGTAGCGTTGAACTTATCGTTTAGCTCTCTCAGCTGGTCAACAGCTCATTTTTCGCATTGCCTTAACCCAAACAATTCCTTAATATGTGCCTGAAAATTTAAACGCTTATTATCGAAACGATCTTGGAGTATATCTAAGGCTTTGTCGTAGTTGTGGTAATTTATTTCTAATGAGCGCATTGCGGCTAGCGCCTGGTCCTTCAAACTCGTGCGCAGGTGTTGGAACTTCTCAATTTTGTTTAGCTCAGAATCGTTACCCACCATTGTCTGGAACATGGAGCAGAAATCGGGCTATTCGGTGTATGTTCCACCGAATTTTGGAACTTGCAAAGGCAGTAGACGCGCCTTAGATTGGGAGATGATAATCGAAGTGGATGGATCATCGCCGCAAGGTTGCGAATAGTAGACGAATGTCTGATGTCAGGCACGTGGCGCGAATTTAGCTCTTTTGTTAGTGCGGTCTTCATATGAATGTAGTTGGATATGAATTTCGGGAGCGCATTAATTTCAAGAGCCTCAAATTCATGCTCTTCAAGCTTGGACTGCACAGTTTCAAAGTTATGCTTAAGCTCACACAAAAGCTCTAGCCGAACCGATAGTTCCCCCTTAATGAGTTCGCTCAGCAGTTCAGCGCTGGTGAATTTCACCATATCGGAAAGCTCTTTAATATACGAAGCGCATTTTTTCTTGAGAAACGTGGTTTCAGCTTTGCTGGAGGTGTCACCTTTTTGATCTCTTAGCGGTACCATAGCTTACTACGAATTATGTAATGCCTTAATCGCACGCAATAACGGAGCAGTGTGCATTTACACGATGTATCAAAATTTAATTCGCAGCAATTGTCACAAATCAATTGGCGAATTCCTCAATAATAAATGAATATTTAATTCGCAGCAATTATAACAAATTAATTGGCGAATTCCGCAATATAACGCAATATAATATATCTATATGCATATATATATATATATATATATATATATATATATATATATATATATATATATTATTTATTGCATATAGATATATTATATTGCGTTATTGCGTCGGGGTCTCCATGTAGAAATTCTTAGATTTTTCAGTATTCTTAATACTATGCAAATAAAAGACTGTACATTAGTACAGTACGATTAGTATAAGAAGCTGACTCGCTGATTAGTTGTTTTTTCTTATAAATCGAAGTACAGTAAAATCTTTTTTTACACGGTCTTTTTTTACACGATTTTGAAATAACACGGATCGGCAAGAAGAAAATTTTAATTTTTTTACACGCTTTTTTTGGTTTAACACGAATTCCAAAAAAAATTTAATACGAATTCCAAAAAAAAATATATAATTTTTTCATGATTTTTTACAGTGTCTCACAAGATAACATCCTTATGGCAACTCTACTACACAGCATGTTTACTTTAAGGGAAATACCCTTTTTATTTAACATATCAGTTTATTTATGACGCAATACATACATATAATTTCAAAGTGCTTCAAGTTTATGTTTAAGTTTATATTTTTTATAAATTGGTAACAGCTTCAAATTATATAATCGGAATCGTTAATAACTTTACGAAAGGTAACATAGTGTTAGGTTGTTATTGCAAAAACCAATTTTATTTAATTTCGTTTTTACAGTGCCTAAACAACTCTAAAGAGAAAAACAATTTCATTAGAAACAAAAATAAAAATCCTAGACTGTCTAAGAAGTGGCGAAGGTTCAACATCTGTTGGCAAAGCTTTTGATTTAAACGAATCGACAATAAGAACAATTAAAAAAAATGAGAGTTCCATTCGACAATCAGTGATTTCTGGGTCAGCGCTTAGTTCAAAAACAACTTCTTATAGTCGAAATCCTACTTTGGAGAAAACTGAAAAACATATGGTATTATGGATTGAAGATTTACAGGAAAAAAAAATCCTATTGATGGGAAAATTATTAAAGAGAAAGCACTTAGAATATACAACCGTTTTCAGGAGTTTGAACCATGAGTATCTAATAAAATTGCTTTCAATGCAAGTCATGGATGGCTGACAGGTTTTTTGAAGAGACACGCTTTTCACAACGTAAAAATTCAAGGCGAATTGGCATCAGCAGACGGAAATGCTGCAAAAAACTATCCGGATGAACTAGCAAAAATAATTCAAGAGGGCGGATATAATCCAGATCAAATATTTAATGCCGACGAAACAGCATTATTTTGGAAGAAAATGCCAAAAAGAACATTTATAGCAAAATCTCAAAAAACAGCTGGTGGCTTTAAAGCAGCCAAAGATCGGGTGACCTTCTTGCTTTGCAGTAATGCATCTGGCGATAAAATGTTGAAGCCACTCTTAATCAACAAGTCTCTTATGCCAAGAGCTTTAAAAGGTAAAGACATTAAGCAACTTCCAGTTCATTTTATGGCGAATAAAAAGGCATGGATGACGGCTGACTTGTTTACAGATTGGTTTAATAACTGTTTTGTTCCTGAATTCCAGAAATATATGACAAAAAAAGGTCTAGAATTCGAAATACTTTTGCTTGTTGATAATGCACCGAGCCACCCAGTGCTGGTAAATCCGAACATTCAATTGCTGTTTTTGCCACCTAATACCACTTCTCTGATTCAGCCACTAGATCAGGGTATTATAGCAGCATTTAAAATGTATTATATCAAGCAGACGTTGAGATATATTTTAGATACAGTGGAAGAAAAAAATTTGAATGTTATGGAAGCTTGGAAAAAGTTTAATATTTTGGATTGCATTACACATGTTTCTTTTGCCATCCAACAGTTGCGGCAATCAACCTTAAATGCTTGTTGGAAAAAAATTTTACCAGCTTGCGTTCAAAGTGGAGCTTCAGTGGTGCAAAGATCAGAAATTTGTTCTGAGATTATAAGTCTATCAAATAATATAGATGGCGATGGGTTTGACAACATGCAACCGGCTGACATCGATGAATTAATGCAAGAAGGTCCTATTGATGATGACGACTTAATTGAAATTATGACAATCAATGAGAACAAAGATGTCGATATCGACGAACACGAAGACGAAGGTCAGGTTTTAACGGCAAAATTAATTCGTGAGGGCTTGAAATTCGCTACAAGTATGGAACAACATTTGGATAGAAGCCTTTGGACGGGAGTAACAAAAAAAAATAACCTTTATAGGCCCGGCGCCGGATTCGCGAAACAGTATTTTAAGATAAAAATTTTTTTATTAGCTGGCATTTGGCCAAAAAATAACCCTTATAGGTCCGACGCCGGCTTCGCGACAAAGAGTATTTTAGGATGTCTTTTTTGATAGACGGACTTCGGCCGGGCGCAAAAAAAAAACCCTTATAGGTCCGACGCCGGCTTCGCGACAAAGAGTATTTTAGGATGTCTTTTTTGTTAACCGGACTTCGGCCGGACGCATAAATAACCCTTATAGGCCCGACGTCGGCTTCGCAACCAACATTTTAATTCGTAGCCAACTTTATTTCATCTTTCTCTACAGACTCGCTTGATACCGAAGTAAAAATTTCTTTAAATTACTAAAAATATAGAAAAATTATTGAGCAATATATGCTATATACCATCAATTAATAAAGCATATTTTGGAATAAAAATTCAGTTTTAAAAAAAATTTTTATAAAAAATTATTTTTCTTCATAACTTAAAAAATGAAATAATGTATATAAAATGTTAGATATGAAGAGAAAGATATTAAAAATACCTTTTATTTCACACCTATATTTTCCAAAACAATTTTGGATATTGAATTTTTATTTGAAATTATAACTTTGACCTTCAGCTACGCTTTCTGTGGGCATTTCTGCCGAAAATTTTTTGGTTCATTGTGCTCATAAAGATTAGCTTTATACGAAGCAATTAGTTATTATCTTTTCCTTTAGAGTGTGCTATTCTGCACTTATGCTGAAAGTTGGCCCATAAAATTTAGTTTCTATAAAAATCCTGCAGCATTGTGAAAAAAAACCATATTTTCATAACTATAAATTAACAACAATTAGTTAACATCTAGCATCAGTGGGTGCCGTAGCTCAGTGGTTAGTGTGTTGGTCTTCTGATCTGTAGGTCGTGGTTAAATCCCCGGCTGATGCATAACAAGTTTAATACCGAAAATATTTTACTTTCGAACGGTACCCACCTGTCGGCCAGCATTTGGCAATTCTTCCGACAGTAGCAACTTGAAAAAAGCTTCTAAAAGAACTCTGTGACAAAGCTCGGAATAAGTGATGTCACAAGGGTTCTGCCGTTCGGAACCGTCTAAAATAAGTAGGTCCCTTCTAATACCGTCCAAATTTAAGACACACAACAGTTATGGAAGAGAAGCTCGGTCAATGAGCCCTTCGGGGCTTTAAGTGCCACAATATTTACTAAAAATTCGGCAAATATTTTACAAAATATTTGACACTAAGAGTGGAAGTAAAAGTTTGGTAAAACATATTTGTCAACGTGTTTGGGCAGATATTCTCCACATGTCAACAATCCACAATGACATTCAGGAAAGAAGTTTCGTTCGTTTGCTCATATTTGCTGATAAGACCAAACAAAAATCGTATGAGCGCAAAGTGGCAAACAATTCACGTGACTATATCAATCGCATATTGATTTAATAGGAGTTGGATTGACAAAGGGTTAAGGAAGGAAGGATAATAGTTTCGATCTTCGATAAATATTATTTTTAAGATGTCTAAATTTTGAAGATCGCACTTTAAACGAACTATTCCTCAATGCACTAACTATATATACATATATATATATATGTATATATATATATATATATATATATATATATATATATATGTGTATATATATATATATATATATATATATATATATATATATATATATATATATATTGCAACATCCAAGAAGCTTGCATGTTGCAAGCGGAATTCCTGCTTGATGAGATGGATAGATCTTTCGCAATCTAGTACCAGATTTCGCCAATTCATCTGCCTCACAGTTCTCTTGAATAGCGGCATTTAAAGGCAAGTGCCGATTTGTAGAACGTTCCTGCGAGAGATTTAATGGCGGCTTGACTGTCTGTGTAGATAAAAATATCTTTTAATGATGTATTACAGCGAAGCCACATTGTCGCCTCCTTTATAATCTCGACTTGGAATACACTAGAAAAGTCGGGTAATAGCAACTTAAGCTTAACGTTTAAGGAATTCGAAAATATCCCACCTCCTACCCTTCCCTCTAATTTGGAGCCGTCTGTGTACAATTGTACCGACTGAACTCCAGTTTCGTTGACAATACCCCTATTCCATTATTCCCTTGAGGGTATATGGGTTGAGAATCTATTGTCAAAGGATTGTATGGGAATGGTGTAGTCGATAGCATTCGGAATTGTATTGCACTCCCCCGGGGTTTTTTTAATGCCCATAACCTGGTTGAGCCCAGGGTGAAACTATGTTTGGCCTAACTGCTTATATAAGCGATCTCTGCTTGCAAAATAGATCCACAGGGAGTAGATGCAATAGCGAGTAGAGTGCTTTTGACGAAGTGGCTGTTGGAGCACCTGTTGTCAACACCGCATACGTCGATTGAACCTTATCTATTAGCCGCCTGTGTAACTCCTTATTTAATGATTCCCACCAGATTATTACTCCGTAAAAAAAATTTGTCCGATGACCGCTCTATAGAGCCATTATAGGATTTTGGGATTCATCCCCCATCTCTTACCCATGGCTTTCTTACAGGAATAGAGTGCTGCTGTTGCTTTACACACCCTTTCCTCCGTGTTTCCAACTTATTTTTCTATCTAAAGTTATACCCAAGTACTTCGCTTGTTCAGTTAGCTTTAGGCTCTTTCTCCCAATCTGGGTGCCCTAATCGCAAATCTACTAATACACGAGGTACCCAATTCGGAGTTTATCACTCTTTGTCTTAGCAACAGACTAATGAATTTAATAATGTTTTCATCCACCTTAAGCATAGCAAGAGAGTTTTCGACTGCTTATGTTATTGAAGGCCCCCTCAATAAGGTAACCAGACTATATTCTTTGCAGTGCATAGATGTTTCAATCTTCTGCACAAGTGAGTGGAGGGCTGTCTCTAGGGATTTGCCTTTGTTATAAGCATGTTGCAATGAAGAGATGTTCTTAGCATCTATGGAGCCCCTTATGTGCACATCAAGTAGCCTTTCAAGGGTTTTTAATAAGAAGGATGATAGATTTATAAGTCTAAAATCACTTGGCTTTGAGTGAGACGTATTACCACCTTTAGGGATAAACACCACGTTTACTTATAGCCATGTGTTGGGGACATAACATAGCCTTAGGCATGCAGAGAAGATTACTTCCAACCAAGGTGTTAAAAGTTCCGCACACTTCTGCATGTTCGCTTGTATAATACCATCAGGTCCTGGTGAATTGAATGGTTTAAAATTATTTATCGCCCAATTAATCTTTGTTTTATTGATTATTTTGTGCGAGACGTCGTAGGTATTTCTACTAGGATTAACATTGGGAGTTCGACCAAGGCTGTCCTTCAAACAGCCTTGGAAATGGATATTAATTAGTACCCGAAGAACTTCCAGGCTTGAAGTAGTCTATTCACCATCCCTATACTCTCTAGCTCGGTTGAATTGCGGTCGACACTTCTTCCTTAAAGTGATGATCTCCACCGACCACCACTGAGGTCTCTTCTTCTTTGGAGTCCTTCTAATTGGACAGAACGCTACAGTAGCTGTGTAGCTTCTGAAATTTGTTGAATAGCGGTCTCAAGTTGCTCCTCATTTTGCAAGCTTGAGGGCGCCATGTGAGTGAGAGATTTATTTAAGATCGCCCTATACTTATCCCAATTAGTGCGTTTGCTATTCAAAAATGGTTTCTGCTTTTGTGGCCTTATATTAAGGCGGAAGCTAATGTACCTATGATCCGAGAAATAGTGTTTTTTGTCAACCCTCCATTCCCTAACTAGATAGTACGAAGAGTCATTTGTAAAGGTGATATATAAAACATCCTCCCTATTACAGGTAATGAGGGTCGGTTCTGTGCCCATGTTTGCGAGAGTCAAGTTAAAATTAATAATATTCAAATATTCTCCTCAATCGTTGTTGTCTGATCTGCCCCAGATACAATGGTGTGCGTTGGCGTCGGCTCCCATCACCAGATTCGCCTCGCGTTTCTTCGCACCTCGATCCGCCTTCCTTATTATTATAGGGTGAGGTGGGGGCTCCGTGTGATCGTGAGTCATGTACGCAGATATCAACCAATATATATGGGATTGATGATATAACGCAGTGTTCACAGTATCCTTGCCGCTGTAATCAGATAGTAGGAATGCTTTGTAGCATTTCTTCACTAAAATACATGATGGATGTATAGTCCATAAATTGGGAGCTTAGTCCGCGCACATTATCATACAGAACCCACAGTTCCTGAACTAGAATAATGTCCTCCAATTTATCGCTTAGGCGAAGGACAAGAGCAGCGGAAGCTGCTTTCGAATTTTGTAGATTAATCTGGATTATCCTGAGCATCGTCCTTTGCAATCTTTAATACAGACGCATCGGTCACCGTCCTAATCCGCTGTGCTGACTTCCACATTTCGTAAGTGGTCGCAAACCATCTCAGACGTTGACAGCGTATCGCTGTCTCTGTCACACGACATGTCCTCTACCGGGGCCGAACATTCTTTCGTATCCGCTACTTTTGGACCTTCTTTTCTCGCGTCTATTCCATAGACTTTCAGGGTAATTTGGGAGAAGCCATAGTTGCCATAGGTGCCAAGAGTTGCTCATTCAGTGCCACAACGATTTGTGTTGATTTCTTCTTGATTTCTCCCACCTTCACTATACTCCAATCGTCTGTGGGAAGGCATGGATTTGCGAGCCGTATATGGTCCAAGATCTCAGGATCTGACGGCTGTGCTGGAATCCAGGCGCGTGACCTGCGTCTATTGAGGATCTCTACCCTAGAAACGGCCTCAAACCGTGCGTTAGGCCAGATCTCCCCAACATTCGCGATGGCCTCTGTAAAGAGATCTGCCGACCGCGCCAACCGGCATCTCTGCAACAAACAACTGGGCCAGGGTTCCTCTCCAGGATATCCTTAGCAGACTCATCTCCATTAGACGCCATTACCCATGGGCAGTGCTCCATCTTCATGGTTCCTATCAATGATGGCAAGGATAAGGTGGTCCTTTGTCACGTCACTGAAGGAACGCGCTTGAGTGTTATATGTGGCCGAAGCCGAAGTTTTCGTCTATTTTGGCTTGAACACCTGTTCTTGAGAGCGTTGCCGCATGTACGCAAATCCAGAAGATCGGACATTTTCGCGTTAAGCTATAATGCGTCTTGCCCATTCCAGAGATTCTTTTTCTCTCACTGAGAGTTATGTTGCGGGGACCCCACCTAGCTTTTCAGAAATCCTGAATGCGGCTCGTATTTCCCCATACGTACGGAGAGAGCCGCTAATAGCTTTAGCTGGAGTCATTAAATTAAAAGCAACAGCTGATGTTGATGGAGCTAAGTCGAAAAAGGATGTGGCTGCCGAAACAGGAGTCGCAGCCTTTGTGAGTGCCTTAGTAACAATGGGTCTTTATATGGTGGTCACGGGCCCTTTGCTAACTTGAACTGATTGCATCGACACCAGTGGTTTGGTAGCCAGAACTAGGGTTTTCGCGATTTTAGGATGAGTCTCAGTGGTGTCCGATCTGGATGTAGGCCGTCCCTCAAGGAGAGGACTTTTTGGATTTTCGGATCTGTTCGAGACAGTTTTTGATTGTATCCGTTATTTATATACGACCGCTTATCCGACGTATCAGGCATCGCGGTCTAATTGTTTAGGAGGGACCTGGAGGTTGTACAAAGCAGTGCCATATACTCTGGAAATTCCACAGTTACTCCCTGAGGTGGACATGTATCAGAGAGGCTCCGTTAGAATACAACCAGTATAGCCCCCCGGCTGAAAACTATCCAGTGGGCACGGAAACGCATAACACCCTGGATTGGCGTGAAGATTTTATCGACTCCCAGGTCTAGATCCGTAGTGTTCTGTTAATTAGCAGGGTCACCTCGAGCAGGATGTGACAGAGAGTCACGCACTAGCGGTCTTGGTTAGGCGAGCGTCGTATATAAAGCTACAGCAATATTGCGCATATTCTGACCCTGCAAAGAGAATGTAGATGTGGAAATACGCAGACGCGCGAATATGCCTGAACCCAAGCACACACATCACACATCCACATACCCGCACACCTGCACACTTACTTGACCCCTTACAATGACTAACAAGCAATTTAAGTTTAACAATAGAAGTACAATTTTTACTCTATATATACATATGCAAAGCATTTTTATAAAGGAATGAGATCGCTGGGTTTAATTCGTTTAAGCCTTCGTACTAGCCTGCCGGTTGCAATTAAATTAGACGCCTCTTCATTGACGTGGTTTACTAGCCTTTCCTTATGGGCTAGAGCAATTTTTGCTATATCGACGTTGGCAGAATTTACTCTTAGATCTCACTGAGCTTCTGCAATACCATGATGCTTTCACGATACACCTTAGTACTATTTGAAATTTTTGAAATTTTGAATACTTTGTTAAATCTCTAATGCTTTTAGGTGGTAGTTGTTTAAGTATCTCAGCAGTGATTAAATCGAATCCTGGGGACTTTTTTTTTTGAGGTGATCGATTTCTTTTTTATTTCAGTGCATGTAACCCGTGGTATTTCTTCGAATTCCTGGGACTCAATTGTATTCTGATTTTCCGATGATGTTTCATATGGTGTAATCTAAGTAATCTGTATGCACCTCTGCTTTTTTAGAATTGCTGTTAACCTATTTTCCATCTTTTGTTTTGAGAGGGGGACATTGAACTTGAGCCCTTTTTAGCGTTTGGTACACTTCCTTAGCGAGCAGTCCATACGGCAATCAATGATAATGATTGCAGGTTACGTGAAAAGTTTTCGTTTTTAAATTTCTTTATTTTTCGATTAATGCTTTTTGCGGTTTTGTTTAGCAATGTTTTATCGATTGGTGCTCGAGTTTGGTGCAATTATTACGAAGTTTTCGTTTGTATGAAATAAGTTCTCTAATTATATATTATTTTTACAATTCTCAAGCAGATTTTTGAAGTAATCCCAGTCCGTTAATTGTTTACTTAAATTAGCTGGAGTTTCTTTAAAAGTTATGTTCTCGGTGAGAGCTAAAAATATTGGTGAATGATACGAATTTAATTAATCGCTGTCTTCAATTGCCAAGTAGTTTTTGGATATCTTATTCGTAATGAAGAAGTCAATTAGATCAGGAATTTTTCTTTGGTCTGTTGGCCAGTACGTTGGTTTTCTTGTCGAAACCGCGTCACAGTATGTTTGTTGCATTGCTGTATACAGCTCTCTACCTTTAGTTGAAGTAAGTCTCCAACCCCATTGTATATGTTTTGCTTTAAAGTCTCCACCCAGTGAAAAGTCACCAATAAGAGTGGACGTATTTCGCCTGTTAATGTGTGTGTAAACAATAATTTGCAATCACCCGCGCAAACCCCCCCGATATGTGCATTATCAAAAAAAACTGTTGATACACACTGCACAAGTGAAAGTAACAGTGCAAATATTTTGCCTGCACATATTCCTCTCTCTAACACTACATCAAAATTTGCAACAACAATAAATACAGACAAAAAAAATAATTTGTTCTCCCGTGATATACTATCTCCCTCTATACCGTGGAGTGTACAATGCGCTTCTCCTGCTGTAACATCAACAGCTACAACTAGTGCGATGACTAATAAAGAACCAGTTGCTGTTCAAACTGGAATTGATCCCTACATTACTGTAGTAAAGCGAAAAAGAAGTCCACAAAATTCAAAACAAATGAATTCAACAAAAATTCAAAAGCAGAACACTGCACCTATTAGTTCGGAAAATAGATACGCTCTGTTTTCAGGTGATGAAAGTGACGAAAATATTATCTCCAAGAAAAATTTCAAACCCCCGCCCATTTTCTTAAGAGAACGCAACTCAGATAAGTTGATTTCTAGAATTACAAGTCTTATAGGACCAAAGAATTTCCACGTTGTTCCTATTCGCAAAGGCCAAATTGAGGAAACGAAAGTGCAAATCTACAGCGAAACTCATTATCGCAAGGTAATTGCGGAATTTGATGCTGTAAAAAAGAATTACTACACATATCATTCAACACAATTCTTCTATGCAATCCCAAACAAGAATCAAACCAATTCATACGCTAGCATGTTAAAACAAAACCCACACCAACAAAGCAATGTAAATAATGAGCAGAAACACTCTCTGCCCACCCAACAGCCAAGTACCCTTGAACATTTGCTTCAAACATTAATTCAGAATATGAACCAATTTATGAACTCAATGCAAACAATGATGCAAAAAATGATGCAAAATCAATCGATGTTACTCCAAACATTGCTATCCAGATCATGAGTTGTCTCAAGATATGCCACTGGAACGCCAACGGCTTAAGCCAGCACCGTTTGGAGCTAATTCAATTCCTTGAATCCAGCCAGATCGACATAATGATGATATCTGAGGCCCATTTCACTGACAAAAATTGCTACCAAATACCATATTACAAACTGTACACCACAAATCATCCGCATGGTAAGGCACGCGGAGGAACTGCCATATTGATAAAAAGGAGAATAAAACATCATGTTCTCGAAGATTTCAGTAGCGTCTACTTGCAAGCAACATCTATATGTCTGGAAGAATACATCTCTAAGCTAGTAATATCTGCGATATACTGTCCCCCAAGATACAGTATTACCGAACAGCAATATAAAGAATTTTTCTCAACTCTTGGTAGCAAATTCTTGGTTGCTGGCGATTTCAACGCCAAACACACTCACTGGGGCTCCCGCTTAATAACTCCAAAAGGCAGAAGACTATGTTCAATCATCACTAACCACGGCTACGATGTTATTTCAAATGGTCAACCGACATATTGGCCGACGGACAAGAGGAAAATACCCGATCTCATAGACTTTGGAGTCGCCAAAGATTTGCAGATGGAAAATATCTCCACAGAGTGTAATTATGATCTATCATCTGACCACTCACCCACGGTAATATCTACAAAATCACCAAGCCCACAAGGCAATTGCGTTAGAAAGAAAATAGACTGGTTAAAATTCAAGAAACATATAAATTCCCATTTTCCTCTGAGTACTGTATTAAGAAATGGACACGATGTAGACTCAGCACTCGAAAAATTCAACCAGCTGCTCTCATTAGCTCTCAGCTCAGCCATCTGCACAAAGGTATGCAAGCCATCAAACTATAGCCCATACACACCAGACGACATTGAATTGCTAGTAAGACAATGGCAAAATTCACCGAATCTGAAAACACAGCTACAGCATTGCACTCGAAAGTTAAAGCAAGCCTTAAAAAATAAAAACAACAAAGAGTTAGAAGAGCACATAGCGAAATTAACACCTGGTGAAGCGTCAGACTACTCTTTGTGGAAATCAGCAAAAAACTCAAATCGGCCAATTCTCACTGATTCCCCCATCCGTTTGAGTGACGGTAATTGGGCTAGAAGCAACTGTGAGAAGGGTTTGGCTTTTGCAAACCACCTAAAAAGTGTGTTTACACCCAATCCACCCTCTTCACAGTCCTCTTTACCAAAATTAACTTCTCAACCTTGCTCAATAACGCTCAAAATTAAAAAAAGGACATATTGAAAGCAATTTATAAATATTTAAACCCAAAAAAATCACCTGGTCCAGATAAAATTACCGGTAAAATGATAAAAGAGCTACCTCCGGCTTCAGTAATTCATCTCATGCACATTTTCAATGCTATCCTTCGTATTAAACACTATCCCAAATGCTGGAAAACTTCAAAAATTATTATGATAGCAAAACCAGGAAAAGACCCTACAAAAGTTGCATCGTACAGACCTATCAGCCTCCTGCCTCTACTCTCTAAAGTATTCGAAAAGCTACTTGTCATGAATATAACTCCATTTATTAATCTCAACCAACTGATTCATCAACATCAGTTTGGATTTAGAAAACAGCACGGCACAATAGAACAAGTCCACCGCATTGTAACTCTGATAAGGAACACTTTTGAAGAAAAAAAGTATTGCTCAGCTGTCTTTCTTGATATCACTCAAGCTTTCGATAAAGTATGGCACGATGGCCTTATTTGCAAACTCAAACTGTTACTGCCTGCAAATGTCTCCTCATTGCTTAGTAGCTACCTCACGAAAAGACAATTTCTCGTACATCACAAGGATTACACAACAAATCCATTGGATATTCACGCTGGCGTTCCTCAAGGAAGCGTTTTGGGCCCCTTACTGTATCTCTTATACACTACAGATATGCCCAGCAATAGCTATACATTTATATCGACCTTTGCAGATGATACGGCAATATTGTGCTCTAGCTGTAACCCCATAGAAGCTACTAAACTCCTGCAGACTCATATCGATTCTCTCGAAAGCTGGCAAGCAAAATGGCGTATAAAAGTCAATGAATCAAAGAGCGTACATGTAACCTTCACGCTAAGGCCAGATACATGTCCCCCACTTAAAATTAATGGCCAATCAGTTCCACAATGTTCCTCAACAAAGTACTTGGGTATTCACCTCGACAGAAGGCTGACCTGGAAAAATCACATAGAAGCAAAGAAAACTCAGATCAAGGTTAAAATGAATCACTTATGGTGGCTGTTACTTAAAAGATCAAAGTTGAATCTCGAATACAAAGTGCTATTATATAAAGCAATTCTGAAGCCAATCTGGACTTATGGTAATCAGTTTTGGGGCACCGCATCTCCCTCAAATATCGAAAAATTGCAGCGAATACAATCCAAGTGTCTGCGAATTATTGTAAACGCTCCTTGGTATATGAGGAACGTTAACATCCATCGAGATTTAAATGTACCCACAATTTCTGAGGAAGTTGCAATGTCCTGCAGAAGCTACATTCAAAAATTACACAATCATCCGAATCCCCTTGCTAGGCAATTGTTGCTGAGCACGGGGCATCGTCGATTAAAAAGAAAAGACACACTGAATATGCTGTGAAATTGCTATACCTCACGAACGGAACGTTGGGAATATCACATAATTTTAGTTAGTTTGTGAGATTTGATTACTTATTGTTAGTTTCTAAGTAATTTAGAAAGATCCAATAAAAAAAAAAAAACAAAAACAAAAAGTCTCCACCCATAATGAATCGAGTTTTATATTTTTTAAGTAATTTTCTATATTATTCACATTTAATTTTATGCCTTGGAGGACTTACAACGCGATCAGAGCAAGGGGATTATTATTCTCATTTATTGTTACTCCAGTTGCTTGAAGTTTTTCTTTTTCAAAAGGCTTGATGGAGCTTTTTATTATTATGACACTAAAACCTTGAGCACAATTACTTGGATGAATCACATGATACGTTTCTTAGTTTTTCAATTTAATATATGAGTGAGTAATAAAATGTGTTTCAGCTATTATGCATATATCAACATATCTCCAACTCATTTTAAATTTTTTGTTAAGCCGTTCGAATTCCATAAAAGTATTTTAAGTGTTTTAGACATGATTCTTTTCTAGATACAACTCAAGCTTAGATATACGTTTTTCGAGTGATTTGTTAAATTCTGTTTGTCATTAAAAATGCAAGTATTTAAAGCACTTAGTGAGTGCTATTAATAAATTGAAATGGAAAGCAAAAGAATCTCTATATAAGTTCTTATTAACATTAACGTTCGAATTCCATAAAAGTATTTTAAGTGTTTTAGACATGATTTTTTTCTAGATACAACTCAAGCTTATATATACGTTTTTCGAGTGATTTGTTAAATTCTGTTTGTCATTAAGTTTTCGCAGTATCTGAGCTAGAGAATCATCAGAGCTAGTGGTATCATTGGTTTTCTGTTTCACAGCTAGTGCGTAAGTTGTTTTAATTTTTAGAGGTTGTTCTTTTGTTGCATTTGTGTGGTTCGTTGACTTCTCTGCGCTTACTTTTTTATTTAGGATAGTTTTTCCTGATTCTTGAGTTAAAGGCTCAGTTTTCTTTTGTTCAATTTTTAGACTTAATTTTTTGCAATTCTTTTGCCACAATACACCCTCTGTAGCTAGCGGGATGGTCTACTCCACAGTAGCAGCATTTTGGTTGCTCATTTACTGGTTTATTGCATTCAATGGTTCTGTGCTCACTTGCACATTTGACCCATCTTGGCTGTTTACTACAATAATTCTGTGTATGACCGTGCGACTGGCATAGTATACATTGTGGTACTAGCTTTGATGATTTTACTGGCTCAATTGTGACAATAGAATTTAAAATAGTTTTAATCGCGTAAATCTTTTTTACATCTTCCATGGTGTCGAATGTTAATAAGAACTTATATAGAGATTCTTTTGCTTTCCATTTCAATTTATTAATAGCACTCACTAAGTGCTTTAAATACTTGCATTTTTAAGTCTTGGACTATTAATTTTAGTTCGCATGAGTTCTTCAAACTATACCAGGATATGTTTTTGGTGGAAAGGATATTAGATATTTTCCTATAATCATTAATTGAAAAATGTGCTGACTTTATATACACAATTATTCTAAAGTTTTATAGAGAAGTTTTTGTTTCAGCTTTTACTCTTGCATATAACTGTTGGTAATTACAATCTCAGAAACCATAATCTGTGGGGGATGAGTATTGTTTTCATTTGGTTTAGACGTCGCAGGATTTTCGACATTTGGTTTTGAAATCCGTGGCGAGAACTCTACCTTTCTCTTTTTTGTTAGTCTTTGTTCAAGATCCAGTCGGTTCCTCGAGCCAATTCTTCCATATCTGTTGACTACTTGATGTGCACTTAAGGGGCTCTATAGATACTAAGAATGTCTCTTCATTGCAACAAGCATATAACAAAGGCAAGTCCGTTGAGACAGCCCTTCACTCACTTGTGTAGAAGACCGACATATCTTTGCACTGCAAAGAATATAGACTGGTCACCTTTCTAGATATTGAGGGGGCCTTCAATAACATAAACCCAGAAGCAGTCGAAAACTCCCAATGATGCTGTTGGACATGTACGCTAAGCTCCTGTTATACATACGCATGCTAGTCTTTGAATCCTGTCGAGTATGGTACTAATAGTTTGAAGCTTTATGCAGTTCTCCCAGACGACAGCTCTGTAGCTTATCATGGGTCTAACGATTATAGTGTATATCCATCTCAGTATCTTTGGAGTGCAACCCCAACTTTTCTCTGCTATTGATTTACAAATCATAAATATTCTAGTGGTCTTTTCGCCACTGTCCTCCATGTCCTCCATCGTAGGCGCTGGTCTAATACTACGCCCAGAAATTTGACTTCTTTCTGTAGCTCTATCTCTGCACTGTCTAAGCTAATAATTTTTAGATTCCTAAGCTTGTACTTCCTAGTGAATAGAACAATTGTGGTTTTTGCTGGGTTAATGCTCAGCCCGACTTTTCTGCACCATTTTTTGTTAATTTTAGTCTTAGCAGAATTCTTTCACATAGAGTATTTTCGAACTTTCCTCTACATATTATGACTATGTCATCAGCATAACCCTGAAATTGTAATCCAGAGTTATCTAGTTCTGCAAAAAGTTCATCTACTACCATACTCCACATTAGCGGTGATAGCACTCCTCCTTGTGGGCATCCCCGTGAGGTGTTTGCTATTATGCTTCCCGTACTAGTTAGTATTTCTTCCCAGAGGGGAGCATGTTGCTCATCCATAGGGCTAAAATCTGAATAACACCTCTATTAATCAGAGTTTTATGGATGGCTTCACGTGAAGTGTTATCAAAAGCACCTTCTATATCGAGAAATTCGCATAATGCTGTACATTGGTACATTGCAGTTTCTGTAGATCTGCCTGTTCTGCACGCATGCTGGCACGCATGTTACGGAGAATTTACTAGAATGGTTATTCTGATGTAGTTGTGTACAACTTTTTCTAGTACTTAAGCATAAAGGGTGTTAGGCAAATTGGTGTGAAGAATTTCGGATGAAGAGGATCCTTCTTGCCGACCTTCGGTATGAAGACCACCTTTGTTCTTCTCCACAGCCTTGGTATATACCCCAATGCAATGCTGCTCCTGACGATCTTAGTTAATGTACTTAGGATATATTCTAGGCCCTTTTGTAGTGGTGCAGGAAATATTTCATCCGCACCAGGGGATTTCAGTGCTTTAAAGGTGTTTACCGCCCACCGTACCCTCGGCTTGGTAAAGGTTAGACTACTCGTCTTAGCCGTTACATTATAGAGTCTTGATGCCTCAACAGTTTCTTCTATGCTGCCACATAAATTTCTGAAACTTTCTCGCTTTGCTTCGCTGATATCCTTATTGTAGAGCGGCGGAGTGTTCTTATAAGTTTCCCAATCCCCAGTCTTTTTTCCCCGGTTAAAGAGTCTACGAACCCTAGTTCTCAGTTTCTTTAGGTCATTATTCCACCAAGGTACATCCTTTTTGGAGCAGACTCTACTTATTGGACAGCTGTCATCATAAGCCCCAATAATGGTTTTATTAAAGCTTTCTACCAAGGTTTCTAATTCTTTTTCGTTCCTGATATTATCTACCACGTAGAGTTGGTTCAGATTTGTTCTCAGATGTACTGAGAATTTTTCCCAGTCTGTTTTCCTAGGATTCCTTAAAATTCTCTTTACTAGCGATGAGCCCTCAATACCGAATCTATTTATTCTATGATCCGACATTGATGGCTCAGTCGACACAAACCAATTTGTAACCATCTCACTGCCCCAAGTAACAAAAGTTGGCGTATTGCCAATATTTAATAATTTAGTCTATTACTCAGAATAAATTCAAGAAGGTACTCACCCCGTGTGGGTGTCCGTGTTGCCCCAGACCTCATTGTGCGCATTTGCGTCGCAGCCGAGTATTAACGCAATTTAATTCCTTTCGCAGTACTCTACCAGTCCTTGGATTGCCGAGGTGGTACCTGTTGGTCTTCCCCTGATAGATAGGCTGTTGCTATTACAATTTCCTTGGCAGTCCCGTTTAGGCTTACCGGGAGTTGTATCGCCACTAAGTCCCTCGTTAGAAACTCTGAAATACAAAGAAAATTCATGTTATTGGTAAGTATCAAACAGGTTCTCGGGTTATCACACGGTATATCCGATATTACCTGTGTATTTTTGTTCGACAAGCCTCTTATTTGGCATCTGAATATCCAGGGTGCTTGAACCAGCGTTATGCTCAGTTTAGAGCATAACGTTGTTTTGAGCGACCATAGTGCTGCCCATTTTCTATTGTTGACTCAGATCGAGTACATCTACTGTCTGAGCCTTATTGATCTCTGACAAGGAGACTCTATCCGAGTCATCTTCCAACCTCAGGTTAATCAAGGTCAGGTCTAGGTCGCCAAGCTCCTCACTTTCGTGAGGTATTAAATTAACTTCCTCGACCTTCTCATCCCTGGTGACCGCTTCTGCTACCTTTTCTGCTACATCCTTGGGTAGTGCGTCCCCTGGTGTAACTCCTCTCTCTTCCGTTGCCTTCTCCTTCTTCCTATGCAGAAGGACTGGGATGCAACCAAACCTGTAGTTTAACCTGTTGTTGGCTTGTCATCTACTCCTATCGTTAGCAGCTTCCCATTTTTCAGGTCTTTGCTGCTAAAGATTATCCATATATAATCATGGAGGTCCTCATTTTGGATGACCATCAGTTTCAGCAGTTTCTTCGTTTCCACACCTGCTGTCCTTGGAAGGTAAACCGTCTTTGTCTTTTTGTCTTCTTTGCATAGTTCCCGTTTGGTGGGCTGATCGTGTCCGCGCCCCTTTTCCTCACCTGAGGACGCCTTCTTCAAAGCGTCCTCTGTCGTTAAGCCTTCTTTGAGATAGCGCAGGTACCATTTAGTGCGTCCGCCACTCAGGCCTGTCTGCTTCCTGGTCTCTCCGAATGTGAGAGTTACGCCGGAAGCTTGTCTAGTACTCGACGAGGGCATTGGGATAGTCTCCTTGACTGCCGAAGCAGCTCCAGAGCCCATTTGCCCCGTCTTTCCTTCCGTACTTGTTCCTCTGTCCTGCAGCCAGTCGGTTTCACCATAAGTAGTGGTCCCCTGTATGCCGAGGCATCCTTAGAGCACACCATCCCTTGGCTATCCTGCTGCCGTCCAGTGATTTTAAAATTTGTAGGTACAGGTCCAAATGTTTTGACTTTGGCGCCTTTACATTCCGTTCCTTTTGGCGTAAGTTCTTGCGTTCAGTTTCCTGGATATTGATCTTCACCTGATCCTGATTCAGTAAGTTTATGTTTCTATTCATGTCCCACGAACGTGGGGAAAAGGAGGCCCGCCGTATCGTAGCACCCGATTGCACGGTAAGCCCACAGTTACTCACTGAGGCGGGCAAGTATCAGTAAGGTGCGACGCTAGAATACAGTCTACCACAATGACTGCATACAAGTCTGATGGACACGCGTTATCCCGGATTGGGGGAGGTATTTAACGACTACGCAGTCGTGTATCTGTCTTCGTCTGCCATCTCTAGGCTGACTAATCCAACAGGGGACCCTGATGAAATGCCTAAGCCTGCGACTAGGCATTTCGTTGGCATAACAGCCTTTCACAGATGCAGGCTAAGCTAACCACCAACATCAAGGTGCGGGTACGAAGAAGGGAATCTTGAGATGCTTTGTGAAAAAACTTTAACAGGTGATTTTTGCTGATCGCCGCTCCCAACAAGATATCCAGGACGGGTTTCCAATATCTGGTTGCTAGTCACGGTAATCTTTGGTTTGATTCAACGCTTTAATATAGTTTTTAAAGGTAGTTTTATTTAGAGCACAAGTAAGTTACATCCTCTTTCAACAATGGTTCCCTCTTTGAAATACAATTATATATTATATTATATGATATTATTTTAGAAAAATCCGAATTAATAAAAGCCTTTATATTTCAGCTTACAGAATTGGTAATGTTTCTTCAAAATATATGCAGCGTTGTGCCAGAAGGTGTAATTTGTTTTTTGCCTTCGTATGATTATCTTGATATCGTTTACTTATATTTGGAGCAAAGTGCTGTATTGGCTCGAATTTCTGAGAAGAAAACTGTCTTCCGTGAGCCTAAATTATTGCAAACGGGACAAAGTATAGACGGGTTTTTGACGGATTATGCAGTTGCCATAAAATGCAAACAAAAAGGGGCTCTTCTCCTCAGTGTAGTTGGAGGCAAACTAAGTGAGGGTCTGAACTTTGCGGACGAGCTGTGCCGCGCTGTAATAGTTGTTGGTTTACCATATCCCAATCGTCAATCGCCAGAACTGCAAGAGCGTATTCGATATTTGGATGAGACTTTAAGTTTTGGTGCTGGTAACGAATACTACGAAAATTTATGTATTAAATCTGTAAATCAGTGTGTTGGGCGTTCTGTGAGACATATACGCGATTACGCGTGCGTGTATTTACTAGACGAACGTTATGCAAGTGATCGTATACAAAAAAAGTTACCACAATGGATACTACGTAGTCTTCAAATACCGACCGCTTTTGGCCAAATACAATCTGCAACAGCACAATTTTTCAAATATAAACGCTGCTAAAACTAAATTCTTAGTCCTAGAGCATTAGCCTGAGAATTATATTAGCTTAAATACAATTTTATTAATTTCAGTAAATAATAATACTAATATAAAACTTTTCGATAAATTCTTTTTTTATTTGAAGAAACCTAGCTGAACTATTCTTAAGTTATTGTTCTACTAATCCTATCTATCTATTTATTTTCTTCGGCCCATGGCAGCATAACATTTCGAAGAATCTCAACATATTTTTTTTTCAATAAAGTACCATCAATTCGACAAAGCGGACCAATACCATTCCAGGAGAAGCATCTCCATACATTTATGGAACCTCCGCTATGCTTAACGATCGGCGACACATATTTTGGGTCAAGTTAAGCATTTTTTGGGCGTCTTACATACATTCTACCATCTGGACCTATGCGATTAATTTTAGTTTCATCACTCCAGACCATAAAATTCCATTTGTGTTCAGTCCAAGCTGCGTGTTCTTCAAAGGTTTCTTGCGTGCGATTCTTCCATGAAGGCCAGATTCAACCAAACGACGTGCAATAGCATGTTTTGATATGGATTCTCCGTAGTCCGAATGAATCTCCCGTTTAATGGCTCCAGAACTTTTTCTTGGGTCCATTTGTGATATTTGTTTTATTTTCTTGGTGACGAAATTCGATGTTTTGCGAATTCGCTTCTTGCGTGGAACATTCATATGAGTCTTATATTTTCGGTAATGGCTAATAGCATTGAAAACCATATCTTTCGAACATTCCATTTGATTGACAATTTCCTGATATGAAAATCCTGCGGCTTGAAGCTCAATTATTGCTTTTCTAAGGTCTGTAATACAACTTTTGTTAAAGATAGTGCCATTATGTCTTAGATCAACAGCTCGTATTATTTGCTCCATAATAAAGTTGAAGAAGTCGCACGATAACGAATCACCTTGTCTGAAACCCTGTTCTATATTAAACGGCGTGGAGAGTGTCATTCTGCAAAGACGAATAAGCTTCTTAGGAATACCGAACACAGACGTTGTTGTATAGAGGTTATCCCTATCAGACTGTCGAAAGCGGCTTTATAATCAACAAATAGATGGTGTGTATCGATCTTTTTTCTTCGATCTTCTTCAGGATTTGGCATGGTGTGAAAATCTAGTTAAGCATAGACTTCAATCGCTCGATAGAACCTTGTATTCGATGCTAAGAAAACTTCTTCCACAGTAATTGGCACAAAAACTGGGGTATGCTTTCTTATGCACGGGACAGAGAACACTGAGATTCTAATCATCGATAATGTTTTCATCCGACCATATCCTGCTTATTAGCTGGTGCGTGCTGGTGAGCTGGTGCATCGCCTCCGGCCATGGAGTGGGATTAATTTGTCCAGTGTGCGTATGTATCATCAAGGGTGGAGTGTTCTGCGTAAGCAGATCCGATAGGTGAGTGGTAAAACCATTTGCTGTCTCTTGATTGGAGCTTATTGACAAAGAGTTTTCTCTGTGTGGGACTTCGTTTGTTTTTTACGACTTACCGGTCACACATTAACTGCAACAAGGTAATGATCTGAGTCGATGTTAGCACCACGGATCGATTTAACATCCATCACACTGGAAGCATGCCTTTCGTCGATCATCACCTGATCAATTTGGTTCTTGCTTCGCTGACGCCAGCACCTTGACGTCGAAATCCGTCGATTTGTCTGAAATTTAGAATGAAATATCGTTAGATTACTACAAAACGTGGACTATTTTTACATTTTTCAAAATCACATAAAATATCATCAATTTACCGAACTTTGGATTTGGCTAAAGGTCAAATTTCAAATTTGCGATCAAAATTACTCAATAAATTCGAAAAGAAAGGAGGTCTCTTTAATACCATTTTAGTGATATCTAACATATATAACATATTTAAGCCTCTACATTTTCCCTTTCCGTGTATTAAACATATTAAAAATTTTTTTATGTATTTTTAATATTTTCTTTATCTTTATACTTTGTCTACTGCAATTCAGTGTATACGAAAGAAGTATAGAGATAATGGAGAATTATACTGATAAATGTAAATAAAAGAATTTAACGAAAATTGGTAAAATATATTATAGTAATAATTATCACTTTCTTCTAATTCGATAAAAATGCTGATGGTCGTGAAGGTAGCTTCGGGCATATAATGGTTATTTTTTTTTTTTTTGCGCCCGGCCAAAGGTCGGCTTTAAAAACAAAACCTTATCCAAAAATACTGATGGTTGCGAAGCTGATGGTTTTTTTTGCGCCCGGCCGAAGGCTACTTTCAAGAAAAACACTTATGGTCGCGAAGGCGGCGTCGGGCCTATAAGGGTTTATGGTTCACTCGTTTCGTGAAAATGTAACAAATAAAGTGATTCTAACAACCGAAATTATTCATACGCAAGTAAACTATGCCAGTGCATAGTTTCGTATAAATCAATCATTTGAAATGTTCAGTTAGGATAAACTAAACAAATCAGACAAAACGTTTCTACGTAGTTAATATCGTGGCTTCGGCCAACATGGTCGCGTTAAATCTTCCGCGACAACAATTTTGGGGTTTTGTATTAGGCGAGTTTGGATACGTTCGCAAGCTTTTATAGTTTTGATAGTTAATTGAAGGATCCTTCTTCGGAAAGTGTAATTGAAAATCATACTTTCTGCTAATATCGTTGCTTGAGAGGTGGAACGAGTTATCAACATCTCTGACGGACGGTGCCACTTTGTTGTACAAGATAAAGTTGCATTTCTTTTTATGAGAATTGTATTTCATATTAGCGCTGTGCCATACTCGCAGGGAATGCTGTTGTTTTCCCCAAAATCAGCAAGAAAATGGCTTCGATATTCTGCAAGAGTATGCAAAGTTACCAAGCACTTGACGGAAATGCCGAACTTTTTCACAATGGAATTTTTCTCTTCCACTGTAAATGTCGAGAATTTTGCACGTTGTCGCAGGGAGTCATATCTTCGCAGCAGTAGCGTTGCGTGAATTAATTTCTGTATCAGGCGAAATCAGGGAAATTTTTCCTGCTGATTTCTGTCTGTTGCTTATTCTTCAAGGCAGAAGAATACAAATACGAAATATTCTGGTTTTGGCAGATGCCAATTTTTTGCAGAATGATTAAATCATAATTCACAGGAGTACTTTGATCAATATATTGATCTTCTAGTCGTAGACCAGAGATTCCCTTACGTAAATTCGTATTTATAGAATAAGACGGTAGTTTCCTAGTAAGTGGACACGAAAGTGTCCACCGTTATTGAGAATTTTGTGTCCATCGGGGAACCGAACATCAAAAAACACACCTTCGACAAATGTGCTATGACTTCTTCGATCAGGCCAATTCCGACCGTCCGAACGTCTCAAACAGGGAGGCGCATCCTGTTATGCCTGATTTGTAAGCGTTCGGATATAAAGTTCGCTTCCGCACCTGAATCGATTGAAGCATGAGCTTTGAAGGTGGTGTTTTTATGCTATATATGTACCAGTGCCGTTCCAAGTAGCACTGTTCCACTTCTCTATGGATGTGTTTTTGTGAAAGATATCAGCTGAGAATTAAACGCCTGGCGAGGTATTTCGGCTGCTACAGTAATTGTTGTAGGAACTTCTTCTGGTTCAGAGCTGGGAGAATTTTTCACCGTAGATTAAAAATAAATTAGATTGCACCTAAGAAAAGGAATTCCACCCTTTGGAACATTTCTGTTCCATATTTACATTTCAAGCCGAATTATATTATTTTTAAGTGCAAACAAAAAACATATTACTCTTATTTTTTTTATTATTTTTATTTCATAATTATAAGTATATAAAAAAAAAAACATTGTTTCTTGTGATTTGTTGAAAATGCGATATTGAAGAACTGTTTCTTGGTGCAGGCGTTCATTTATTCATATAATGATAGGCGAATGCAATACCCAGCTCATGCAAAAAATATTTGAGCTTATTATACTTTTGCTTCGTCTTCTTGTATGGACATACTTCATTAAATACTATATAAGCATTTAAAGCCGAAATATCAATAATGTTTGATAGAACCACATTAGGCCATCGATTCGTTTTACTGTTACAACTGTAACATCTGAGTATTTTATCTACCGTAGCCACCTTTAGTAAAGTAGTAGAATGAAATGTGGCATTATTGACTTTTAGACCTTCTGAATTCCACTTACTCCACCTAATTTCTCTCTCTCTCTCTCTATATATATATATATATATATATATATATATATATGTATATATATATATATATATATATATATATATATAAAGATATATATATATATATGTGAATATATATATATATATATATATATATATATATATATATATATATATATATATATATATATATATATATATATATGCTCACCATGCTCACTACTGCTGCAATAGTTTCAACCCCACGTGATTACCAAAAACAAACGAATATTCGTATAGCCACCAACACCCAAATTGAAAAATTCGTTAATTAAAAGCGCCGGCGTAGAAGAGAATGGCAGACATGCCGGTCACCTGCATCAAAACAAAGACTTAAGTGTGCTGAAAGAGCTCTGAAAGAAGCATTAAAACAGGATGATGAATTTGAACAGCTAAAGTATATCGAAAAGCTTTCTCCTATGACTACCAAAACAAATTCGCTTTGGAACTCTTACAAAAAGCTGAAAACGCCACTTTATGCAGAATTTCCAATCAGAAATCATGTCGGAAATTGGTCACGCACTGATGAAGAAAAAGCCAACACATTTGCTATACATTTATGTAATGTGTTTCAGCCCAATCCGCCCGCAAACGACTTTCGAATTCCTCCACATAGCACTGCAACTAGTGGCTTCACTCCCCTCAAAATATCATCCAAAGAAATCAACGAGATTATTAAGTACCAGCTTAATCCAAAGAAAGCACCTGGTTTCGATGGCATCACACCAAAAATGCTAATTGAAATTCCAACGGCAGCTGTATTATTTTTAGTGGTTTTGTTTAATGCAATGCTAAAACTGGGCTACTTTCCTCACCAATGGAAAAAATCACAAGTAACAATGATCCTAAAGCCAGGAAAAGATAAAACATTGCCGTCATCCCACAGACCCATAAGCTTGCTACCATGTCTCTCAAAATTATTTGAAAAACTGCTGTTAGCACCAATTTGGATTTCGCGAAAAACATGGGACGATCGAGCAGGTCAACAGAATTACCAATGAGATACGGAAAGCATTTGAATACAAAGAGTATTGTTCAGCTATATTCCTCGATGTTTCTCAGGCATTTGATAGAGTGTGGCATGAAGAGCTAAAGTATAAAATAAGAAAACTTCTACCGGAAAGCTCCCACCAAATACTGGAATCATACCTAGATAACCGTTTTTGTTGTAAAATATACAGACTTTTCCACAGAAGAATTCAATATCAAAGCCGGAGTTCCACAGGGTAGCGTTCTTGGACCCATTCTATATGTATTATATACTTCTGATCTACCATGGTTGTTGACATCTACATTTGCTGACGATATTGCTATTCTAAGCCGTAATCGAAACCCAATTAAGGCATCCACAGATTTAGGGGACCATTTAGTACTTGTTGAAAAATGGTTATCTAACTGGCGCATAAAAGTTTATGAGTCCAAATGTAAACACTGTACAACAGCATAATAAAGCCAATTTGGAGTTACGGAATTCAATTATGGGGGAACACTAGTAATAGCAATATTGAAATCATACAGAGATCTCAGTCTAAAATGTTAAGGATGATAACTCGTGCACCATGGTATATTAGAAATGAATGTATACACAATGACTTAAATATCCCAATGGTAGAAATTGAAGTTAAAAATACTAGACAAAAATATACTAGAAGATTACAAAGACATCCAAACATACTAGCAAGAACCTTGCTAAATACCTGCTATACTTCGCGCCTTCGAAGAAAGGACCTGCCAGCCTTCAAATAAAAAGAAGAGCATCGTACAAAAAACATTGCTCTAGATAATAAGGAGCTACTGTTGTTGAATTCTAGCCCTATACTTTTGAAACCGCGAAATGGATAACCCTTTATATATATATATATATATATATATATATATATATATATATATATATATATATATATATGTATATATATATATATATGTATATATATATATATATATAATTATATATATATATATATATATATATATATATATATATATATATATTTATATATATATATATATATATATATATAAATATATATATATATATATATAATTATATATATATATATATATTTATATATATATATATATATATATATAAATATATATATATATATATATATATATATATAAATATATATATATATATATATATATATATATTTATATATATATATATATAAATATATATATATATATATATATATATATATATATATATAAATATATATATATATATATATATATATATATATATAAATATATATATATATATATATATATATATATATATAAGTTATCACTATACGAGTGCGCACTGTAATTTATAACGATATGAGAGCACATTGTGGGCTACGTGACTGCATTTGCCTAGTCAGCGACATGCGCAAGATATCAAGATATTGAATAAACAAAATCCCAGACACCACCAACGTTGAGCAATACACGAGGCGCAAGCTCAGCATTTTTCGTTGAACAGGGCTTAGGCAGTTAGGCTTAGATTAAGAATATTTTTCGTTTAATAAAACAGTGTATGCTGGACACTCAACTTAATAACTTGCGCATTACTTTTACTGGCGCCCAACGTGGGGCAAATCCGCGAAATAAAAATAAAGTGTCGAAATATCGCGCAATTTTATTTTGTTAAAATAAAAGAAACTAACTAAAGGCATACAAAATTGCCTAAATATAAATTAATTTTATCTTGTTCATAAAATAAACAACGGCAGCAAGCCGCAACAAATTATAACTATCCAGCAAAGCAACAACGGCAGTGAGCTGCAACAAATTATAAATATTCAACAAAACATCAACGAAACACTAACACTCAGCGTGAAGTTGTTGAAAAAATTTGACATGTAAGTAGAGTGCTCAATAGTTTTGCGTTATTGTTAGTTAAAATAAAAAAGAAGTGAATCCTAATCTTTGCGAAATTTCATAGTTTTGCGCTTTTGTTAGTTAATAGAATAAAAGAGAATTCAATCCTAATCTTTGTAAAGTTTCATAGTTTTGCGCTTTTGTTGGTTAATAGAATAAAAAAGAAGTGAATCCTAATCTTTGTTAAATTTCATGAGTGATAGTGAAACAGAAATAGAGATTCTATTAGGAAACTTTAAAAAATTGGGAGTTTCTGATTTAGAAAAAGACTCGAAAATGAACATTAACGCAGAACAGCTAAAAGCGATAGTCGAGGCCGCTGTAAGCAGTGCGCTTACGGTACAGGAAAGAAATTTCGACAAAAAGTTAGAAGAGATTAACAAGATTGTAAACAATTTAGCTGTCAGTGTGCCGGAAATAGAAGCTTACGAAGAGGCAGAAATTAGGGACGATGTGCCATGTAGGGAAACCTTAGATATAGTCAAGTCACTGCCGAATTTCGACGGTAAACATGAGACATATGTCTCATGGCGAAAAGCGGCACATACGCATACAAGGTCTACGAAAGTTATGGGGGCAGCTCCGCACATTATCAAGCACTCGGAATATTAAGAAACAAAGTTAAGGGTCCGGCCGACACGGTGTTAGCTTCTTTCGGTACGCCATTAAATTTCAAAGCCATAATCAATAGGCTGGATTTCACGTACGCTGACAAGCGTCCCATTTATCTTGTGGAACAAGAACTGTCCACACTTAGGCAGGGAAGCCTGACGCTTCTACAATACTACGATGAGGTAGAGAAAAAATTAACTCTTCTCACAAATAAAACTATAATGACGTACGATGGCACTCTGGCGTCGTCTTTAAATGAAAAATACAGAAATGACGCTCTACGCGTATTCATTTCAGGTACAAAAAAAATCACTCAGTGATTTGCTCTTTGCTGCGCGACCAAAAGACCTCCCTTCGGCGCTTGCGTTGGCCCAAGAGGTCGAATCCAACCATGAGCGCTACGCTTTTGCTAATAATTATGCCAGGAGCTTAGAAGATAAGGCTCACAAAAGTGAACATAGACAGCAGGCTAAGGAAAAATACCAAGCGGGGGATAATAGTGCCTTGCCACAAAGAAAAAACCCATATTTTAGCAAAAGACAGGGGCCTGCTAATGCGGCTCAGCAACAAAAACAACCAGCGGAGCCGATGGAAGTCGATCCGTCGACGTCATATTTTAGACGTCCAACTCAGTTTCAAGCTAATCGCAGTGACCAAGCACAAGGACAAACACGCGCCTACCAGTGGGCGACGCAGCAACAGAATAACGTAAACCAGGCAGCTAAAAGACCGAATAGCGGTACCGCAAGGTTTACGGGCCTGAAGCAACAAAGAATCAACCACCTACTACAAATCGAAGAACCACTAGGCCAAGAGAATTATGATTATCAAGCTGAGGCAGGCAATGAGGTGGTAGATATTGAGGATGAACTCTCAGAAAGTGATCAGATTAATTTTTTAGAAACAACTCCCTGCTTCCATACATAGAAAGAGTGATAGCAGGGAGAACAGTTAAATTCCTGATTGACACAGGGGCGTCAAAGAATTTCATCAAGCCGCTACAAGAAATAAAATATGCGAAACAGGTCGACCAACCTTTTCTGGTAAAATCTCTTCATGGCTTTAACACCATAACACAAAAGTGTCTTTTGAAACTTTTAATACTGACGCCACCTTCTTTATTCTACATAGTCTTTCCACATTTGACGGAATTATTGGACTCGACTTGTTAACACAGGTGAGTGCAACATTAGATTTTAAAAATAAAAAACTAAACACTAGCTCTGGGTCAGAAAATATGCAATTTCTAAAATGCAGAAACGTAAATTTTACAAACGTAAAAGCCATTGAGGTGCCTCAGGCCGTATCAAGAAAATTTTGCAAAATGATAAAAGATAGGACGGGTGCTTTCGCGGAACCCAACACGGCATTACCTTTTAATACCAATATATCGCAACCATTTGCACAGAGAATGAGGAACCGGTATATTCAAAATTTTACCCATACCCTATGGGTGTGACAGATTTCGTAAATGCTGAAATACGCAAAATGCTCTAGGTCACCTTACAACAACCCTGTTTGGGTGGTAGACAAGAAGGGCGTTGACGAACAAGGGAATGTGAATAAGCGACTCGTTATGGATTATAGGAAGCTTAACTCTAAAACAGTGGCTGACAGGTATCCTATTCCCAACGTAAATGTTATTTTGTCAAATCTGTGAAAAGCCAGATATTTTACAACACTGGACCTTAAGTCAGGATTTCACAAAATTTTGCTTGCAGAGCGGGACCGAGAAAAAACAGCCTTTTCTGTGGGCAACGCTAAATACGAGTTCTGTAGGTTACCTTTCGGATTAAAAAATGCGCCCAGCATATTTCAGCGGGCCCTAGACGACGTTCTCAGGGAACAAATAGGGAAAAACATGTTATGTTTACGTCGATGATGTAATAATTTTTTCAGAAAGTATGGAGGCTCATGTCGACCACATCGCCTGGGTCTTAGATAGGTTGTACGAAGCAAATATGAGGATTTCACGCGAGAAATCCAATGTTTTTAAAGATAAAGTCGAATTTTTGGGTTTTGTGGTGTCTCGAGGGGGGATCACAACAAGCCCTAGTAAAGTGGAAGCACTACGCTACGCTTTTTAATGTTAGATCTTTTTTGGGACTAGCAAGCTATTATCGATGTTTCATTAAAGATTTTGCTGCGATAGCAAGGCCATTGACTGATATACTAAAGGGCGAAAATGGCAAAGTAAGCGCCGGACAATCAAAAAAGATTCCGGTAAGCTTTGACGAACAACAGTACCAGGCCTTTAATAAACTTAAAGAGGTCCTGGTCTCTGAAGATGTTTTGTTACTTTATCCGGACTACAGGAAACCGTTCGATCTAACGACCGACGCGTCTGCCTGTGGCATTGGGGCGGTTTTATCCCAAAACGGGAGACCTATAACCTTCATCTCAAGAACTCTCAAAGATAGAGAACTAAATTTTGCAACTAACGAGCGCGAACTGCACGCTATAGCCTGGGCTTTAAAATGCCTTCGAAATTATCTGTATGGGACGAAGGATTTAAATATCTATACGGACCATCAGCCACTTACGTTTGCGGTTTCAGACCGAAATCCAAACGCTAAGATAAAGCGTTGGAGAGCCTTTATCAATGAGCACAACGCCAAAATTTTTTATAAACCCGGTAAAGAGAACCATGTTGCCGATGCGTTGTCGCGACAAAATATCCATGCTTTGGAAGAGGAATGCAGTTCAGACATGGCTACAATCCACAGTGAAGCCTCACTCACGTACACAATTGAATCTACTGATAAGCCGGTAAATTGCTTCCGCAATCAAATTATCATTGAGTATGGCACAGTGCCGTCAACATTCCAAACTTTCATTATGTTCGGAAATAAAACCAGGCACTTTGTTTCCTTTTCTGATAAAAAAACCTTAATAGAAACAATATGTGATCTTGTAAAAAAAGACGAAGTTCTCGTAGATACATAGGAGATAAAGACATTGCTGAACACAATAAGTGTCCACCACAGAAACGCAAGAAGTATTAATTTTCTGGGTACAGCGTTGAAGATAGTCGCCGGGACCCCGGATTTTGACGACTTTGAAAATTTAAAATTTAAACAACAGGAGCTCATTGATTCAGAGAATAGACAGTCATTGATTAATACAAGAACGCAGGAACAGATCAACAAACTCACCGATATAGTTAACAACATCATTAGCAACACAAAAGATAAAATCATTGACTCCGAGCATTTGTATGAAACTTTACTCGCTAGAAATAGAATTTTGATAACTGAACTTGAAAATTTAATGTTGTCGATTACCCTCACAAAGATTGGGATAATAAACCCATTAATTTTAGACTCAAACGATGTAAATAATATTATCAATGAGCACTCTACAAATGTAACTATATCAGATTTAATGGAAGTAGCTTATGTCAAGGCCCTACTAGATACTAATCTTTTATATTTTTTAATTAAATATCCTAAACCTATTTTAGTTTGTAAAAAGCTTGTTTTATATCCTGTTCAACGTAATAATACAATTATTCATTTTGCCGGAGAAAACAACGTCGCGGATTGCGGAAATCAGATACTGGCAATTGGAAACTGCAGCGTTACGTTGACAACTTCATTCTGCAAAAAATTGCAACATCCAACGTGCGCACAACAACTTCATTCTGGTATGGTTGTTACTGCAGCAGCCGACCCTCTCACCTCGAGTCATTGATGATGATAGATGATGGTGTCATGATCCTCAACGATGAAACAGCCGTTATAAAAACAAATGACAATATCCGGAAGGTTGTTACTGGAACCTTTTTGATTACGTTGATGGTGAAATAACAATCAACGAATCCCTGTACTTGAATCAAAAAAAATCATAAAGAAGTTACCTGGCTCACCTACATCCACACTTCTCAATATTACAAGCCACCAGGAAATATTAAGTCTACCATACCTCCAAAGATTGAACATTCAGAACCTGCGCCACATCTAGTATCTTAAAAAAGGAATAATAACTGGTCCCCTTCTGTCCGGCGCTGCCGTAATTTCGATTCTTATTGTTTGTTATGGACTCTTCAAGGTACACCAGCGATACAAAAGAACTCATCAGAATCATGCTATCCAAAACATCATCGAGGAGTTAAAGAAGGCCGAGGACGTCCTTCACTAAGAAAGGGAGGAGTTATCACGATACGAGTGCGCACTGTAATTTATAACGATATGAGAGCACATTGTGGGCTACGTGACTGCATTTGACTAGTCAGCGACATGGGCAAGATATCAAGATATTGAATAAACAAAATCCCAGACACCACCAACGTTGAGCAATACACGAGGCGCAAGCTCAGCATTTTCCGTTGAACAGGGCTTAGGCAGTTAGGCTTAGATTAAGAATATTTTTCGTTTAATAAAACAGTGTATGCTGGACACTCAACATAATAACTTGCGCATTACTTTTACTTATATATAATTATATATATATATATATATATATATATATATATATATATATATATATATATATATATATATATATATATATATATATATATATATATATATATATATATATATATATATATATATATATATATATATATATATGTATATATTTTATTTTTTATTTATAAATTTAGGGATTAGCCGAATCAGACCACTTATATGGGTCCCTTTTCGTCCCTCAAATCGTGTGTTAATTATTTGTTCGGTTGCAGTATTCTTCTACTTCCTTCCTCATAATAACATAACGCGTTATTTCAAGCATCTCTTTGTGGGGTATGTTCCACATTTCGAGTACATCAATAAATTGGCGACCCAGTGTGGACATCCTCCTGCTTGCCAATGCAGGACACTGGCACACTATGTGCGCCGCTGTCTCTGCCTCTTCCATGCATAATCTGCAAATATCAGCATCCTCCCCATCAACAAGACCCATCTTGCTGAGGTGGTACCTGAAATTGCCATGCCCAGTTATTAATGCAGTCAACCAGCTTAGAGTCATTCGTCCTAAACTGAGAGCCCTCCCCGATTCACTGCCCTTTGATAGCCTCAACGAAGCCTTTGCCTGTCTACAAGTAGATAAGTTCTCCCATCTCGTGAGATGAAGTTTCTTTATCCACTCTTCGACCTTTGCCTTCACCGTCCCGCTGCTGAGAGCAACTACTGGTTCCGGTCCATAAAATTCAGCTTCAGATCCTTGTCTAGCCAAGGAGTCTGCAGCTTCATTCTGTTCTATACCAATGTGTCCCTTCACCCACATAAGAGTAATCGCATTACTACGAGCACACCCATTAAGTTTCTGAACACATTCGAGCGCCAACTTAGAAGATACCGTAGGTTGTTGCAGCCGCCTGACCACCGCCTGGTTATCGAGTGCTAGCAAGATTTTCTTACCTTGCACCTTTCCATCCAGTAGATGGTCTAGCGCATGCATTAGACCTAGCATTTCAGCTTGGTATACCGATACGCATCTTCCCAGATTCAGAGTGCATGCCAGTCCCAACTCTTTAGAGAAGATTCCAGCACCCGCTCTGCCATCCATTAATGAACCATCTGTAAAAATACTGATGTCATTTTCCTCACATACATCATGTGTGAGGCCGTCTTCAATGAGTGTTCTGTGTGACTTTTCAGTCATCTTCAGCCTACCCATTCCCTCCATTGGCATCTGCGCCTCCTTTACACTGCTATATAGCAGTGACAGGATGCCCCTGTGCCCCCTCTCTGTGCCGAATCCATACCAATTATTGGTTGTCTTCAGACGTAATGCTGTTAATGCCGCTGACTTCATAATATGCAAGTCCAACGGCAGCAGCCCGAGAAAGATTTCCAATGCTTCTACTGGGGTCGTCCGGATAGCTCCGGTAATCCCAATACAAGCCATTCTTTGTACCCTATCTAACTTACTTTTCGCGGTCTTTTGGGTGACCTTAGGCCACCAGACCACAGCAGCATATGTTATTAAGGGTCTGACCATCGTTGTGTAGATCCAGTGCGCTGCTCTGGGAGTGATTCCCCACATGAGACCGAACACTCTCTTACACTGATGCAATACCCGCTTGCCCTTCTGAATCTTGTCATCGACATGACTATTCCAAGTCAGCTTGTTATCCAGGATGACACCTAGATACTTTACTTTCTTGGATACGTTGATGTTCGATCCAAAAGGCCTAAGAGGGTCTATTGTTAGTCCAGTCCTCCTTTTAGTAAAGAGTACTGTTTCCGACTTACTAGCATTTACAGAGAGACCTTGTTCCGTGCACCATCCTTCAACGATTTGAAGTGTACCTCTCATGGTATTATAAATAGTGTCCAGGAACTTACCGCTCACCGTTTCCGCTATGTCACCTGCATACCCGACGGTGTGTATGCCTTTTGAGTCCAGAAGCTGAAGTAGGGAATCGACCGTGATGTTCCAAAGGATGGGCGATAATACTCCCCCCTGTGCACACCCTTTGACTACCCTACCTCTGAGTCCTCAGCATGCTGTCCACCCACCTTATAATGGTTGGGCTGACTTCACGAGAAGCAAGGGCCATCCTTAGCTTATCGAAACCAATCTTATCGAAGGCACCTTCTATATCCATAAAAGTAGACATAGATATCCCTCCACAAGACAGTTCCCTCTCCGCTACGCGAACGAGTTCGTGCAGGGCCGTTTCAGTGGATTTGCCAGCTCTGTACGCGTGCTGACACCTGCTCAGTGGTTTTGTCAGAAGCGTTGTCCTTTCCATGTAGTCCGCCAGTACTCCTTCCATACATTTAAGCAGAAAGGAGGTCAAGCTAACCGGCCGGAAAGATTTAGCCTCTGAGTAGTCCCTTTTTCCCGGCTTTGGAAGAAAGACAACCTTAGTCTCTCTCCATTGAGTCAGGATATATCCTGTAGCCAGGCAAGTAATAAATATTCCCAGAAGCCTGTCTACCAGAGCTTCTGCTCCCCACTGAAGTAGGGCTGGAAATATCCCATCTGTACCCGCTGTTTTGAATGGAGAGAAACGCTTAATGGCGTTTATCACTCCATCTCTGGTGACTATCCTTTCAGCTTCCAATCTTTCATTCCTGTTTGCACCCTTGCGGGTGGCTTCCCAAGGATCTTCCGATCTAAAGCTTCCTGGAAAATGCACCTCCATCAGGTATTTCAGTGACTCTCCGATTGTCTCTGTAAAGGATCCATTCGTTTTGCGAATTAATCCCAACTTTGACACCGGGTCCTTTGATATGATCCTCTGTAATCTGTAACGTTTTCCTTTTACGGTTGCGTAGAGTCTTCTTCAGCTCCCTTTTCTTTGACTTGTAGTCGTCCCATGCGTTGGGGTCCCCTCTCATGTGACGATTAAAAGCCTCCCTTGTCTCCTTTTTCATGGATTCCAGTTCCCCATTCTACCATGGAGTGGGATCTCCTTCGTCCACCCCCGTCAGAGGACATGAAGCTTCATATGCTTTGATCATGGCTGAGCTGATAGCCCTCACCTAATACTCAACATCTGCGCTTGTTCTAGGTCTCTTAAACCTCCTTGGCAATAATTCCTCAAGGACTTCGCAGTACCTTGTACAATCCGTTCGTTTCGGTATCCTTACCATTCTACAGTCGTTCCTATGTCTTTTATCGGACGTAATCCCAAACTGAATGGCTATCCACAACCGTCCAGTCCAAAATCCTATCCAACATTTTGACATTCGTCAGAGTAACATCAATAACCTCGCAACGACGTGCGTCGACAAAGGTCGGTTCTGTTCCCCTATTGGCAACTTGTAGACCAAATCTTTCTATAAATTCGAGTAGACACTCTCCTCTATAGTTTTCATTGCTGCTGCCCCACACAGAACTGTGCGCATTGGCATCGCAGCCTAAGATCAGACCAACCCCCTTACCATCACAGAATCTCACTAGAGCTTCCACCTCTCTCGAAGGTGGTTCGTCTGGAGAATCGTATGGAAGGTATGCTGATGCGATCATAAATGATCCCGCACCGTCACCTATTCTCACTACTGTGAGATCCGGTGAACACAAGTTAGACATTAGAATCGCACGTATCCCATGTCTAACTAAATGCATGTCCTCAACTTCCCCTCTGTTTGTGGATAAAACAAAGTGGTCTTTTGTGCAGATAGGCCTTTGATCCTTCCATGAAGAATCCAGGGCTCCTGAACTAGTGCAATGTCAAGCTCATCCTCATCGAAGCTCCGCACCATCATTGCTGATGCTGTTTTGCTGTGGTGAATATTGAGTTGACACACATTTAGTGGTTCCTGGCGCGGGCCAACCTCCCGCCCTAATGGCTTCTTCCTTGCAGAATCTGCCACTAGCCCCACGCCAGGAGCTGCGTCGCACCCCTCATACTGCATCCTTCTGGAATTTAACGACGGCCTGTTCAAGACCGCAGTTGAGTCTCCCCCCTGCGATACTGACGGCCTCCGCGTCCTCCTTAGGACACAGCACGGTGAGTACAACACCTGCCCTTTCTGCCTCGCCAAACCCTTCTGTGCGGATAACACTCCATTTGGAAGTGTCCTTCACACAGACGTTCTGGCGCTGCAGCCTTCTGAGAATGATGTCGCTGGCCACAGCATTGCCATGAGCAACAATCACCATCTTCCTCTTTGTCGACAAGGCAGTCAGGCTGTCACATTTGAGATTCGCACCCTCCCACAAACCGGTTAGGTGCTCCACTGTCTTGCACAGCCATTGCTTGGATAGCTGATTTTTGCACCTTAGTACAATCAATCCGCTCTCCACCCTTGCCCTGCCGACAAATCCAATGTCATTGACATCGTCTTCAAGAGACTCCATGGCATCCAACAAAGATACCTTGAAGGTACTCAGATGAGTATCCTCCAGAAGCCCCTCTAGTGACGAGTCCATGACTCCCATAACGAGGTCAGCTTCCGCTACTTGAGCGTAAGTCTTCCTCGCCATGGTGGGCTCGCCCTTTGCCTGTTCAGCCCGACGTTTAGGCGCTCTGCCAAGACCGCTCGGCCCAGGTACCGCATGCGAGGACTGTGAGTCCGCTGGGTTAACAATCTTTCCAGATTGTCCACCCCGCTCATCACCTCCCGACGTCGGATTTCCCTGTCCCGTCGTTCCCAGAGCTACTCTACCCGTGTTAGGCTTGGGCCTCGAGCCCCTTTCGGAGCGACTGACGGCCTTTATAATTGGCCGTCCATTGACCTCTTCCCCGAGTTCTCCACCTCCAAGGTCGACTCATCTTGCAGAAGTCCACTGAGTTGGCCCGAGAGCTGCTCAATGGTCCTCTCCGACGACTTCATGGCCTTTTTACGTTGTCTCTTTCGCTTCTGCTTCTCCCGTTTCTTCAACAGGATTCGCTCTGCTCTTGAGACTCCGTCCTTTTCGCTTACACCTGATAAAGCTAACGATTCCGCTCCACTAGGATCGTCTTCGTCCACACCATCAGATGTTCGGCCAGATGTTTTACGCTGCCTCCAAACCGACTTCCCTGCCGACCTGGTGACACCGTCCTCTTTGTTCAACACCGTCGCAGCCGCCGGCTTAGGTCTTCCGAGACCCGTTCCGTCCGCCGCAACAGATGCTGCCATTGATTTTGGGTTGGCTAAAAGCTCGGCTTCTATGGAAGCCTCATTTTCCGCCATCCCCTCCACTACTTTTCCCGCCGTGGCTATCAGTACTACTTCGTATGAGGCAGTGCTGTCCGCCATTGCAGGAATTTCGTTCCGAGTTCCAGAGGTGGGAACGAGTGGTGCAGCTAACAGCTCGGCCTCTGGTGAAGCCTTATTGTCCGCCGTTCCTCCCGTTAACACCCCCGGAACCCCAGATCCAGTTTTTGGGTTTTTAGAGTCAATCTTGTTCCCACGAGTTGCGAAGAAATAAATGTCCGCCTGCGCAGAGATTCGCAGTACGCAGGTAAGGCTAATTATTACGGAGGGCGCCAGGTATCCGTAAGCTCACGTTAGCGACTGGGCTATTTGAAAAAGGGGCCCCCAGCCAGGCTGATTTTCGGCACGGATCGCTTAACACCTTAATCCAGCCCCTCACCTCCGACCATGATAAGAGTACGTTGCCGAATGCTGTACTATTGAAGAGTAACAAACACTCACTAACTTACCCTTATCTTAGCTAGATACCGCCTGACATCGTACAGGCTAAACTGTGGTATCTATTTCCAGTCGGCACCCTCGAGGCGGGTTCAGTGGAGGATTTTGCCGACCTTGAGCTGCAATAGCAATCGGTCGTATGGTATAGAGTAGCAGTCCGCTAACTCTTCTATTCGTTCGATAAATTCGAATAGATTACGTGTACCATCGAATGTTAAACCCCACCGACGCACGGTGTTCATGATTTCATAATCGGGTATTATTGTAAGTGGTGGACTGCTTACGCCAGTAGTCTGAATGGATTCAACTATAGTCGCAGTTGTGGCTGAAAGTGGTTTAGCTCCAGTCGCAGTTGTGGTCTGCCTAGTTCTTCGCATTTTTATGTAGCTGCTCAACCGCTGCCGCGATTCTCTTATTCCGCCTTCAATAGAAAGATCATGTAGCTCCATTTGCAACGCGAGGTCTTCTTTACGCAATTTGTAGATCCATCCCACTCGGTCTACTGCCTGTGGATCAGTCATTGGTGGTGTTTCCTCATCTGTATCGGTGTTGGAACTCTCTACCGAAGAGTGTCCCTGCTCGGGCGCCATTGTAACGCGTGCCTTTTGTTTCCAGCTGAGGTATTACTCAGTCAGCCAGGGTTTAAACAAGAGAGCAGCGTAAAAACTCTTGTTGTAGGAGGAGGACCGAATTCCACACGATTGTCTACTGACAATCAATTTACCGACACTAGAAGAGTGTTCGGCTCGGTTTGAGTGGGACTACTACTATTGTGTTTTTATTTTACTTTTTATTATTTATTCTTTTCAATACAATTCAATAACAATTTCTTTATTCTATACCTAATCTAACCTTACTTTATATGATTGACAATTTGTGGGTTTGACCAGTGCCACCTGGTCGCACCTAACGAGTCAATCGTCTGGCAGATCCGCCTTAGCTGGAATCTCCAAGCGACTGATACTTGTGTAGGGTAGCCTGATACAGGGGTCTCCTGTATTTAGTACCCCGGCCTCACACCTAGAAGAGGGAAACCTGTTAATAATATATATAGGAACAACCAACGGGATGGCGGATGGCTGCTCCTGGTATATTTGGTTGGTCAAAATGACCCCGGGCAGAGCTGATGGCTCGCAGGCGGCTGCTATAAGCGATCGTTCGATTACTGACCGCCCCGCTTATAGCAAGAACTGCTTATAGTCGTCTAGCGATTACTGCCAACCCGACTATAAGAGCACTCGTTCGAAATAGCAAGCTATTTCGAACTGGCCGTTTCCAAAAATATGCAATGATCGTTTCCACGGTATGTCGTAACACGACTTACACGACCATGCGTCTGTTTAGGGTTTTTCACCCTTTCTCGTCATGCCTTATGTTGGCCAGTCATACACCTTTAGTATGAATTCTTGTATAAAGCACATGAGAATTATTGCTTTCTCATGATGCTATATTTTACGTTTGGTGATAATTCATTTGATTCTTTTCTTTGCTTCTGTCGTCATAGTGAGTGATTACATGAGTATGTATGCGTATGTGTGTATTCATCTGCCGATATTGTGTGACGATAGAAAAGAGAAGAATAATTCAAACTATTGTTGTCATGGTAACTGACTATACGAGTGTGTGTATGTATATATTGATATTTTATCATATGACGACAGCAAGAAGAAGAGCAAGAATCAAATGAACTTCGTATGACTTATATTGTGTTATGTATGTATATCTTGTTATTTATATTTGTTTTTATTATTTATAATAATTTGGGTTTTTTTGTTGGTGCATAAGTAAAAGGTTTTAACAGGCTTATTTTAAGTCTGTTACAAAGTCGAAAATCACAGCAATGAGGCTGCTCAACTTAGCAACTTGCTTAGTAATTCACAATTGCAAGCTATACACCGATTAAAGACCCTTGAGAAGTGATTAGGGCGTAAGCCCGATTTGAAGACTGAATACTCATTATTAAAATAAATCATCATTACTATAAATTTCTTGCCGCATCCATATGTGCCAAAGGGTGACAGCACCACAATAAAGCTTCGTGTTGTATTTGATGCGTCGTCAACCTCCACAAACTTTTCTTTAATTGACGTTTTAATGGCTGGGTGGACTATACAACCTAAATTGTTAGATATCATTCTTCGTTTCAGAATGCACAAAATTGCTATAACCGCAGAAATCTGAAAGATGTATCGATGCGTAATAATCTCCGAACCTGGCAATTATTTGCAATGCATACTTTGGCGCAACAGTCTGTTTAAATTATTTGAAACATGCAAGCACCGTTACGTATGGTACAAAGCCTGCTGCATTCTTAGCCATTCGGGCTATACATCAACTGGAAAATGATGATGCGGCAATTATTTGCCTCATTTGATAGTTATCTATCAACTGGGTTCCAAAATAATCAAGCGCAAGTTTTATGTGGATGATCTCATATCTGGCATAAATTCAGTCGACGAAGTGGAGGCGTTGAAAAAGCAAATTGAAGAATGTTCCAGCGACGTAACTTTATTTTTGAGAAAGTGATGTTGGAGCAGTGACACCATACTGACGCGAGTCGATCCCTCATGCAGACAAGAAATTTTATCATTTTATGATGGTAGCTCTTGGTCTAATTTGAGAGCCAAGAAAATATAACTTTTTGTTTTCTATGTCTTCGCTTAGTTTCGAAAAGCGACTCACTAAACGCAGTGTATTATCGCTTACTGTTCGTATATATGATCCACTTGGTCTAATTGGCCCTGACGTTGCAATGGCCAAAATATTTCTGCAGTCGCTATGGAAGGAGAAACTTTCCACGCTTCATAGGTTTGGATGGAGCAAATCTTCAAATTCACGCTTTTTGCGACGTAAGCATGGTGGCCTATAGCGCTTGTGTTTATGTACGTGCACATCGCGAGTCGCTCCTCTCAAGGCACTGACGGTGCCCAAGCTTGAGTTCTGCGCTGCAACATTGTTATCTGAACTCGTTAATTAAATCGCAAAACTAGATGCATTCAAGGGAAAGTTTTTTTGTTGGTCTGACTCGTCATTAGCACTCGCCTGGTTTGAACGACATAGCTGCTAATTACAATGTATTCGTAGCAAATCGAATAAGCAAAAAACAGGAGTTAACCAGGGGAATGTGTTGGCGTCACGTACCATCTGATGCGAATCCTGCCGCATCTTATCCAGGGGAGCTTCGCCGAGAGAGCTTATTGACTGTATTCTATGGAAGCATGTTCCTTCATTCTTACAACAGCCTGATGGCGAATGGCCCAACATTATAAATCTAAGCAAAAGTACTCTAGAGTAGAGGAGGAAAATCGTCCTGGTCACGCGTCCTGAGGTAGTTGATTACTCTATTAATTGTAAATATGTTAACGATTTCAGGACAATGCAGAGAGTTTACGCGTACATCAGCCGCTTTCTGAGAGGGACGGCTCAGAAAGCGGCTACGGTGTGTTTAAGTGTTGAAGAGATCGAAGCTGGTACTCGCATTTTGCTGCGAATCATTCAAATATCAACATTTTCGACGGAGTATGAGAGCTTAAGGACTCAACGACCGATTAAATCATCAAGCAAACTCATTTTGTTGAATCCATTTTGCGACACAGACAGTCTCTTGCACGTTGGCGGTCGGCTTCAAAATACCGAGTTGAGCTTTAATGCAAAGCACCCTATAATATTACCAAACCACCATCCAGTCACCGCCAGCATTATCGAAAGTTTCCATCGCAAATTACTTCATGCTGGTCCGCAAGCATTGTTGGCGACAATTCGGTTGCAAAACTGTAGCGCGTATGATAAACAAATGCGTAAGATGCTTTCGTGCTAATCCCAAGTTGATGCAGCACATTATGGGAAGTTTGCCTGAAGAGCGGGTCCGAATGCAGCGGCCATTTTATACCACGGGCTTCGATTTTTGCGGTCCCTTCTACTACAAGGCTGAAATGCGAAAGAAGCTTCCCATAAAGTGTTACATATGTCTATTCATATGCTTCACAATGAAAGCAGTTCATTTGAAACTGGCTAAGGACTTGTCTGCTGCATCGTTTTTGGCTGCCCTGAAGTGATTCGTTAGCATGTGAGGAAAGCCACGCTTTTGCCACTCTCAGAGGATTTATGAGTTTTGACTCCTGCACACTTTTTAACTGGGAGAGCACTCACAGCGGTCACAGAACCTGACTTATCCAACATCAAATTGAATCGACTCAGCTTATGGCAACAAGTTACACGAATGCAGCAAGCGTACTGGAAATCTTGGAGTATCGGTTATCTCACACTTCTCCAAAAACGTACAGTGGCTCCCAGCTTATTTCGTACAGTGACAGTTTAAAAATTGCTGCAGTCGTAATTCCTAATATTGCAAAAATTTGAACAAAATATAAATGCCATTTTTGAAAGGAAGGTTTGTTTTTTATTTTCCAAAATTTACTTTTTCAAAATTTTAGTGTTTGACACTATAAAAAAATAAAATAAGAATAAAATAGGAAAATTCATGTCACAGCTTATTTCGTACAGTCTCTTTAAGTTCAAACTAAAAACAAAGTAAGTTGATTTTAATATTTAGTATGACATCCCTTAGCGTTAATGACAGCCTGGAGTCTACTTGGCATTGAATCCACCAATTTTTGAGTGATGTCTGGTGTGATTTTTTTCCATTCCTCCATCAGTACCTTCTTTAGGTCTTGCTTATTAGAAATCTTGTGTGTTCTTATTTTATTGTCCAAAATAGACCAAAGATTTTCAATCACATTCATGTCAGGTGACTGTGGTGGTGGAGACATCAAGTGTGGGCAGTTCCAAATAAGCCAAGATTGCACAATCCCAGATTTATGTTTTGGGTCATTATCTTGGTAGTACCGAAATTCATCCCGCAAATCCAGTTTGTCTGCACTTTGAAGTAAATTGTTTTTCAGAATCTCGAGGTACTTCATTTTGTCCATTGTCTCCTCAATAAAAACCAATTCACCTACTCCGGCTGCTGACATACAGGCCCAAACCATCACGCTACCGCCACCATGCTTCACTGTGGGCTTAAGGTTCTCCTTGTTTAGCTCGGTATTCGCTTTACGCCAAACATATGACATTCCGTCCGAACCAAAAATATTAAACTTAGACTCATCCGCGAAAATAACGGTATTCCAGAACGCAGGAGTCTTAATAATATGCTCTTTGGCGGAGTCAAGTCGGCGTTGTATATTCATTTTTGAAATGAATGGTTTCTTTCGGGCTACTCGACCGTTCAAGTCATGATTGCGCAGCACACGTCGGACAGTTTCAGCACTGGATGATTTCCTATTTCACGCTGAACCTCTGCAGCCAACTTCGGAGCGGATAACTTTGGATTTTTCTTAATTTTTCGTACAATATAACGCTCGTCTGATGCGTTGAAAATCTTATTAGGTGCTTCTCTGCCCTTGTTCTCCAACCGATTTTCGCGAACGAAGCGTTGAATGATGTATTGGACAGTTGAGGCACTTAAATTTGTCATTTCAGCAATTTTTCGCACACTCTGACCTTTCCTAAAATGGTTAATTACCAGTTTACGCTGTTCCATCGTTGTACGACGCCCATAACGCTAAATGTTTAATTTACAGCACTTTAACTATTTAAAATAATAATAATAAAAATTGTTATAATAGTTAAAAAGGTCCAAAAACTCATACAATTCAAAAAAACTTTGTAACTGCGCGGCAGAATGAAACTTACTTACATTGAAGTTTGTGTACGAAATAAGATGTGAGCTGAAAATCAGCTGATCAATAGTTTTTCTTTCTTGCATGACAAAAAGAACAATTTTTGGGGTTCCCCGTTTTCTTATTAGGTTTACTAAACACATACACAGACATCTACATTCAAAACTTATCGATAAGTTTTTTAGTTTCGATGTTACAGCCATGTACATAAAAATATATACACTGTACGAAATAAGCTGTGAGCCACTGTAGCTAGTGGTGCATGCAAGCACAAGGTATCACTGTAAACGCATTGGTGCTAATAAAAGATGAAAATCTGCCTCCTTTGAAATGGCAAATGGGACGTGTAGTCGAAACAATCAAAGGTAAGGATGAAGTAGCAAGTTGTTCGTACGAGCTCTGGAATAATTCACCGGGCAATAACAAGGCTCTGTCTCCTGCCAATCGAAGATGTCGAAAGCCCTTAGCTTCCAACAGGGGGAGGATGTTCGGAGACGTTGCATTGTGGTTTTACTTTCATTTTACTCGCTGTACTGTTTCCTTAGGTTAACATTTTGTATATACCTATTTCTTTGTCTTTTCTTTGAATATACAATTCATTCGTTGTCAAACCATCAAGCGTATAGCTTCGTCTTTCAATTTCTTCATTTGTTTCGATAACTTAAATCGGTTAACAAAAAAGCTTGGTATCCCCGAACCACAAATCATTGACCGAAAATACAATGGAATACCATATATCAGAGACTTTAGAAATATAGAGACAGAGACTCTAGAAGTATAGAGATATCCCACTGTTAATAGACAGCGTTTTAACATCAAATCTGGCGAAGAAACAATGGCCCCCTTTTCACTCAAAACCAGAAATGGTTTTGCATTCACTGGAAACAGTTGGGATTGAGTATTTTAAAATGTAAACCAACCGCAGCTTCACACAACCAATTTGAGTCGGCATGTCACATATGTATATATGTAAATACTTTCATATGTTCCTATGTATGAATCCGACGATAGATTCAATTTATATTGAAATTGTATAGGATAATTCCAAATTATATTTGAATTATCATATTATTTAAATTATCATAGAACACGATTTTTTATTAAAATTTAATTTGTTTATAATAATTAATTCTTATCAAAATGTTCAGTTATCAGTTGAATTTCAATAAAAGCATAGTTGGCAAATATGCCAACTAAAATTTTGTTTTTTCCCGTTCATTGGTTCTGTATATCACTATTTATTACTGTATTTGACACAAGACGAACCCATATCAGGTGATTGTAATTAAACGACAACCCATAATAAAATCACATGCATTTGAATTTTCCACTACAATGGATCGTGGGCTGCTGAGCAAAAAAATGCAAAACCAATTCAAAAAAATAGAATACAATTGAAAAATAAAATAAAAGCAGAAATATCATTAGTGCTGTGGTTCTAAAACTATTTTTTTATTGCTGGAATGAAAAATTCGTTGTCCTTTTTCATTAGAACGCCCAAAATAAACACTGATTATCCCTTTTTTATATGACAACATTTTTTGTTGTTGAAGATTGTAGCCATTTCGCCAATTTAGATTGTTGAGTGGCTATAAGATTTTGCTACAAATAACTATAGCTATAGCGAACAACAACTAGAACTAACTATCGAATAGAGGTGATTTTAGAAATCATTTAAAATTTTGTATTTCTAACAACAACAACAAACATATCGTTAAAGCAGTCAAAAACTGAAAACATCAATTGAAACCACAACATAAGACTAAACAACATAAGACCAGAGACCTTAGAAGTATAGAGACAGAGACTATAGAAGTATAGAAATCTGGCGATGAAACAATGGCCACCTTTTCACTCAAAACCAAAAATGGTTTTAGATACACTGGAATCAGTTGACATGAGCATTTTCATAAGTAAACCAACCGCAGCTTCTCACAATCAATTTGAGTCGGCATGTCACATATATAAATACTTTCATATGTACCTATGTATGAATCCGACGATGAAGATTCAATATTGAAATTATATAGGATAATTCTAAATTACATTTACACAGGTGAATTTCAGCAAATGTAATATTTTAGTTTTTTTTTTTCTCAAAAATTTATGAAAATCAGCAATTTTTTTAAAATATGTAGGCAATAAGAATTAATTAAATTATCATGGCACATGATTTTTTATTAAAATTTAATTTATATACTTACTTACTTACTTATGTGGCCATAACAACCGAATATCGATTTAGGCCGAAAATAACATGCTTCGCCAGCCATCTCTGTTCTTCGCTAGCTGGCGCCAGTTAGAAATTCCAAGCGCCGTCAGGTTCTCCAGTACTTGGTCTTTCCACCTGAGGTTTGGTCTTCCTCTTCTGCGTCGTCCTCCAGCGGGTTCCGAATATAACACCTTCTTAGCTGGAGCGTGTTCTTCCATTCGCTCGACATGACCTAGCCAGCGCAGCCGCTGGATTTTGATGCGCTTTACTATGTTAATATCGGCATACAGCTCGTACAGCTCATGGTTGTACCTTATTCGGTACTCATCATCAACGTAATTAGGTCCAAAGATCTTGCGTAGGACTTTTCTCTCGAAAACTCCAAGCATTCGCTCATCCGAGGTGGAAATTGTCCAGGCTTCAGCGCCATATGTTAGGACAGGCATGATGAGAGACTTGTAGAGTGTAGTTTTCGTTCTTCGAGAGAGGGCTCGACTTCTCAATTGCTTACTCAGCCCAAAGTAACACTTGTTAGCAAGAGTTATCCTACGCATGATCTCCAAGCTGACGTCATTACTGCTGTTGATGCTGGTTCCAAGATAGACAAAGTCCCTTACTACTTCAAAAGCGTAGTTGTCAACAGTGACGTGCTGTCCAAGACGCCGGGACTCTTTGTTTGTTGACACTAGGTACTTCGTCTTGCCCTCGTTCACCGTGAGACCCATCCGACGCGACTCTCTTTCCAACTCTGAGAATGCTGCACTGACTGCTCGCGTGATCATGCCGATTATGTCAATATCGTCGGCATACGCTAACAGAATGACACTTTTGTTGAAGATAGTGCCATTATATCGTAAATCAGCAGCTCGTATTATTTTCTCCATAACAACATGAACGCATGTGTAGATGTGTGTGTGTGTATGTAATGCGAGTGAAATCGACGAAAGACGAACAATTTGATGTGTTGGCTGCTGAACAAGCGCAAAATAACAAAATCTTCAAAAATTAAATCGCATGATTGCGTATTTATCAATGAAAAATAGGCAATTCCACTTTCCATGAGTACATATACGAGTATGCATATTTTACGTAGTAAAATATGTAGAAAACTAAAAATGAGTGCAATAGAAAGAAGCAGATGATAGAGTTGATTGTTTGTACATAGTAGACAAATATGAGAAACTTTCTTATTGAAATTCACCTGATAGCTAAACATTTTGAGAAGAATTAATTATTACAAACAAATTAAATTTTAGTAAAACATCGTGTTCCTTGATAATTTAATTAATTCTTATTACCTACATATTTTTAATAAAATTTTAATATTCATTAATTTATTTTCAAAAAGTAACTAAAGTAGCCGCATTCTTTTGCACGCGAGTTGCAAAAGAACACTGACTTATTTGCCGAACTGCATGCAAAGCCACAACAAAAAGCGACATCGTCTATTTTAACCGAGTTCAATTGAAATTGCTTATATTTTAATCGATCTCAGTTATAGTGTTGGAAAGTAAAAAAGAGCACTATTACTACTGGAATGTGCTTGGAAAATTTCAACAACACGTCAAGTTATTGTAAATATAAACAAAAATAAGCAAAATAAAGCAAGTGCAAATAAAAATTCATTTTAAATAAACGAATATATTTACCACAGATTCCGCAGAAATGTTTCTTTTTTGTTTTTATTTCGTTTATAAATTTCACGAACAACCATACATATATACCACCAGCGTTGCTAAGTAACTAAAGGGAAATTATATTCAAGTAAAAAGGAAGTTATATGTGAGTCTATGTTCTTTTGCAACTCGCTTACAAAAGAATGCAGCTATTACATATGCTGAATTTAGCATATTTTTGTATAAATATAATTTGGAATTATCCTATACAATTTCAATATAAATTGAATCTATCGTTGGGTTCATACATAAGAACATATGAAAGTATTTATATATGTGACATGCCGATTCAAATTGGTTGTGTGAAGCTGCGGTTGGTTTACGTTTGAAAATGCCATCTTTGGTTTTGAGTGAAAGGGGGGCCATTGTTTCTTCGCCAGATTTGCTGTTAAAACGCTGTCTATTAACAGTGGGATATCTAAAGTCTCTGCTATTATATTGTGTCACCATTAGCCATGTATTTTATATTTTATATTTATATTATCTTTCTGCATTTACCGTTTTTTGCAACATGACAACGAAGCATGAAAGTAAGACGTTTCTTAAACGAAAAAGTTTGTCGTTTATAAATCAAATAAATAACATTAGAAATAATATTGATGAGATTTGCTTACTTCAGACACAATTTGAGAAGAAAGATAACTATGAAATCCAAAGTGACGGAAGGATAGAATTTCTCGATTCCTTCGTGCTTATTAAGTCAGCGCTAACCAAGACGCTGGGTTCAAAATCCATGTCATTTGTGCAGCCTTCCATGCACCGGCAGTCTACAATGGAGAAACGACCTTCGTCCACTATAACGGTAATTTACTATTTTTCGTCATATTTTACTAAAATTGTCCAATTATAAAATATTACAAAACGTGTAGTACTATTATTAAGAGCCTCTTCTTCCAGCTATGTAAATCGAAACACACCATTAGTGGTGGACTGCAATGTTGCATTTATATGCCTATTACGGTTCGCAACCCGCTAGAATCTGGCTACTTTTTGATATTATAGTTGGCGAATGGATTGATTCGCCTAAGAATCAGTACTCCCAAATCGATATATCGAAAAATGACAAATCAAATGTCAACCTGACAGGTAAATGACAGTTTTCGTTGTGAAATTGTTTACTTTGGGAATTATGTAAAAAAGTTAATAATTAAAAGAAATATTCGTCTGGTGCTAAAATAATATAATTATATAATTATAATAAAGGTAATAATAAATATATATTCACAAAACATGTGAACAGCTCAATTCCTTCTTTTTATCTGTTTGACATCATGCACAAAGTAAACAAACATTTGGCGGTCAACACACATACATACACATATGTACTAGTATATTTTGGTTTTTGTGTAGTTAATTTGTTAAGAACTTTGCGTGATTTTTTAATAATGTGTGAACAAAATTCTAATTTCGTGTTAAAGCCTGGTAGTTTTAAACGTATTAGTTGTCGTATTAATGTACGTCCACGAAGTGGAGGAGTGCAATGTATTATTTGTACTATAGTCAGTGTGTGAGAAATATTCTCCAAACATGTATACAACTTCTCACATTAATGAACACGTTGGAAGAGATTCGATTGGAACTATCATCAAACATACAGAAATAGACAGGTTCGTACATCTATTGTAGTTATCTACATATTTTATTTATTTTTTGACAAAGCAATTTTAGAAAAATCCTTTTAACAATTGCTGCGCGGCTAGATAAAAATGTGCAAATGACAAAATGTGCGCGATACCTGGTGTGGTTGACACTATAATGAATGATGACACGAATGCATCGAAATGAATGTCAACAAAAAGAAATAGGCGATAACCAGAACACGCCAACGAGAAAAAAAGAGATGAATCTCGTTAAAGGAAAATTCTGGAGTGTTGCCAACAGAGTATAAATAGCGCCAGTGTTGACAAATGAAAATCAATCTAATCCCGAACGGGATTGCGCAAACATCGATACAATGTCAGAGGCAAAAGTTGCAAGTACTTTAAAGTTTTATTGTAAGTAACTGATTGTAAATAGAGTTTATAAAATAAATTGTTGCTGTATATTCTCCGCATGTGTGAAATCGAGACTACTGTACGGAAGTGAAACATGGCTGATCTCGACTTTAAAGTACTTTAAAGTTTTATTGTAAGTAATTGATTGTAAATAGAGTTTATAAAATAAATTGTTGCTGTATATTCTCCGCATGTAGGAAATCGACACTACTGTACGGAAGTGAAACATGGCTGATCTCGAACTCCATCACGCAGAGACTGCAAGCTTTCGTCAACAAGTGTTTGAGGATCATTTGTAGAATGGCCTAACACTATTTCAAACGAGGCACTATGGCGTCTGTCGAGCGAAGAGCCCATACTGATCCAGATTAAGCGTAGAAAGTGGCGTTGGATTGGCCACACGCTAAGAAAGCAACCAGATAGCATCACGCGAATGTCGCTTGAGTGGAATCCGCAGGGGAGCAGAGGCCGCGGACGACCAAGAAACACCTGGAGACGATCAATACTGGGTATCTAGCTGCTGCCGGCATCACATGGGAAGGCGCTAGATCAATTACCCAAAACCGTGTGCGATGGCGAAGCCTTGTGGAGGCCCTATGCTCCAACTAGAAGTTTAAAGGAGAAAAAAAAAATAAATAGTTGTATAAAATAAGTGTTGCAGTTATTATTAACAGAATCCAGCGATCGAACAAGGTTAATTCAATTAGAATTAAATGCTCACAGAATAAAAACAGTTGTCAGAGGTGAATCTATCGTCATCGGGTACAAAAGCAGAATTGCGGTGAGGCTAAGGCAAGCCATATAGGCTAAGAGTATTAATGTAGAAGAGCATGGGTTTTTTGAGGAAGCCGAGATACATGCAGTTGTGCACGCTCAAGAAGAAAGCAAGATAGATTCGAGTGGTCAACTCATGGATTTCATGAAGACCATGATGCTACAGCAGCTACAAGAAAATGCGTCTCGCCAAGAAAATGCTATGGGAGAATTCCAGAAAACAATTGACTGCAAGCTTCAAGAACATTCGGCACGCCAAGAAAACGCTATGGGAGAATTCCAGAAAACAACTGACTCAAAGTTTCAAGAACATTCGGCTGAATTGCGTATGGAAATTCAAGAAGGTTCGGCTCGACAGGATTTCAGGAAATTTCAGGAACCATTAATGGAAAAGTCACAGATCTGAAAGAACATGTAGATGACTTGGAAAACAAGTTCGAGGAATTACAGCACGAACTCAATTAACTAAAAATAAATGGACCAGCCACATCAGTGATTAGAGATTCAAGCACAATCAAACTAAAGCCACCAACATTTGACAGAAGCACGCCATTCAATATCTTCAAGCTTCAATTCGAGACAACAGCTTCGAAGATCTATGGGATGATAGCGACAAGACTGCTGATTTAATAGTCGCACAATCAAACTAAAGCCACCAACATTTGACGGAAGCACGCCATTCAATATCTTCAAGCTTCAATTCGATACAACAGCTTCGAAGATCAATGGGATGATAGCGACAAGACTGCTGCTTTAATAGTCGCATTAAAAGGCAATGCTTCCGAAGTGTTACAAATGATTCCAGAGAAAGATCGTGTTAGCTATCAATCACTCATGGAGACACTCCAGTGCAAATATGGAAATGAATATAAGAGTCAATTGCATATAGTGGAATTAAGATCGCGAGTACAACGGAGTAATGAGAGCCTTCAGGAATTCGCTTCCGATATTGAGCGCTTATGTCATCTAGCGTTCTCCGGTAATTCGGAAGAATTCGTCGAAAAAATCAAAATAGAGGATTTCATAGATGGCATACGTGATGGAGAGACAAAGCGTGCCCTTGGTCATGTCACCAAGGAGTGCATATGCGGAAACAGTCAGTAGTACCTTGAGAATAAGGTGGACGGCAATCGCTCCACACACACAAACAATTCATTGAACTAAATCGAGGCAGTTTAGAGGGGCGTGAACTGATTCCAACCGTGGGTTGGTCCATCTTTCACATTTCACAACTACAACGTGTGACAAGCAGCTTGACTTTTGATGGAAAACTGGATAATATGGAGTTCATGTTAACCCTGGATACTAGTGCATCACATTCTGTAATCAAGAGCGATTTGGTGAAGAGGAATAAAATTGCGTACAGCAACTGCTGAGGATGCACAGATTCTGGATAAGACTGCGTAAAAGGGTTTGTCGATGGAAAGTGGAAGATTAGCAACCATTAGAGCGGAATTAAAAGCATAGATGGAAGAATGGGCAGAAGAATGAGAAAAAGAACAGCAAAATGTAAAGGCTTTACAACTATTGGAAAAGTACAGTTCAATCTATTCTTCAAATGGAAAACTGGAGGACGAACAACCATCGTGAAGCATCACATTGACACCGGTGATCCTAGACCAATTTGTCAAGCACCACGACGAGTTCCATTGGGCAATAGAGATTAAGCCATTAAGATTATTACCGACAGGCAGAATTAAGGTGTTATTAAGCCATCAGCGAGTCCATGGAGTTCACCAGTTGTGCTGGTAAAGAAGAAGGATGGAAGTACTCGATTCTGCGTGGATTACAGAAAGCTAAATGATATAACGAAAAAAGACAGCTATCCAATGCTAAGAATCGATGACACTCTGGACACGCTATCTGGTGCGAAATGGTTCTCAACTCTTGATCTGCAAAGTGGCTACTGGCAAGTGGAACTTGGTAAGGAGGACAAAGAGAAAACAGCTTACAGTATTGGCGATGTTCTATGCCATTTGGTTTATGCAATGCGCCAGCTACTTTCGAACGTTTGATGGAGCGTGTACTCAGAGGAATACACTGGAAAACGTACTTGGTGTACCTCGATGGCATTATCGTGATGGGAAAAGATTTTAACGACCACCTGGAAAAGTTGAAAAAAGTATTAGAGCCTATACAATCAGCAGGGTTTAAACTTTCATATTCAGTTTTAAATTTCAACTCTTCAGGCGAGAAGTTAAATATCTTGGTCGTAAAGTAACAACAGAAAGGTTACATACCGACGAGAAGAAAGTAGCAGCAGTACAAGAATGGCCTATTCCGTCGAATCTTGCCGAGTTGAGATGCTTTCTAGGCTCATGTACCTACTATAGACGATTTGTTCCTAGATTTGCAAACATCGCCAGCAGCCTGCATGAGTTAACAAGAAAGAACAAACCATTTGTGTGGGGCGAGGAACAACAGAAAGCATTCGAACAGCTGAAAGAAAGACTTTATTCAGCCCCAGTATTAGCGTATCCAGCACCTGGTCAAAAATTTGTGTTGGGCACAGATGCGAGTAGCTATGGAATAGGTTGATGCTTTCCCAGATCTTAGATGGGCAAGAAAAAGTAGTAGCATACTACAGTAAAAGCCTGTCGAAGTCAGAAAGAAACTACTGTGTCACTCGAAGAGCGGACCACCGATCGAGTGCAAGAAGACCAGCGGAACGACCCATATCTCGTAAAGATTATGGAATACAACGAACAAGGCGTACGTCTAGATTGGCAAGAAATGGCTAATGAGAGTTCAATAACAAAGGCATACTGGGCACAGTGGGAAAACCTGCACTTACGAGAGGGATGTTTATTCCGAGCATGGGAAAGTAAAGATGAAAAAATCACTAATGATCTTCTAGTGGTACCCAAGGTAAGAATAAATGAAGTGATAGCGGAATATCACAATGCTGGACCATTTCCAACAAGCAACTCAGTGAACAAGTGGTTATAGATTACTTCAGTAAGTGGACTGAAGTATACCCCATTCCAAATCAAGAAGCTAGTACAGTTGCCGATGTATTCGTCAACCAATGGATTACTCGTTTTGGTGTACTGATGGTTAATTCAAATAGAATTACACGTTCACAAAACAAAACCGTAACAACACATTAATGCGTGAAATTATGGAAGAAGCTTTAGATAATATTGGTATGTGCGTATGATATATAATATATGATATACAATATATCTTCATTACATTTACACAAATTTATATTTTCTGCATACAGTAACTAATGGCACAGAGCCATACAAAGGATATATTGATGGTTTTCGAAATGCAGATAATGCATGGATGGAAAAAGTGGATTATAATTTTCATGAGAATACTAGGCAAGCTAATATTTGTTTTGTAAAATTTTTAATTTTTATTTTTTTACTAATAAATATTTTTGATATTATTTAATTCACAAAAATAAGCTCCATACGAGATAATTTTTTCTTCAAGATGTGGTATCCTTCAATTTTCTACAATCCTGGTAGTTTCAGTAAAGTACCTATATTCCAATACTTCCTTTGTACATGTATTCCATTGTCTATCGTTGATTTTTGATATTTTGAGAAAACGTAACAAATGTCTTTTGTTTGTTTTGAGTTGATTATTTATTTCTTTTACATTTTTGAAGATTGAAAAAAATTAACTAATAATATTAAAACATTAGAAACAGAATTTATTGACAATTCAGAAGTTGTCACATGCAAATTCTATTCCATTGATTTTGGCATATTTGGCTAACCCACTTCGCCGGGAGTGATACCAACGTTTCTTATATTCACCTGATTACGACATAGGCTGTTCATAATATCATTTTGGGGAGTCTCGAATCATAATAGCGCTATTAGATTAAAATTTAGTAATCTATTTAAAAATTTTGCAAATTTTACGTATATATACTAAGGAAATAAATATATTGTGGAACCTTTTTATTTTGTGAACGTTTAATTCTATTTAAATCAACCTTGTTCGATCACTGGATTCTGTCAATAAAAATTGCATCACAACTATTTGTACAACTATATACAGCAACAATTTATTTTATCAATTCTATTTACAATCAGCTATTTAAAATAACTCCTTAATGTACTTGTAACTTTTGCATCTGATACCAATGTTTACGCGATCACTTTCGGGATTTAATTGAATTCATTTGTCAAACAAAATGGCGTATAAAAGTCAATGAATCAAAGAGCGTACATGTAACCTTCACGCTAAGGCCAGATACATGTCCCCCACTTAAAATTAATGGCCAATCAGTTCCACAATGTTCCTCAACAAAGTACTTGGGTATTCACCTCGACAGAAGGCTGACCTGGAAAAATCACATAGAGGCAAAGAAAACTCAGATCAAACTTAAAATTAATCAGTTATGGTGGCTGATACATAAAAGATCAAAGTTGAATCTCGAATACAAAGTGCTATTATATAAAGCAATCCTGAAGCCAATCTGGACTTATGGTATTCAGTTTTGGGGCACCGCATCTCCCTCAAATATGGAAAAATTGCAGCGAATACAATCCAAGTATCTGCGAATTATTGTAAACGCGCCTTGGTATATGAGGAACGTTAACATCCATCGAGATTTAAATGTACCCACAATTTCTGAGGAAGTTGCAACGTCTTGCAGAAGCTACATTCAAAAATTACACAGTCATCCGAATCCCCTTGCTAGGCAATTGTTGCTGAGCACGGGGCATCGTCGATTAAAAAGAAAAGACACACTGAATATGCTGTGAAATTGCTATACCTCGTGACTCAACAAATTGTGATGGAACGTTGGGAATATCACATAATTTTATTTAGTTTGTAAGATTTGATTACATATTGTTAGTTTCTAAGTAATTTTAGAAAGATCCAATAAAAAGCTTGTTAAAAAAAAAAAAAAAAAAAAATTCAACAATTGGCCCTATTTATACTTTGTGGCAACACTCCAGAATCTTCCTTTATCGTAGTCGAGAGATTCTTCTTTCTTGTTGGCTTGTCTGGTTATAGCCTATTTCTTTTTGTAGTTTTGTTTCGATGCTGCCAATATTTGTGCCACTCATAATAGTGTTATTTACAATAGTGAAGAGTAACCAATCATCGATACTCGTTACAATATTAATACTTTTACATGAACTGTATTGTATACAGCATTTACTCTTATCACTTGTAAATAGTTTGTATGTGTAAAATATTTACATTTTTATTTTGTGAGCATTTAATTCTTCTCGAATACTAGATGCTGTCAATAATAATTGCGACACTTACTTTTTACTAACTATATACAACAATAATTTATTTAATCAACTCTGTTTAACCAACTATTTACAATCACTATTTTATTTAACTTTCTATCGTGTGATGTTGCCTCTATCACTTGATGGTGTTATGTTGCCTCTATCACTTTCGTAATCAAATTGATTGATTTGTCAACAAACTAGCCCCTTTTATACTTTGTGATAACACTCCTGAATTTTCGTTTATCGTTGTCGATATTATTCTCTTTCTTTCTCGTTGACTCGTTCTGGTTATCGCCTATTTCTTCTTATTGACATTCGTTTCGATGCTACCATTATTCTTGCTATTCACAATTAGTGATGATACTTGTTACAATATTATTAACATTTTACAGTTATAAATACATTCATTCAAATGGATATTTATTGATTTGGATTTCGGTAAATATGCACATTTATTTATTAAACAACAAACAAATGTATTAATATATTTATATTAAAGATTTTCAAACTCATTTATACAATTAATGTGATTCAGTACGACTTCCGGTAATGTGACTGGACTGGATACTACAATCATTGATGCAGTGATGGTGAGTGAATATATAAATAAGTGTGAAGAAAATGCTTTAATTACTTTATTTTTTTAGTAAAATGCTTGGCATGGACATACATAGCATACACTTCATAATGCGATCATACTAGCACCTTGGATGAGATGGTTGTTTTCATTATGAGCAATTCGCAAAATATCAACAATTTGAAGTCGCTATATGGATTACCACATTTTACCACTTCTCAGCATTTAAGCTACGATGGTAAAGTGGTCTGGTGGTGTTTTCGCACTGGCTGTCATGTAGTTTGTTCTGAGCGCTATGTGATGACACCTTTATTTGTTAATGAGGGGTAGTCATGTAGCTTGCTCTGCTTACTATGTGATGGTGGCTTCATTATTATTAATGGGGGCCCTCCACTTGGCAACTACCGGGCAACGTACTCCTGGCACCCACTGGGAGGCGGCTGAAGTGAGTGGCGAAAATCTCCTCGACTAGACGTTGTGCGTTGGGTTTAGGACCCGCCACATAAAAAATCACTCAAGTGATTAATATAAAAATTCCTCGGAGACGGACTAACCCCTTTATTGATGACCCCCGCAAACGAAATTAGGAGCATGATTTAAGGATATGCACCTGGAATATCCGGTCCCTTTATAGGGAGGGTGCCTCTATCCAGCTGGTTGATGTCCTCGTGAAATACAGGGCTGATATTACCGCTCTCCAGGAAATGCGATGGACAGGACAAGGCTGCTCTAAAAGAGCGTCCTGTGATATATACTACAGTTGCCATGCTGAAAGGCACGAATTAGGATGTAAATTTTTGGTCAGCAAGAGACTACGACATCTTGTCTCACATTTCACGCCTGTGAACGAACGGCTGGCCACAATCCGCGTCAAGGCAAAATTCTTTAACATCATCCTTATATGTGTCCACGTTCCGACGGATGAGAAGGACAATGGACCAAGAAGAGCAGTACCTCGAAGAAGCTTACGACCGCTGCCCCCGCTACGATATCAAAATCGTGTTTGACGACTTTAATGCCAGGTTGGGCAAGGAAGGTACCTTTGGTCCAACTGTCGGAAAGCCTCAGCCTTCACCAGAACACCTCCGATAACGGAATGAGGCTGATCGACTTCGCCGCAGCACGAAACATGGTAATTGGTGGTACGAGATTCCAACATCTCGACATCAATAAAGCGACATGGCTGTCTCCAGAGCAGCGAACAAGAAACTAAATTGATCATGTGGTGATTGACGGAAGGCATGATTCCAGTGTGAAATCGATCCGTGGTGCCAACATCGACTCAGATCACTACCATGTTGCAGCTAAGGTGCGCACACGTTTATGTGTCGCAAATAACAAGAGAAGTCGCACACAGAGAAAACTCGACGTCAGTAAGCTGCGATCACCAGAGACAGCAGATGCATTTTCCACTCGACTATCCGATCTGCTTATGCAGAACACTCCTCCACTTGATGATACTTGCGCACGGTGGACACATATATCCCACTCCATGACTACTGCTGCCGAGGAGGTAATCGGTTATTACCGACCTCTGAGGAATGAGTGGTATGATGAGGAGTGTCGCGACGCGAGCGTAGAGAAAGACGCCGCCCGCGTGCAGGAGCACCGCAAACTGTTAAGGAGCGGCACAGAGAGAAAAGGAGTGCAGAGAGACGTCTTTTCAGGCGCAAAAAAAAAGGAATGCCTGATGATTGGAGGCTCAGTGTTCTCTGTCCCGTACATAAAAAAGAGACCCCACAATTTGCGCCAAGTACAGGAGAATACGTCTCCTGAGCATCGCATATAAGGTCTTACCGTGCATATCGTGTGAAAGATGGAAGCCCATGCTCAAAAGCCTGTTTGGGCCTTATCAGTGTGGCTTCAGACCTGTTAAATCTACCATCGACCAAATTTTCACACTGCGCCAAATCCTGGAGAAGACCCAAGGTGTAGAATGACACCGCATAACTCCCGCTATGCTGTGAAAATTGAGAAGGACCTCTCCGCAACGTTTAATACCGAACGGGGTTTCAGACAAGATGATTCGTAATCGTGCGACTTCTTTAATCTTATTATGGAGAAAATAATACGAGCTGTTGATCTACGACATAATGGCACTATCTTTAACAAAAGTGTCATGATTTTGGCGTCTGCCGTCGATATTGACATAATCGGCATGAACACGCGAGAAGTCAATGTAGCATTTTCAGAGTTGGAAAGAGGGTCACGTCGAATGGGTCTTATGGTAAACGAGGGCAAGACGAAGTAGCTAATGTCAACAAACACAGCACGTTACTGTTGACAACTACGCTTTTGAAGTTGTAAGGGACTTTGCCTATCTTGGAACCAGCACTAACAGCAGTAATGATGTCAGCCTGGAGGTATTGCGACAGGTGCTACTTTGGGCTAAGTAAGCATTTGAGAAGTCGAGCTCTCTCTCAAAAAACAAAAACTGCACTCTACAAGTCTCTCATCATGCCTGTCCTTACATATAGCGCTGAAGCCTGGACAATTTCGGCCTCGGATAAGCGAATGCTTGGAGTTTTCGAGAGAAAAGTCCTACGCAAGATCTTTGGACCTATTTGCGTTGGTGGCGAGTATCGAGTAAGGTACAACCATGAGCTGTACGATCTGTAAGCCAATATTGACATAGTCAAGCGTATCAAAATCCAGCGGATGCACTGGCTAGGTCATGTCGAGCGAATGGAAGAACACGCTCCAGCTAAGAAGGTGTTATATTCGGAACGCACTGGAGGACGACGCAGAAGAGAAACACCTAACCTCCGGTGGAAATACCAATACTGGAGTACCTGACGGCGCTTGGAATTTCTAACTGGCGCCAGATAGCGAAGGACAGAGATGGTTGTTATGGCCACATAAGTATGTAAGTAAGGTAAAGTGATAATTGTCGGTTCTAACCTGTGGTGCGCGAAACGGTGGCATTCACACCACAAATGTAACCAACGCTTCACGTACAATGCCAATGAACATTGAGACATGGCAGTTGGATTCACACTTATTGAAGTTATATGATGAAGTGATTTTTGCTTTATGATTGCTGTAAGTTGTAGTGATGGTGAGTGATTTCCATTTGTATACCTATATATTTATGAAGGAAATTGTTTTTCTTTATTTTTTTTTAGGACAATGCCACAGTAATCAAGCTGCTAATATATGTTATTATTACTTTATTTTATTGTACAACATTATACCGACTTATCATTATATTATTATACAATAATAAACATTATACAATACATACATAAACATACATACAATATCATATTATTGTTATTATTATTATTATTATTATTATTATTATTATGCCATAACTCAGTGGTTATTGTGTTCGCCTTCTGATCTGTGGGTCGTGGTTCAATACCCGGCTGATGCATAACAAATTTAATATCGATAAGATTTTTCTTTCGAACGGTACCCACCTGTCGGCAAGCAATTGGCAATTCTTCCGACAGTAACAACTTGCCATGAAAAAGCTTCTAAAAAGAACTCTGTGACAAAGCTCAGAAAAAGTGATGTCACAAGTGTTCTGCCGTTCGGAACCGGCTAAAATAAGTAGGTCCATTCTAATACTGTCCAAAATTTCAGACGCACAACAGTAATGGAAGAGAAGCTCGGCCAATGAGCCCTTTGGGGCTTTAAGTGCCACATATTTTTTTATTTTTTTTATTTACAATCAACTATTACAATAACTCTTTAATGTAGTTGCAACTTTTGCCTCTAATACTGTATCGATGTTTGCGCAATCACGTTCGGGATTCGATTGATTTGTTTTTGTCAACACTGGCTCTATTTATACTCTGTTGGCAACACTCCAGAATCTTCCATTATCGTAGTCGAGATTCATCTCTTACTTTCTCGTTGGCGTGTTCTGGTTATTGCGTATTTCGTTTTGTTGACATTCGTTTCGATGGTGCCAATATTCGTGTCATTCACAATAGTATCAGTCACAATACTGATGAGTAACCAACCATCGATACTCGTTACAATATTATGATAGGATTGATATTGTTTTGCCGATGGCAAAACTCACTTTTGGTTTATGTATTTTGTATTTATTTTATTTCCCGCTGATTTTCTTTCTTTCATGCTGTTATGCATCAGCCGGGGATTGAACCACGACCTACAGATCAGAAGGCGAACACACTAACCACTGAGCTACGGCACCCACTAGTAATACTATAGTTACTTTTTTATCAGATATTAATGAATACCAAAATTTTATAAAAAATATGTATTTAATGAAAATTAATACATACAATTAATTAATCGTGTTCCATGATAATTAAATTATCATGGAAATTAAATTATCATGGAAAATTAATACATACAATTAATTAATCGTGTTCCATGATAATTAAATTATCATGGAACACGATTTTTTTTTTAAATTAATTTGTTTACAATAATTAATTCCTATCAAAATGTTTTAGCTATAGAAACTCAAGTGAATTTCAATAAGAGATCATCCCATATACATATACCTACTGCAAACAAATCAACTCTATCATCTGTGTCTCTATTGCTCTCATTTTTCGTTTTCTACATATCTTACTACGTAAAAACTATATGTACGTTTGCTAAGGAACATTGTCTATTTTTCATTGATAAATAAGCGAGATCGGCAACACAGCAATCATGCGATTGAATTTTTGCTATTTTTCAGGATTTTGTCATTTTGTCAGCACATCGAATTGTTTGTCTTTCGTCGATTTCACTCGCATTGCCATGCACATACACATCTACGCATGCGTTCTTGTTGTTGCTTTTGCTTTCGTTTCTTGAGGAAGAGGAAGAATCAGAAACTTTCTGATTTTCGATTTGGTCTTTGATATACAAAACAAAAGCACATATGGGTGATAGGGCGGGTCAAATTTGTATAGCAAAAAACCGTGACATATCGCATAGCAAGAACTAAAACTAACATAGATGTAAGTATTGTGTATTTTTCCACAATACCATGGGTCTAAAATAATGTTGACCACGCGCATTTCCAAAAATAAATATTTTTCCATACAAAACATTAAAAAAAATTATTTTTGTATGGATAGACATACTAATTTCCGAAAATTCGGAGCGTCAACATTAATTTTAGACATAGTAGTTTCCGCTTCTGCTATACGATCGTGGCTACAAAATTTGGCCCGCTATAATGTAAATGTTTCGTTTGTTCTCTAATTCTAAATTTGTCATAATCGCGTCTGCAGAAACATGGCCTCGAACACTTGTATTATTTAGAGGGTTTTTATTCTAAATCTCATATAAATTCAAAGGAGGCTGATTGCCTCACACATTCCCTTCTGCTCCACGCACATGAAATCAGCCGATTGGCCGTCCATACTCGTATACGAACTATATGCACGAAACGAAAGCTAAAACAACAACAAGAACGCATGCGCATATGTGTGTGTGTGTGTGTATGCAATGAATGATCAATCAACGAAAGACGAACAATTTGAAGTGTTGGCTGTTGAACAAGCGCAAAATGACAAAATCTTGAAAAATAGCAAAAATTCAATCGCATGATTGCTGTGTTGCCGTTCTCGCATATTTGTCAATGAAAAATAGACAGCAGAATAGACATGTGTGCATATATATTTACGTAGTAAAATATGTAGAAAACGAAAAAATGAGAGCAATTAAAATCGAACAGATGATCGAGTTGATTGTTTGTAGTAGGCAAATAAGGGATGCTTTCTTATTGAAATTCAGCTGATAGCTAAACATTTTGATAAGAATTAATTTTTGTAAACAAATTAAATTTTAATAAAAAATCATGTTCCATGATAATTTAATTATTTCTTATTACCTACATATTTTTAATAAAATTTTGATAATCATTAATTTCTGATCAAAAAGTAACCAAAGTATTACATATGCTGAATTTCGGATATTCTTGTATAAATATAATTTCGAATTATCCTATATAATTTCAATATTGAATCTTCATCGTCGGATTCATACATAGGTGCATATGAAAGTATTTATATATGACATGCCGACTCAAATTGATTGTGTGAAGCTGCGGTTGGTTTACGTATGAAAATACTCATTCTCAACTGTTTCCAGTGTATCTAAAACCATTTTTGGCTTTAAGTGAAAAGGTGGCCAATGTTTCATCGCCAGATTTGCTGTTAAAACGCTGTCTATTAACAGTGGGATATCTCATTATTTCTAAAGTCTGATATAACCTACACTAACAGAAATATAAGCAACGTTCCTATAACGTTCAACAATGAAGTAATACAAAAAGCAACAAAAACAAAATACCTGCGGATAATAATTGACCAAAAGCTCACTTGTAGGAATAATACAATATGAAATTTTAGATTTGTTCAACTAAAGCTACTAAGCAAAACTTCACCACTTTTCATAGAAATGAAACTACTAATTTATAAAGCTGTGATTATTCTAATATGGAAGTGTAGAATAAAAGTATAGGGCACCGCTAATAATATTGGGAGTTCGAAAAAGTTCGGTAGCAAATTGTCGTAGATGGCTCTAAAATGTAACATCTCTTATAATATTAATAATTAATTTTGTTGGAAGACATTATTAGAATTGCATTATTCTTTTAAAAGTTATCTACGATTAAAATGATTGGAAACTTGAAACATTATCGTCATATTTTGCTTTTCTCTTATAGAAAAACTAAGAATGCGTCGCAGGCTGCTGAAAAAATTTTTTGAAATTTACGGAGACGATGCTTTACCTAGAAAAACATTAGTGAAATGGTTTGCTCGTTTTCGATCTGATACTTTTGATGTTAAAGATGCACCTCGCTCTGGTCGACCAATCACTGAAAACGTCGATGAAATCAGGGAAAAGGTAATGCTGTCTGTGTGTTTGGTGGGATTGGAAGGGAATTGTTCATTATGAGCTTCTACAACCTGGTCAAACGATTGATTCTGATTCCTGCTGTCAACAATTAACGAGATTAAAGCAAGCAATTTAATTAAAACGGCCAGAATTGATCAACAGAAAAGACCACACACATGTTTGATGACCCGGCAGAAACTGATAGAACTTGGCTGGGAAGTTTTGATGCATTCACCATATAGCCCGGAGCTTGCAACTTCAGATTATTATTTGTTTCGATCTCTACAGAACTCTCTTAATGATGTAAATTCAAATTCCATAGAGGCCTACAAAACGCACTTGGATCAGTTTTTCGCTCAGAAAACCCAGAAGTTCTACACCTAGGGAATAAGGAAATCTATTCTCAAACATATAGCCCGCTTGCTGGCCCATAGGAATGGTGAATTAAGAAATCTTCCTTACAAAGGAAATGTTGTGGAAATACGAGTTGGTTAATAGATTCCAGCAAAACTGTACATTAGGGTGTTTCATTTTTCCCAAGTTGTGATTTCAAATGACTGAGCTTTAGTAGTATCAAAAGTATATATGGAGAGGTTGCACACATTGGTCACTTTTATATCGAATTAATTAATTTTCTATTATTAAAGTATAGCATTATACAGTATAACCGAATGTAACGTATGGATCTACACAACGATGGTGGGGCCCGTAATAGCATATGCTGCTGTGGTCTGGTGACCTAAAGTCACCCAAAAGACCGCAAAGAGCAAGTTAGATAGGGTGCAAAGAATTGCTTGTATTGGGATTTAACTGGGGTTGCTGCCATTGAACTTGCATATTATGAAGTCGGCGGCATTAAGAGCATTACGTCTAAACACAACCAATAATTAGAATGGATTCGGCTTGGAGATAGGACACAGGAACATCCTTCCACTGGTACATATCAGTGTGATGGAAGCGCAAACGCCAATGGATGGAATCGGTTATGTAAAGTTGACTGGAAAGTCACATAGAACACTCATTGAAGACGGCCTCATATATGATGTATGTGAGGAAAATGATATCAGTACTTTCACTGATGGATCATTGATGGATGTCAGCGTGGGTGCTGGAACCTTCTCTAAAGAGTTGGGACTGACATGCACTCTGAATATAGGAAGATACGTATCGGTTTACAAACAAAAATGCTTGATCTAATGCTTGATGCTTGATCTAATGCGCCTGATCATCTATTGAACGGAAAGGTGCTAGGTAAGTAAATTTTGCTAGGACTCGATAACAAAGCGGTGATCAAGAGATTGCAACAACCTACGGTATCTTCTAAGTTGGTGTTCGAAAGTGTTCATAAATTTAACGGATGTGCAGAAATTCGATTACTCTTATGTGGGTGAAGGGACACATTTGTAGAGAGCAAAATTAAGCTGCAGACGCCTTGGCTAGACAAGGATCTAAAGCTGAAGTTTATGGCCCGGAGAGAGTAGTTCCGCTTAGTAACGGTACGGTGAAGGCAAAAGTCATAATAAGGAAACTCCATCTCTGGAGATGGGAGAGTTTGTCCACTTGTAGACAGACAAAGGCCTCGTTGAGGCTACCAATGCGCAGTGAATCGAAGAGGGCTCTCAGTCTAGGACGGTTAAGTCTGAGCTGGTTGACTGTATTAATAACTGTGCATAGCAATTTCAAGTACCACCTAAGCTTGTCAAAGGGCAGGATGCTGATATTTGCAGATTATTCATGGAAGAGGCAGAGTCAGATGCTTGAAATAACTCGTAATGTTGTTATGAGGAGGGAAGTGGAAGAATTCTGCAACCAAAAAAAAAAAAACATGATACATGATTTGAGGGACAAAAAGGATAATAGTGGTCTGCTTCGGCTAATCGTTAAAATGTATAATAATTACAGTTGTAAAAGTGTATGAGTGAACATAGGGAAAATAAAGCCAAGAAAGCTGGAACAGCTAAGCGGTTTTATTGAATAGGACAATAGAGGCAGTAAGTATACTCTACTCTACTATACTTTCAGCTGATCAGTGTCTCGAGAGCACTCGCAACACTTAGGGAATTAGGTAACGTTGTGTTGTGGAAAAATAGTACACAACATTTTGGCGCAGCCGGTAGGATACTGTGAAATATCTTGTTAAACAAGGTGTTTTACGTTCAACAATTAACGCAGTAGAGGATCTAATTCTAGTCAAAGTTTTTTTTTTGTCAAATGGACAATAAATCGTACGAATCATTAGCAAAGGAATTAGACGTTGGATGAGCCGAGTCCATCGACCCCGTGTAGAGCTTGATTAAACAACACAGAACATACGAGCAATTCCAGCTCATAAAATCAAAAGTACATCACGGAAGGTGAGTACCCTTGAACCAAACGATGAACCAAACTCTACGTTATCCGAATTAAAAGACTTTCTAAAAAGTCAGCCTGAAGCAGCCATGACACAAAAAGATGATCTCAAGGCAGCAGAAACACAATTTAAGGCTCTTCGAGGACAGATCGAAAAAAAGGGATCCGACGCGGAGCATCTAAAAGTAGAGATTACTGCGACCCTCAAAATAAATAACGAATTTGTTAAAAAAAACTCAGAACCTCAGTTGATCATGAGCAGCTAAGTGCGTTCCAAGTAAAAGTGACAAATCTCGAAAGAGAACGCTGCCTAGCACAAAAGACACCTCTTGGTAGTAGTACACCTGTAAGGAGAACACAATCAGAGCCTCAACCAGAAATACAACCAAAGCTAACAATACGTACTGACAAAATAGCACAGACGGTCAGGAGATTGGTCCCAGTACTCACTGGTGCGGAGTGTAAAGACTTGAGAACTGAAGTACATCAAGAAAGGCCATAAAACTAGATGCGTTGGAAGATTTCGTAGCCTATGTAAAACAGCGACTATACGCAGATGCCTATAACTTGGTGTTGTTCCACTCCACTGAGGTTGTAATACCTGAGATAACTATGAAGGTAGTCACCAAAATGGTAAATACCAAATTTGAAAAGTTGTAGTAGAGAAGCAGGAAGTATCTCCTGGAATATTGTTGGAGGAGACATTGAGCAGTATGACGGACAACACAGTGTATGTCCCAATGCTCAACACGAATACAGATACGTATATTGTAAATAATGAGCTGAAAATAAATATAATTAATCATTTTAAACACGTAGAATACATAGACTACAAAATAAATAGCGTTAAGGAAACGGATAACCACGAAAGAGTTATCAAAATATTATACGAGCTAGTCCCAAACTTAAACATCGAGGGAAATAGATCCATAGAAGACATATTCAAGTCATTCCAAGATTTAGTTAAAAGGCGTTAGATTATCTTATACAACAGGTATAAGGCAGACAATATTAGTGAAGACAGATCAGGTGTCAATCAATCAAAGACCGTGGGCAGGCAAATAAAATGTTGGAAGATGGTGTAATTGTTTCTAGCTAGTAGTAAATTTCAGAAAATTAACCGACGCCACAATGAAGCCAGTATTTCCAATTCCCCGAATAGATGAAATATTAGATCAGCTAAGACATAGCAGATATTTCACTACCCTTGACCTTACCAGTGGGTACCAGCAATTATTGATGGAAACGGTGGACAAGAAAACAACGGTTTTTAGTACAGGCGTACTAATATTAATTTAATAGAATGTCTTTCGGTTTGACAGGCGCCCCTGCCACCATCCAAGGATTAATGAGCCTTGTACTAACAGAACTTCAAAGTATAGATTTTTTTGTGTATTTGGATAACATCGTCGTCAGCGGTCGGAACTTGGCATGAATCGCGTTTACGTAGAGTATTTGAAATTTTACGTAAACATGACTTAAAGCTAAACACAGAAAAGTGCTAGTTTCTACGAAAAGAGATAATTTACATAGGCCATAACTGCACTGAGGAAGGAGCATTACCAAAACCCTGGTAAAGTGGAATACTTTAAAAATAATCCTGTTTCAAGGAACAAGAAGAACGCTAAGGCATTTTTAGATTTAGTAAATTATTACGAAAAATTTGTTAAGAATATGGTTGGTATGGCTGATTACAATAGAAAACTCGAAATAAGCACTTCTTATCGGATCCAATTTTTTTGGTTGCTGAAGATTGTAGCCATGTAAATTGTTGGGTTGTAAAGAGGTTTTGCCAGTATCAACGGCGTGATTGCTGCAGCGAAAAATAACCAGAACTGACTGTTGAGTAAGTATTCATTTTGGAGATCATTTGTTGTTTTCTATTTCTAACAACAACAACAAATATATCGTTGGTGGAATCAAAAACTAAAATCATTTATTCAAACCATAAACATAAGACTAAACAGATGAGGTAATAACACCACCTACATTGTTTTGCACCATAATTTTCATTTGATATTTACAGAGCGGTAAGATGCAAATTTTGGTTTGGATTATATTTCATAGCAATTTATTTAAAATGCTGGTTTTCTCTTATTTTAGATAAAAGGAGAAATGCCGACAATTAGAAAGTGTGCCTTAGATGCGATGGACATCAGCGCATGTTTATGCTACCATTTATGCCAGCATTTATCGTTATCATTCGTTTATTATTCGTTGGTTGTTCTCTCTCTCTCTCTCTTAACACGCCTCACAGTCGGACACAAACTGAAAATATGATTAATTTCGTGATATTATGCGCACATTCAATACAGTATTGGCAGAACTTCAAAAATAGAAAAGCTAGATCGGCCAAATAGAAACGCTAAAAAAGCTAAATGCACCAAAAAAAGGTTAAATATCGCCACGCTTTTCAACATTTCATAACAGTTTGACAATCCACACGCAACATGTGTGTTTGTCATGTCAATTTCCAACATGACTCCAATATCTACATCTGTCAACTGTGCCTTGAGGTTCTCGCACTTATTATGCCAGATGCTAGAATGGTGGAATTCCTGCCGTACGTGATATTTACTGGGTTCTGGTATTGGCTAAGCCAGTGCATATACGATGTTCTGTATATGACCATAACTGTTAGGGATACGTTGTATTGGCATGTACATAAGGACGGTATATGGTAGTTCGTTATCCTTTTTTGGTTAACGTTTTCTTAAAATTTTTTTTGTGGTCGCATTCTGGTCTATTCTATCCGTTAGGAGTTACAATCATTTATTGTTTTCGTTTGCATTTGCAAATTCGGAAATGAGTCAGCTTGTTGAAAGATTAGAAACGTGCCGTGTCGGTGTTATTTAGTCGGTGTATTGTGGTGAAATTTTGTTTAATGATGATTTTGAGTGATAACGTTTAAGTGATTCTAATAATTCTGGAGTGTGTTCATACGCGTTTTGACAATACTGTACGTAATAAAAGGACGTAGTGGCGGTATAGTGTCCGTCTGGAAGTGCACGATCGATATTCATGAAATATAAAGAGTGCTCATATGCATATCCGAAGGTACTAGAGGACGGATGTAACACCAGAGGTCCGATGAACTAGAGGTGCGGTTATTTTTGTTTGCAACCCTGGTATCCGATTTTTGAAGAAAGATAACTGATGCTTGTTTTTTTTCTTATTTTTCTTTTATCATTAGTGGGGGCTCCATATAACTATTCCGGGTATATTGTTAACCCCCTAAAGAATTGATCAGGTGCTCTAATTAGCCTTGCTGAGTCAGCTATCGGCAGCGTGGTAGTTGCACATGTTAGGTTTAGAAAGCCCTATATTTTGGGAAATATTTGGGAAATCTGTTGCGTTTATTTCGTCATTGTCTTGTTCCCCCATTTCTTTCGTCTTCCCTGTACTATACTGGCGTATCTATATCTGTATCTGTCCGTTAGGGATATGTGTTACTGTTAAATCACATACACCCATACATACCAATGGAAGGATTTTTACATACATTGCCCAAATCTGTACATTTGCTTTTATATGCTAATAGGTGCATGCATATGAATAGATATAACCAATATACATATATATCTATGTATATTGAATATATACATATATAGTACTTTTTATTTATATTTGTAATTACACTTTTCTTCGTTATTATTTTCTTATCCGTTATATACATAAAATTATATATATTATATATATATATATATATATATATATATATATATATATATATATATATATATATATATATATATATATATATATATATTTATGTATATATATATTTATATATATATATATATATATATATATATATATATATATACATATATATATTATTTATATACATATATATATATATATATATATATATATATATATATATATATATATATATATATATATATATATATATTGTAACGAGTATCGATAGTTGGTTACTCATCACTATTGTGACTGACACTATTGGCAGCATCGAAACGAATGTCAGCAAAAAGAAATAAGCAATAACCAGAACAAGCCAACGAGAAAGAAAGAGAAGAATCTCGATAAAGGAAGATTCTGGAGTGTTGCCAACAGAGTATAAATAGAGCCAGTGTTGAGAAGTGAGAATCAATCTGATCCCGAACGTGATTGCAGAAACATCGATACAGAGGCAAAAGTTGCTAGTATATTAAAGTGTTATTGTAAATAGTTGATTATAAACAGAGTTGATTGTAAATAGTGTTTATTAAATAAATTGTTGCTGTATATGGTTGTATAAAATAAGTGTTGCAGTTATCATTAACAGAATCCAGTGATCGAACAAGGTAATTCAAATAGAATTAAACGCTCACAGAATAAAAACGTAACAATATATATATATATATAGGTGTATATATATATATTACACTCACAATCGACGAAATCAAGGGGAAGGCACTCCAACACACCAAATTGTTCTTTCTTCGTATATATATATATATATATATATATATATATATATATATATATATATATATATATATATATATATATGTGTGTGTGTGTATATACGAAGAAAGAACAATTTGGTGTGTTGGAGTGTCTTCCTCTTGATTTCGTCGATTACACTCACACTCACCTACGCTTGCGTATTTGTTGTTGCTTTTGCTCTAGTTTCTTCAGGAATAATATTTTTGCATAAATAAATAAATACGAACTTTGCATAAAGAATTATAATATTTTCAAATGAGTAGGATAATCAACAAAAAAGCGTGAGCAACACTGAAAATGTCGGATTTTGAGTGAACATTATCAGCGCTCACTTTACGAATGAGTAGGACGGCTTTTTAGTCTTGCTTGAAATTCATGTATGCTTTTTCACGAAGCTTCTTTAGTTCAATATTCTTTGGTAGTACAAAGTTCTAGCACTAGCTTCAACTTTTCAGTACTAGCTACGCTAAAAAGTTTAAACAGAAAAGCGGTAGCGAAAGCTGGAAAATTAAATCATATGTGACTGCCAAAACAGTTGATAGAAATCATTTATGAGCTGCCACTGTTTAAAAATATTGAACTTTTTTTATAAATCTTTAGCAGGACTTATGTTAAAATAATTTGGGTGTGGCTTGATAATTTTATATATTTTTTGTACCACGATGGCGACAAAAATAACGCACAATATTGGATATTTTACTTGGTGGTTTTTGTATTGAAACATGCTTATGGTAACATGTTGATATTGCTCCAAGAGCTCAAGGAAAGTCAATTCGCAATGCCCAGTTTGATTTGGCCACTATTATTCCGAAATTTAATCCACAAGTGTGCTTTATTGATGATCCTTTGTAAATTCATTTCCACTGTTTTTCAAGCATTGTGCGATGTATTCCTTTTCTTGCAAGTCACGTTTATGACAACGACGCCCCTCTGTTTTCATGGCTTTCCTGCATAAAATGTTGCGCTAACCATTTTACACTTTTTTTTAAACCTGTATAACTTAAAATAGTCTGCTGAAGGGGAATGTGTCCTCACACGATATTGTTTCTTTGGCGAACGTTCCCAAATGAAACCATATTTAAATAAAAACTAACTACGAGGAAAAGTTTGACGAACAAACCCACAAAAAACTTATTTCCAGCACCTCAATGTCGTGTCTTAGGCTGATTTTGTCAAATAAAGTTGATTTTTAATGTTTCTTTTATTTAATTATAGCATAATTTATAAAATAAATACCGGAAGATTAATTGTTACAATTATGAAAATAATCAAAAAATTTGTTAAAGCCTATTACTTTGTTTAAAAAAATAAATATTTTTAATATTGTACTCAACCAAAGGGTCACAAGCACGCAACCGATAGAAAGTTGACAAAACTTTTTGTTTGCAAACTCACCATGCATATCAATTTGTTGAAAATTCAACCGATCATTTCGATTTCCTGTCAATGTGTGCTCTGCTATAGCAAAACTAACCAATTTTCTAATCAGTTTTGAAGTTAACGAAACCCTCACTTTAATCAGTTTTTCACCGCTGCTGGGTAGCATGTGTGTATTTACAATAGGTGTGTTTGTTTACAGAAAATTCGAATTTGTACGAATTATCATCAATTTTTGTCAAATGATGTTTGCTTACACCAAAAAACTTGCAACAAGAGAGAAAATGAGAGCGTAAAATGACATTTCGCTGTGAGAGAACCTACAAGGATTTACTGGATAATTTTTACTTGTAAGAATTTGCAACCAAAAAAACATATAATTGAAAAACAAAAATAATATTTTTAAGTGTACATAAATTAAAAATGATTAGAAAACAAATTATCAATGTATGAAGTAAGTAAATAACAAATAAGTTGAAGTCGTTTTAACCAGTATTCAGTAAAAAAAACCCGTGCGATCGTTAGGCAATATGCATTTGATATTGAAGAATATATTCACAACCGGCAAAACCGGCATATTCAGGTAAACAATTACACCTTTTATATAGTTTATGCCATTTGTAAAAATAGAAGAAAATTAAAACTTTTTAATTGAACATGCTTGATATGTTCGTGTTCGTTTACTAGTTTGTAACACGCGTGTTACAAATACCGAATATTAATATATTTGGCATCAATATATTTATATAGAAAAAAAATAAAAACAATTAGAAAATAAATAATAATAATAAAAAATATAATAAAAATTAAATTCATGTCGCGATTCGGTATCGAACCCGTACATGTGGGCAAGGTCAGGTGGTGGGACGAAACTACGGAGCACTTGCGCCAAGACACATTACAACTTAGATACAGATAAATGAGTTTGTATATTTGCTTGTGCTTAATTCAGTTGATGTAAATTAATTGATATAAATTAATTTGAATTTACATGTAATGTATGTATGTATATATGTAATGTACGTTAATTGAATAAAGGCAAAAGCACAAGCGAAAATAAAGGCAAACATATAGAGCAGAGATGAGAATTCTCGTTTGGTTTAGCATACATTTAATAGATAAAGATCATGCTGAACCAACGTAAATCGAGAAAAGCGACTTCCGGACATGATCGGACAAGCGACATATATACATGTGCTTGACCAGTGAGGATCAATATTGAAGCCTCTTTCTTCTGTTGCCAAACATTTTGCAACAACGACCCGTTGGGCGAATTGTTACCAACGAGTGCTCTATTGAAGCAGAACCATATACGGTGCGCGACAATACGAGTTCTTGCCCTAAAGTGATCCTATATATGGGAGTTTCGAGTAGTCAACTGCGAGCCTTCTGCTCTGCCAAAGTAGTCACTTTGACCACTTCAAATCCAGGAGCAACCAGCTCGAGCGCTGGTTCCTCCTGCATTCCACTCCTTGTCTCCCTCTTACTTGCGTAGGATACGAATAGGATAGTTTCTTAAATTTGTAGCCTTAGTGGAATAATTCGATTGTAGCATATTTTTCATTAATTTATTAAATTCAATTTGCCAATTCTTTTATACTTCTAAGCCTCTTTTCTTTTTGTAAATACTTAATTTTTGTAAAGCCAAATAAACGAAAAGAATAATAAAAGTAGGAATTGTACCGCGATATACCTCATATCATACGAGCCGAATACTCTAGTGTCGGTAATATTACTGTCAGTTTGACAGTAAGTGTGTAATTCGGTTTTCCTCCTACAACAAGAGTTTTTCGCTGCCCTCTTGTTTACCCTGGCTGGCTGAGCGTTACCCCAGCTGGAAAACAAAGGCACGCGTTACAAGTTTGACCAACTTCAAGAATTCTAAAATACAAAACATATAATTAATATTATATATACACTTAGCAGAAAAAGTATACGTACAAGAAGTAAACAATTCTTCCCTGCACTAAATACCAATAAGGAAATAATTTTTCTCAAAAGAAATTATTTTTTATTTAAATGTTAGAGTATTATGTACACTTTAAGCCTAAATACATTAAATTATAATGTACAGAAAAATTATGAGAATTCAAAAGCACCTGTTAATTGGTCAGAAAAAGTCTACGTACAAAGATAAGATTATATGATCAATTATTGTTTTTTGTGGGTTTTTGAAAATATTAGTAGCTGGTTGGGTAGCCTTTCCGCTTTAGGACTTCTTGCAATCGGTTTGGCATAGACCTGACTAACTTGGAAGTTTCCTCCGTTTAAATTTTGTGCAACTCATATAAAATCACATTTTTAATCATTTGCTTCGAGGTGATGGTGTGCTGCCTTATCCTGCTCTCAAGTAAATCCCGCAAATGTTCAATAGGATTAAGGTCAGGTGATTGTGGAGGGGTTTGCATTGATGCGGGACATTATATAATATCTAAAGCTTCACATTATGGGCAGTATGCTTCGGGTCGTTATCCTGTTGAAAGTACCAGCCAGAACCCAGGCCGAGATTTTCAGCACTCTGCTTCAAATTTTCTTTTAAAATAATTAAATAGCTCTCTGATCAATAATTGACTCAATGAACACCAAATTGCCGACTCCATTGGCAGCCATACATCCCCACACCATAATACCACCTCCGCCATGTTTAACCGTGCCCACAAGATTTTGCGCATGAAGGGCTGTGCATGGTTTCCGCCACACAAGCTGACGGCCTTTAATATCAAACAGGCAAAACTTGCTCTCATCTGAGAATAGCACCTTCTCCCATAACTCTGGCGGCTTATTTATATATTGTTTGGCAAAAGATTTTCGTTTTTGTCGGTTTATGAGCGAAGTAAACGGCTTCCTACGGGCTACGCGGCCACGATAGTTAGCTTTTTTTTTTTTTTTTTTTTAATTTTGAGCAATTTTCATTGCGGTCAGTCGAGGATTATCCTGAACAAGCCTCAAAACACATCTTTTTTCTCGTTGGGTCAGAATAGAAGGTCGTCCTGAATGGGGTTGCGACACGAAAGTTCCAGTTTTTTGAAATTATTCATCACTATTTAAATTGTGAGGTGCGCTCTCCCAAGGGTTTTAGCAATTTCACGGAAAGTTTGGCTTTCTTTCCATAATTTTATTATAATTTTTCGTTCTTCAACTCCAATTTCCTTTCTTTTTGAATTCGTCTTTATTAAACTTATTGAAATAGATTATTCAAAGCACAAAATCCAACCACGATACGTATTAAATATAGAAATTGTAAAAAAAAACTTTTGATGGCACGAGCGTTCGAGCAAATGAGCGGGGAAGTCCCGTTTTCGTTTCTGTACGTAGACTTTTGCTGACCAATTAACGGGTGCTTTTGAATTCTTTTATTTCTCATAATTTTTCTGTACATTATAATTTAATGTATTTGGGCTTAAAGTAAACATAATACTCTAACTTTTAAATAAAAAATAATTTCTTTTAAGAAAAATTGTTTCCTTATTGGTATTTAGTGCAGCGAAGAATTGTTTATTTCTTGTACGTACACTTTTTCTGCTAAGTGTATAGTGTGGGATTGTGAAGGGGTTGCCGATAGGTCGCGTATCGGTTGTCTTCTTGCCACTGTTTGTTGCTGTTGTCGTTAGTAATGTTGACACACTGGGTCTGTATGGGAACAAGACGGCGTAACGATGTTGTATGCCACTGATATGAACACACACACTTTTTGTTTTGTTAATTTATTGCTTGAACTTGAATTGTAAGCACAATAATAATTCGGAAATGAGTCAGTTTGTTGAAAGATTAGAAATGTGCCGTGTCGGTGTTATTTAGTCGGTGTATTGTGGTGAAATTTTGTTTAATGATGATTTTGAGTGATGACGTTTAAGTGATTCTAATAATTCTGGAGTGTGTTCATACGCGTTTTGACAATACTGTACGTAATAAAAGGACGTAGTGGCGGTATAGTGTCCGTCTGGAAGTGCACGATCGATATTCATGAAATATAAAGTGTGCTCATATGCATATCCGAAGGTACTAGAGGACGGATGTCACACCAGAGGTCCGATGAACCAGAGGTGCGGTTATTTTTGTTTGCAACCCTGGTATCCGATTTTTGAAGAAAGATAACTGATGCTTGTCTTTTTTCTTATTTTTCTTTTATCATTAGTGGGGGCTCCATATAACTATTCCGGGTATATTGTTAACCCCCTAAAGAATTGATCAGGTGCCCTAACTAGCCTTGCTGAGTCAGCTATCGGCAACGTGGTAGTTGCACATGTTAGGTTTAGGAAGCCCTATATTTTGGGAAATATTTGGGAAATCTGTTGCGTTTATTTCGTCATTGTCTTGTTCCCCCATTTCTTTCGTCTTCCCTGTATTACTATACTGGTGTATCTATATCAAGAAAGAAAATCAAACAAAAAAATATTTCCTTTTATATGCTAATAGGTGCATGCATATACATTACACTTTTCTTCGTTATTATTTTCTTATCCGTTATATACATAAAATTATATATTATTATATATATATATATATATATATATACATACATATATATATATATTTATATACATATATATATATATATATATATATATATATATATATGTATATGTATATAAATATATATATATATATATATGTATGTATATATAATTATATATATATATATATATATATATATATATGTATATATGTGTATATATATATATATATATATATATATATATATATATATATATATATATATATATATATACGAAGAATGAACAATTTGGTGTGTTGGAGTGTCTTCCTCTTGATTTCGTCGATTACAGTCACACTCACCTATATATATACATATATGTAAAAAAAAAATAAATATGTGGCACTTAAAGCCCCAAAGGGCTCATTGGCCGAGCTTCTCTTCCATTACTGTTGTGCGTCTTAAATTTGGACAGTATTAGAAGGGACCTACTTATTTTAGCCGGTTCCGAACGGCAGAACACTTGTGACATCACTTTTTGTGAGCTTTGTCACAGAGTTCTTTGAATAGCTTTTTCATGGCAAGTTGTTACTGTCGGAAGAATTGCCAACGGCTTGCCGACAGGTGGGTACCATTCGAAAGAAAAATCTTATCGATATTAAATTAGTTATGCATCAGCCGGGGATTGAACCACGACCTACAGATCAGAAGGCGAACACACTAACCACTGAGCTACGGCACCCAATATATATATGTATATAAATATATATATATATGTATATATATATATATATATATATATATATATATATATATATATATATATATATATATATATATATATATATATATATGTATATAAATTTATATACTTACTTACTTACTTATGTGGCCATAACAACCGAATATCGATTTAGGCCGAAAATAATATGCTTCGCCAGCCATTTCTGTTCTTCGCTAGCTGGCGCCAGTTAGAAATTCCAAGCGCCGTCAAGTTCTCCAGTACTTGGTCTTTCCACCGGAGGTTTGGTCTTCCTCTTCTGCGCCGTCCTCCAGCGGGTTCCGAATATAACACCTTCTTAGCTGGAGCGTGTTCTTCCATTCGCTCGACATGACCTAGCCAGCGCAGCCGCTGGATTTTGATGCTCTTTACTATGTCAATATCGGCATACAGCTCGTACAGCTCATGGTTGTACCTTATTCGGTACTCGCCACCAACGCAAATAGGTCCAAAGATCTTGCGTAGGACTTTTCTCTCGAAAACTCCAAGCATTCGCTCATCCGAGGTGGAAATTGTCCAGGATTCAGCGCCATATGTTAGGACAGGCATGATGAGAGACTTGTAGAGTGTAGTTTTCGTTCTTCGAGAGAGGGCTCGACTTCTCAATTGCTTACTTAGTTCAAAGTAACACCTGTTAGCAAGAGTTATCCTACGCATGATCTCCAAGCCGACGTCATTACTGCTGTTAATGCTGGTTCCAAGATAGTCAAAGTTCCTTACTACTTCAAAAGCGTAGTTGTCAACAGTGACGTGCTGTCCAAGACGCCGGGACTCTTTGTTTGTTGACACTAGATACTTCGTCTTGCCCTCGTTCACCGTGAGACCCATCCGACGCGACTCTCTTTCCAACTCTGAGAATGCTGCACTGACTGCTCGCGTGTTCATGCCGATTATGTCAATATTGTCGACATACGCTAACAGCATGACACTTTTGTTGAAGATAGTGCCATTATGTCGTAGATCAGCAGCTCGTATTATTTTCTCCATAATAAGATTGAAGAAGTCGCACGATAACGAATCACCTTGTCTGAAACCTCGTTCGGTATTAAACGGTGCGGAGAGGTCCTTCCCAATTTTCACTGCACAACGGGAGTTATGCAGTGTCATTCTACAAAGTCGAATGAGCTTTGCAGGAATACCGAACTCAGACATGGTTGCGTAGAGGTAATCCCTTACCGGACTGTCGAAAGCGGCTTTATAATCAACAAATAGGTGGTGTGTCGATCTGTTTTTCTTGGGTCTTCTCCAGGATTTGGCGCAGTGTGAGAATCTGGTCGATGGTGGATTTACCAGATCTGAAGCCACACTGATAAGGTCCAATCAGGTTGCTGAGCATAGGCTTCAACCTTTCACACAGTACGCTCGATAGAACCTTGTACGCGATGCTCAGGAGACTTATTCCACGGTAGTTGGCGCAAATTGTGGGGTCTCCTTTTTTATGTACAGGACAGAGGACACTGAGCCTTTAATCATCAGGCATGCTTTCATCCGACCATATTCTGCTTATGAGCTGGTGCATGCGGGTGAGCAGCTCATCGCCTCCGGTCTTAAACAACTCGGCAGGCAGGCCATCAGCACCTGCAGCTTTGTTGTTCTTCAGCCTTAAAATGGCCGTTTCAACCTCGTCATAGTCGGGTGGTGGAACATCAACACCATCATCTGTAATTGGGGTTATCGGGCATTCTCCTCCACTGGCGGAATTGTTCGTAGCATCGCCATTCAGTAACGTGGAGAAGTGTTCCCTCCATAGGCTCAGTACACTCTGGACATCCGTAACCAGATTCCCATTTCCATCGCGACACGAAGAGGCTCCGGGATTTAAACCTCCACTCAGGCGCTTGATCTTTTCAAAGAATTTTCGAGTCTCATTCTTGTCGGTACACATCTCTATCTCCTCACACTCGCGTCTTTCCAACTCCCTCTTCTTGCGCCTGAAAAGACGTCTCTCTGCACTCCTTTTTTCTCTGTACCGCTCCTCAACAGCTCGCGTTGCACCTGCACGCAGGGTTTTTCTGTAGGCGGCGTCTTTCTCTGCGGTAGCGTCGCGACACTCCTGATCATACCACTCATTCCTTAGAGGCCGGTAGTAACCGATTACCTCCTCGGCAGCAGTAGTCATGGAGTGGGATATATGTGTCCACCGTGCGCATGTATCATCAAGTGGGGGAGTGTTCTGCATAAGCAGATCCGATAGTCGAGTGGAAAATGCATCTGCTGTCTCTGGTGATCGCAGCTTACTGACGTCGAGCTTTCTCTGTGTGGGACTTCTCTTGTTATTTGCGACGCATAGGCGTGTGCGCACCTTAGCTGCAACAAGGTAGTGATCCGAGTCGATGTTGGCACCACGGATCGATTTCACGTCCATCACACTGGCAGCATGCCTTCCGTCAATCACCACATGATCAATTTGGTTTCTTGTTCTTTGATCTGGAGACAGCCATGTCGCTTTGTGGATGTCGAGATGCTGGAATCTGGTACCACCAATTACCATGTTTCGTGCTGCGGCGAACTCGATCAGCCTCATTCCGTTATCGGAGTTGTTCTGGTGGAGGCTGAATTTTCCGACAGTTGGACCAAAGGTACCTTCCTTGCCCACCTTGGCATTAAAGTCGCCAAGCACGATTTTGATATCGTAGCGGGGGCAGCGGTCGTAAACATCTTCGAGGCGCTGGAAAAAGCTCTCCTTGGTCACATTGTCATTCTCATCCGTCGGAGCGTGGGCACATATAAGGCTGATGTTGAAAAATTTTGCCTTGATGCGGATTGTGGCCAGCCGTTCGTTCACAGGCCTGAACTGTGAGACAAGATGTCGTAGTCTCTTGCTGACCAAAAATCCACATCCTAATTCATGCCTTTCAGCATGGCAACTGTAGTAGATGTCACAGGACGCTCTTTTGGAGCAGCCCTGTCCTGTCCATCGCATTTCCTGGAGAGCGGTGATGTCAGCTCTGTATTTTTCAAGGACATCAACCTGCTGGATAGAGGCACCCTCCCTATATAGGGATCGGACATTCCAGGTGCATATCCGTAAATCGTGGTCCTTTTTTCGTTTGCGGGGGTAATCAACAAAAGCGGTAGTCCTTATCCGAGGCATATTTGTTTTTTTCATTGGGGGGGTTTTTTATGTGGCGGGTCCCAAACCCAACGCACAACCTCTAACCGAGGAGATTTTCGCCACTCACTTCAGCCGCCTCCCAGCGGGTGCCAGGAAGACGTTGCCCGGTGGTCGCCACATGGAGGGCCCCCATTAATAATAATGAAAGCGCCATCACTGAGTAAGCAGAGCATGCTATATGACTACCCCTCATTAACAAATAAAGGTATCATCACATAGCGCTCAGATCAAACTACATGACAGCCAGTGAGTTGATTTGCGATGAGATCAACAAGGATTGCGCTAGCCCCACCCGGTTGAGGCAGTTAGACACGTTACCTTGCGAAAACACCACCAGACCACCATAAATATATATATATGTATATATATAATTTTATGTATATAACGGATAAGAAAATAATAACGAAGAAAAGTGTAATTACAAATATAAATAAAAAGTACTATATATGTGTATATTCAATATACATAGATATATATGTATATTGGTTATATCTATTCATATGCATGCACCTATTAGCATATAAAAGGAAATATTTTGGTGTGTTGGAGTGTCTTCCTCTTGATTTCGTCGATTACACTCACACTCACCTACGCTTGCGTATTTGTTGTTGCTTTTGCTCTAGTTTCTTCAGGAATAATATTTTTGCATAAATAAATAAATATGAACTTTGCATAAAGAATTATAATATTTTCAAATGAGTAGGATAATCAACAAAAAAGCGAGAGCAACATTATCAGCGCTAGCTGCACGAATAAGTAGGATGGCTTTTTAGTCTTGCTTGAAATTCATGTATGCTTGGTCATGAAGGTTCTTTAGTTCAATATTCTTTGGTAGTAAAAAGTACTAGCACTAGCTTCAACTTTTCAGTACTAGCTATGCTGAAAAGTTTAAACAACAAAAATATTGTTTAAAAATATTGAAATTTGTTTATAAATCTTTAGCAAGACTTATGTTAAAACAATTTGGGTTTGTCTTGATAATTTAATGTATTTTTTGTAGCACGATGGCGACAAAAATAACGCACAATATTGGATATTTTACTTGATGGTTTTTGTATTGAAACATGCTTATGGTAACATGTTGATATTGCTCCAAGAGCGCAAGGAAAGTCAATTCGCAATGCCCAGTTTGATTTGGCCACTATTATTTCGAAATTTAATCCACAAGTTTGCTTTATTGATGATCCTTTGTATATTCATTTCCACTGTTTTACAAGCGGTTGTGCGATGTATTCATTTTCTTGCAAGTCACGTTGGAAACTAGGAGTGCAACTTTTTATTTATGACAACAACGCCCCTTTGTTTTCATGGCTTTCCTGCATAAAATGTTGCGCTAACCATTTTACACTTTTTTTTAAACCTGTATAACTTAAAATAGTCTGCTGAAGGGGAATGTGTCCTCACACGATATTGATTTCTTTGGCGAACGTTGCCAAATGAAGCCATATTTAAATAAAAACAAACTACAAGGAAAATTTTGACGAACAAACCCACAAAAACATATTTCCAGCACCTCAATGTCGTTTCTTAGGCTGATTTTTTCAAATAAAGTTGATTTTTAATGTTTCTTTTATTTAATTATAGCATATTTTATAAAATAAATACCGGAAGATTAATTGTTACAATTATGAAAATAATCAAAAAATTTGTTAAAGCCTATTACTTTGTATAAAAAAATAAATATTTTTAATATTGTACTCAACCAAAGGGTCACAAGCACGCAACCGATTGAAAGTTGACAAAACTTTTTGTTTGCAAAGTCGCCATACATATCAATTTGTTGAAAATTCAACCGATCATTTCGATTTCCTGTCAATGTGTGCTCTGCTTTAGCTAAACTAACAAATTTTCTAATCAGTTTTGAAGTTAACGAAACCCTCACTTTAATCAGTTTTTCACCGGTGTTTGCTAGCATGGGTGTATTTACAACAGGTGTGTTTGTTTACAGAAAATTCGAATTTGTACGAATTATCATCAATTTTTGTCAAATGATGTCATATAATTAAAAAACAGGTTACAACAAAAAAATATTTTAAAGTGTACATAAATTAAAAATTATTAGAAGATAACAAATTATCAATGGATGAAGTAAGTAAATAACAAATAAGTTGAAGTCGTTTTAACCAGTATTCAGTAAAAAAAACCCGTGCGATCGTTAGGCAATATGCATTTGATATTGAAGAATATATTCACAACCGGCAAAATATGCAAATTGCTATGTATTAACTTTTTTTTGGATATTTTTCTGTTTGAGAATGCTTCCTTACTCTCTGAAATTTCGTTACTTTATAATTCTTGCTGGTCAGGTAAACAATTACACCTTTTATATAGTTTATGCCATTTGTAAAAATAGAAGAAAATTAAAACTTTTTAATTGAACATGCTTGATATGTTCGTGTTCGTTTGCTAGTTTGACCTACTTCAAGAATTCTAAAATACAAAACATATAATTCATATTATATATATATATATATATATATATATATATATATATATATAATACCACATATATATATATGTGGTATATATATACACATATATACATATATACACACACATATATATATATATATATATATATATATATATATATATATATATATATATATATGTACGTACTTGTTAGGTTGCAGAATTCTTCTACTTCCCTCCTCATAACAACATCACGAGTTATTTCAAGGATATCTTTGTGAGGTATGTTCCACATTTCGAGTTCGTTAATAAATTGTCTACCCTGTGTGGATATCCTCCTGTTTCCCAAGGCTGGACACTGGCATACTATGTGCGCCGATGTCTCTGCTTCTTGCTGATATATGCATACTCTGCATATATCAGCATCAGCATCATCTTCCTGAGGTGATACTTGAAGTTGCCATGCCCAATTATGAATACAGTCGACCAGCTCAGAGTTAACCATCCTAGACTGAGATCCCTCTCCGATTCACTGCACCTTGGTAGCCTCAACGAGGCCTTTGTCTGTCTACAAGTGGACAAACTCTCCCATATCCAGAGATGGGGTTTCCTTATCTACTAAGGAAACTTACTAAGCAGAATTTCTGGCTCCGGCATATAAAATTTAGCTTTAGATCCTTGTCTAGTCAAGGCGTCTGCAGCTTAATTTTGCTCTATACCAATGTGTCCCTTACCCACATAAGAGTAATCGCATTACTGAGAGCTTAACGGATGTGACTCGAAGTAATGCGTTTCTGAACACATTCGAACATCAACTTAGAAAATACCTCTTGGTATAGTGTCCAAGAACTTACCACTCACCGTTACCGCTATGTCATCTGCATACCCGACGGTGTTTATGCCTATTAAGTCCAAAAGCTGAATGGGTGATAGTACGCCCCCCTGTGGACTACCCTACCTCTGAGTCTGTAACTCCCATTTTGAAAGTTTATGGTCCTTTTCGTCAGCATGCTGTCTACCCATCTGAGTTAGTTTATCGAAACTAATCTTAACGAAGGCAACCTCTATATCCATAAAAGTAGACATAGATATCTCTCCACAAGACAATTTGCTCTACGAGTTCGGGCCGTTGCTTAATGGTTTTATCAGAAGCATTGTCCTTTCCATGTAGGTCAAGCTAACCGATCAGAAATATTTCTTCTCTGAGTAATAGCTTTTTCCCGGCTTTTAAAGAAATACAAACGTAGTTTCTCTCCATTGAGTCGGGACATATCCTGTAGCCAGGCAAATAGTGAATATTCCCAAAAGCCTGTCTACCAAAACTTCTGCACCCCACTGAAGTAGAGCTGGGAATGTTCCATCCACACCTGCTGTTTTGAATGGAGAGAAACGCTTGATGGAGTTTATCACCCCATCTCTCGTGACTATGCCTTTAGCTTCCGATCTTTCATCCGCGATTGTCTCTGTAAATCATCCATTTGCGAATTAATCCCAACTTTAAAACCGGGTCTGTGTGTGTGGGAGAGAGATGCAGGTGGGCTCATTCCTTGGTTGCTCTGATGTGTTGTAAGGATGGTTTATATTCTCTTCCATTCTGATTCTTCTTCTGCTGTTTCTGTTTTAATTAATTAATATGTAGCACTTAAAGCCCCAAAGTGCTCATTGGCCGAGCTTCTCTTCCATTACTGTTGTGCATGTTAAATTTTGGACAATATTGGAAGAGACCTACATATTTTAGCCGGTTCCGAATGGCAGAACCCTTGTGACATCACTTTTTCTGAGCTTTGTCACAGAGTTCTTTTAGAAGCTTTTTCATGACAAGTTGTTACTGTCGGAAGAATTGCTAATAGCTTGTCGACAGGTTGGTACCGTTAGAAAGAAAAATCTTTTCGATATTCAATTTGACTGCTTCTTGCTTTATAATAACTTCAAATTGTTTTTCTTTAACCGTTCTTAAATTATAGAATTGCCACTTGACTTAAGTAGAAGTAAATAAAATGGCGCGTCTCATGTATAACGTATGATCCGAAATTTCTGCCAACAATACCAGGCCATGTGGGATTGTATTTTTTTGTGGTTTATCATCTCTGATGCTGTTGCCAGTGTTTTTGCTGTTGTTGATGTTGTGCTGGTAATGTATTTTCCGCCATCATATTTTCCGATTTCAAACTATTGCTATTTATAATTGACGACAAATCTTGCTGTTGTTGTCGCTGTTGCTGCTGATTTTCTTCCATTTGTTCTACGTTTTAATTGCTGTTGTTATTTATATTGTTGATGTGGTGGTGGTGGTGCTGCTACTTGCTGTTGTTGTTGTATTCGCATTAGCATACTTTTTATCATTTTCTAAATTGTTAAGCCTATCATTGGTGGCCAATACCATTACTCAAAATATATGTTTAAATCAAATTTTGATAAATTTCATCAATTTCGTTATCGAAAGGAATTCCGTATTGAAACGAAAGAGAAAAGCATGTAAATTACAAACTAATTGTTTTTTATGTACATTATTTAGCACAAAAGAAAACCTCGAGATATATATAAATGAAAAAATGCGTGCACTGTCCTTCTCGTTTATGCTAACAATTCCGACAGGGTCCTTTGATATAATCCTATGTAATCTACATATTACATAGGAGAATTCCCTCCACATTTTCTTTTTATGATCACGCAGAGACTTCTTCATTATCCTTTTTTTATATTTATAGTTGTCCCATGCACTGGAGACCCCTCTAATGTGACGATTAAAAGCCTTCTCTGTCTCCTTTTTCATGGACTCCAGTTCCCTATTCCGCCATGAAGTGGGGTCACGTGTGTCCACTACCGTACGGAGACAGGCAGCTTCAAATACTTCGATAATGGCTGAGCTGATAGCCCTCACCTGATACTCAACATTTGCGGTTGTTCTCGGTTTCTTAAAATTTCCTGGCAATTACAGTACTTTTTACAGTCCGTTCGCTACAGTCATTCCTAAATCTTTTATAGTAAAAAAAACCTAAACTGAATGGCGCTGTGCTCAGACATGGTTAGTCTATCCACAACCCTCAAATCCAAAACCTTGTGCAACATTTTGACATTCGACATTTTTTTTTGGTGCCGTAACTCAGTGGTTAGTGCGTTGGCCTTCTGATCTGTAGTCTGTGGATTTTATCTCTGGCAGAAGCATGACAAAATTTAATATCAAAAAGATTTTTCTTTCGAAAGGTACCTACCGGCAAGAATTGGCAATTTTTCCCGCAGTAACAATTTGCCAAAAATGTTTCTTAATAGATCTCTGTGACAAAACTAAATTAAAGTGATGTCGCAAGGATTCTGCCGTTCGGAACCGGCTAATATAAGTAGGTCCCTTCTAATGATGTCCAAATTTAACACGCACAATTGGAAGAGAAGCTCGGTGGTATCACAATGGGCCTTTCTGGCCTAAGTGTTTCCTCTCAGAGAGAGGGCAGCCACATAACCTAATCTAATCTAGCATCAATGACCTCGCAACTACTACAAAGATCGGTTGTGTTCCATTATTGGTAACTTTTAGACAAAATCTTTCTATAAATTCGACTAGACACTCTCCTCTGTAGTTATCATCGCTGTTGCTCCACACATAACTATGCGCATTGATATCGCATCCCAAGATCAGTCTAACACACCTATCATCACAGAATCTGACTAGAGCTTCCACCTCTCTTGGAGGTAGTCCCTCCAGAGAATCGTATGGAAGAGTGATGGTGAGTACGACACCTGCCTTATCTGCCTGGCCAAACTTCTCTGTGCGAATAACACTCCATTTAGAAGTGTCCTTAACACAGCCGTTTTGCCGCTGCAGCCTCCTTAAAATGATGTCGCTGTCCAAAGCATTGCATGAGGGACAATCACCACCTTCTTCTTTTCCGAAATGGCAGTTAGACTGTCACATTTCGGCTTTGCACCCTCCCACAAACCGGTTAGGTTCTCCACCGTCACAGCCATTTTTTAGATTGCTGATTTTGCAACTTACCATGGAAAAGCTTCTAAAAGAACTCTGTGACAAACCTCAAAAAAGTGATGTCGCAAGGGTTCTGCCGTTCGAAACCGGCTAAAATAAGTAGGTCCCTTCTAATACTGTCCAAAATTTAACACGCTCAACAGTAATATATATATATATATATATATATATATATATATATATATATATATATATATATATATATATATATATATATATATATATATATATATATATATATATATATATATATATATATATATATATATATATATATATATATTGTTACGAAAATGTCTTTATTGGGCTGTTCGTATCGACTAGATTGCATAAAAAAATGTACAAATCAATTCTATTTTTCTTATTAAATTCAAATATAAAAATATCTCAAATATTTCAAAGAGAATCTAATTTCTAATCTTTCTGTACAAGTATATTTTTCACCAGTGTTTTTGTTAAGTGATTTGTTTATTATATACAACACTGCCCTCAACTTAAACTTGTTCGTCCCGAACAAGTGTTCCCATATCGCCGTGATAAGGAGCCAGCCGTTCCAGATGTACTATTTTCAATTTTGCTCGACGATGCCCTGATTGTTGAATCCGATACACAACATCGTTGATTCTGTTTATCACTTTATATGGTCCTTCCCAATGCGTTTGTAATTTAGGAGACAAGCCCTTTTTCCGTTGTGGATTATGAAGCCATACCAGGTCTCCTTTATGGTAGCCTTTTGAATTTGTTCGTAAATCATATCTGGCCTTCATCTTGTCACTTGTTATCTGAATTCGCCTTCTTATGAAACGATGCACTTCATCTAGTTGATTTCGTTTGTTCTCAACGTAGTCACATATAGGTTTGTCAGACGATGGAGTTACTCCCAATTTCAAATCAGCCGGTAATCTTACATCTGTACCGAAAACTGCTCTTGCTGGTGTTGTTGCTGTGGAATTATGCTGTGCAGACCGATATGCAAGTAGAAACATTGGGATGTGAGTGTCCCAATCTTTTTGATCCCTGTTAACGACTTTCCTCAGGTACTCATTCAAGGTACGGTTGAATCGTTCTACCATACCGTCCGACTGTGGATGTAATGGAGTGGTACGAGTTTTATGTACGCCCAAAATTGCGCAAACTTCTTTAAACACCGTTGATTCGAAGTTTCGCCCTTGGTCAGAATGCAGCTCTAATGGGACACCAAATCGTGTAATCCAATTGTTCACGAATACTTCAGCGACCATGTTCGCTTCTTGATTTGGAATAGGGTACACTTCTGGCCACTTGCTAAAGTAGTCCATTACTACCAACACATACCTATTTCCCAAGTTGCTCGTGGGGAACGGTCCCGCTATGTCCAACGCAATTCGTTCAAACGGAGCACCCGTGTTGTACTGTTGCATCTTACCTCGAGTCCTTCTATGTGGCCCTTTTACTGATGAGCATTGGTCACATCTTCTTATAAAGTCTGCCACGGATTCCTGGCACTCAACCCAGTAGAAGCGCCTCTCGACCTTTCCTGTGGTTTTAGCTATGCCTAAATGACCTCCACTGGATGCATTGTGATATTCTGAAATTACCTCCTTGATTCTGGACTTTGGTACCACCAGAAGGTTATTTGCGGTTTTGCCATCTTCACTTTCCCATATCCGGTACAGACAACCATCACTAAGGTGCAAGCTTTGCCATTGCGCCCAGTATGCTTTAGATATCGGGCTTTCACTAGCCATTTCTTGCCAGTCTGGTCGGATGCCATGCTCTTTACTTTTCATGATTTTTGCAAGATCTGGGTCGTTCCGCTGCTCTTTTTGTATTCGTTCACTGGTCCAGGACTCTTCCGGAAGGGCATTTAAAAGCCGGATGTCTACAATGTGTTCCTTGCTTTCGGCTCGTGAACAATGTTTGCATTCAGTGCTGCAGGGACGACGCGATAAGGCATCAGCATTGCCATGATGATCTCCTTTACGGTGCTCAATTGTAAAATCGTAGCTTTGCAATCGCTCAATCCATAGCGCTAGTTGACCTTCCGGATCCTTGAATTGTAGTAGCCACCGGAGCGCTGCATGGTCAGTCCTGAGATGGAATTGTTGTCCGTATAGATACTTATGAAAGTGTTTCACGCATTCCATTATGGCCAGTAGCTCCCTTCGCGTTACGCAGTAGTTTCGCTCTGGTTTTGACAAAGTTTTGCTGTAGTAGGCTATCACTTTTTCTTGTCCTTCTATTATTTGAGACAGTACTCCGCCGATTCCGTAGCCGCTCGCATCCGTATCCAATATAAATGTTTTGCCAGGTGTTGGGTAAGCTAATACTGGTGCGGAGCAGAGTTGTTCTTTGAGCTGTTCGAAAGCCTTATCTTGTGTATCACCCCATTTGAATGCCTGGTTCTTCCTAGTTAGCTCATGTAAACTACTGGCTATGTTTGCAAAGCCGGGCACGAACCGTCTGTAGTAGGTACACAGCCCCAGGAAACTTCTTAGATCATGCAGGTTTGTTGGTTTTGGCCACTTTTTCACCGCTGCTATTTTCTCGTCGTCTGTGTGAACGCCTTTCGTGGTTACCTTGTGACCGAGATACCGAACTTCACGTTTGAAAAGTGAACACTTCCTTGAGTTCAGTTTCAGTCCAGCGGCTTCTATTCGTTCAAAAACCTCCTTCAATTTCGCTAAGTGGTCGTCAAAGTCTTTGCCCATCACAATAATGTCATCAAGATATACCAAACACGTTTTCCAGTGCAGTCCTTTCAAGACACGTTCCATGAGACGCTCGAAAGTGGCAGGTGCATTGCAAAGCCCGAAAGGCATCACTGTGAATTGCCATAGTCCATCACCAACGCTAAATGCAGTCTTTTCTTTGTCTTTCTCTTTAAGTTCTACTTGCCAGTAGCCGCTCTGTAGATCGAGGGTTGAGAACCATTGTGCACCAAATAGTGTGTCGAGAGTATCGTCGATTCTAGGCAATGGATAGCTATCTTTCTTCGTGACATCATTCAACTTACGGTAGTCCACACAGAATCGAGTACTTCCGTCTTTCTTCTTCACAAGCACTACTGGTGCACTCCAGGGACTGGCGGATGGTTCGATAACACCTTCCCTCCGCATATCGGCAACGAGCTTTGTTACTTCATCCCTTCTAGCCAATGGAACTCTTCGTGGCGCTTGGCGGATAGGTTTGGAATCGCCGGTATCAATTTCATGTTTCACTATAGCTATTCTTCCGCCACTTTTACCTTTAGGTGCAAAAATGGACCAATGTTTCCTTAATGCTTGTAACGCCTTATTTTTCTGATGTTCAGTAAGCTCTTTAGTCCATTCTTGCATCTGCGACATTGCCATTTCTTTGTCCGCATTGCTTCCAGCTTTTACTGTCGCCGTATCCGCTCCACAATTAACCACAGCTGTAACCTCTTGACATTGACCAATTATTGTTCCTTTTCTTACAAATTTTGGTGTACCAGATGGATTTAAAATTCGAATAGGTATACTTCCATCATTTTTAGACTCCACTAGTGTTTTTCCAAGTATGATGTTATTGACTTGGTTACTTTTGATAGCTTCCACAACCCACAACTTACTTGTAACTCCATCCGTATCTATTTTAGCCCATATGATTGCCTCCGAATTTGCTGGTATTTTCTGTTTTTGGCATATCCGGACCTGCCTTGTACTTCCACTACGCTCATAGCCAGCATTTAGTGGACATTCGACATCCATATATCGCAATATTCGTCGCCTTAAGTCTAATGTAACTCCATGTGCGATCATAAAATCTATGCCAATAATGACGTCATCGATAATATCTGCCACAATGAATTCATGTTGTAAATCACAGTCACCTATCGTGATTTGCTTTGAGACCTTTCCCAAAATCGGTGCATCTTCACCTGTTGCTGTGCGAAGTTTTATACCAACCAATGGCACAAACTCTTTCACCAGGCCACTTTTTATTATCGAGTGAGACGCGCCAGTATCCAAAGTCAAAATAAATGCTTTATTGTTAATTTTTCCATCGATGGTCAGACTGTTAGGCACGCGTTCCATTTGAGAGATGAGAATGGTGGGGCAACCCGTTGTGGGAGCCAGCTCACGCCCCTTGGAACTGGCTCGTTTTAATTTAACGATGGCTTATACGTAGTCTCGTTAATGCTGTTCACCCCGTCTTCGAGTTTCTTCTTCCCTGAAGAGCTTGATCGAGAACGTTTTCGACGGCAATCCCGTGCCATATGTCCAGGTTTAGCACAATTAAAGCACTTTCCACTAAATGTGCCTTCACGTCGAACTACTGCAGCTTGCTCGGACTTGATCACTTTGCGTACCACTTCAACCAGATCATCCGTTACAATCTCCAATTTCCGAACCTTATGTGTTGGACGACACATCAAACCAGCAGCTTCATATGTCAGCGCACTGCTAACAGTTTCTGCAAAAGTCGCTCTCGGGGACATGATTGTTTGTCGTTTTGTTTCGGGATCACGTATGCCTTCGATGAATGTGTCAATTTTAATTATCTCAATGAAATCACTAGGTTTGCCAGCATACGAGAGGTTGCACAGCCGTTCAATATCTGAGGCATATTGTTGAAGAGTTTCGCCAATCCGTTGTACCCTTGCTTTTAGTTCTACTCTGTGCAACTGGGTCATATAGCTACTGTCGTATTTCCGCTTCAAAGTATCCATCAACGCTTGATAGCTGTTCCGCTCGTGCTCTGGAACCTGCTGTAAAACTTCCGCTGCATTACCTTTTAATGCCACAATTAATGCAGAAGTTTTTTCGTTAACACCCCACTGATTTGCTAAGGCGGTTGTTTCAAATTGCAACTTGAAAACATCAAAAGCCGTCGATCCATCAAACGTTGGTGATTTTAATTTGATGGCACCAGAATCTCGAACGATTGTTGTTGTAGTTCCACTTAGTTCCATTGAATTAAAGCGATTTTCCAGGTGCCGAATCTTCTCGTCTATTACAACTTGTTTCTCGCTTAGCTCTTGTACTTTCTGGTCAGTCTGATCCATTCTTTCTAAGAATTGCTTTTGAATATCTAAAGAGGCCTTGGTAAGCTGTTCCTGCATGACGGTAGAGTTTTCTTCAAATTTCTCTTGCAACAGTGTAGCCATTCCTTTCTTAGATTCAGTAGAGTGTTTATCAAGTTGCTCCTGCATCTGCTGCATCATCGATTTCATAAACTCCATCATTTGGCCAGATGTGTCCGTTTTTTCCACTTCTTCAATTACACCACCTGCAACATCTTCTTCATAGAACTCATGTTCATCAACATTTACACCGATGGCTTCCATAGCCTCTCGTAGTCTCACTTGCAGTTCTGCCTTAATACCGAATGAGGATAGATCCAATGATGCTAACTGTTGTTTTAGTTGCTCCAGTTTCAGCTGGTTAAACTTCACCATTTTTTTAAGCAATCCCACCGCTGTCACCAATTGTTACGAAAATGTCTTTATTGGGCTGTTCGTATCGACTAGATTGCATAAAAAAATGTACAAATCAATTCTATTTTTCTTATTAAATTCAAATATAAAAATATCTCAAATATTTCAAAGAGAATCTAATTTCTAATCTTTCTGTACAAGTATATTTTTCACCAGTGTTTTTGTTAAGTGATTTGTTTATTATTTACAACAATATATATATATATATATATATATGTATATGTATATATATATATATATATATATATATATTTATATATATATATATATATATATATATATGTATATATATATATATATATATATATATATATATATATATATATATATATATATATATGTATATTCTATATGTATAATGTAAGTTTTATATATTAATTTATCTTTCTAAAAATTTAAAACTTGGAGAATGCATATTTTACATATTGTATAATTTAACAACAAAGTAGCAAATTCCTTTTGTTGCAATCCAACTTTTCTGCACTGACCCGTTATGTTATTTCTCTCCATTTATTCTATAACTTCTGTCTCCTATTGCTATGACTGACCTAATTTTCATAATGATTTCATAAACCTATGTATTTCTATACTAACTCGAATTTAACTATTTAATTGCTTAAAATGCTTAATTAATTAATTCGCCCGTGCTAATGAGTATCCACACACCGAATTACAATTCAACGCGATGCATTGCAACAGATGCGGTTATACACATGAACATGACAACTTGCCCTATTTTATGTCCTAAAGCTTAACTAATACTTCTTACTTCACACTATTGTATTTAATATCTTAACTGAATTTTTTTGCTTCTACCACAAACACTATTAGTTCGTTAAACTACTATTGCTTATTGATAAAAAATGTTTTAGTAAGATATTATAGTACTTTTTATCACTTTCTCCGATTTTAATAGTCGCCGTTACTGGACTGTCCACCATACGAAGTGATACATCGTATGGCCCAGTCCAGATGTGACTAAATTTCCCTAGTCTGATTTCTCAACAATACTTTATCACCTATTCTAAAAATTATAGGGTGGATTCCTTTTCCATATTGAATATTAGCTAATTTCTTTGCTTTTTCCTGATTTTCCCTCACAAACTCATGTGACCTTTGTAGTTGGTATTTTAATTACTTACTTACTTACTTATGTGGACATAACAACCGAATATCGATTTAGGCCGAAAATAACATGCTTCGCCAGCCATCTCTGTTCTTCGCTAGCTGGCGCCAGTTAGAAATTCCAAGCGCCGTCAGGTTCTCCAGTACTTGGTCTTTCCACCGGAGGTTTGGTCTTCCTCTTCTGCGTCGTCCTCCAGCGGGTTCCGAATATAACACCTTCTTAGCTGGAGCGTGTTCTTCCATTCGCTCGACATGACCTAGCCAGCGCAGCCGCTGGATTTTGATGCGCTTTACTATGTCAATATCGGCATATAGCTCGTACAGCTCATGGTTGTACCTTATTCGGTACTCGCCACCAACGCAAATAGGTCCAAAGATCCTGCGTAGGACCTTTCTCTCGAAAACTCCAAGCATTCGCTCATCCGAGATGGAAATTGTCCAGGCTTCAGCGCCATATGTTAGGACAGGCATGATGAGAGACTTGTAGAGTGTAGTTGGTATTTTAATACCTTATTTTAATCATTTGCATTGTACAGAGTTAATCTTTTTGTTTTTAAGTTTGTCAACATATCGATATTGAAACCGTATAGAACACTGAATGGTGTCCGTTTTGTCGATGTATGTACGGTTTTATTGTGTACGTGCTAACCACTGGTCCCAATTAGACCTATCTTTTAACAAAACTCCTAACATATTCTGCTAAACATCTATAGTTTCTTTCTAAAGAACCCTTTGCTTGTGGATGGTACGGTGTTTTATGTAATTTTTTAACACCCAGCACCTTGCATGTATCGGAAAACAATTTCGAAGTGAAATTCGTACCATTATCAGTCACTAAAATTTTTGGTATGTTATATCGCGTAATAACTTCGTTGTAAAACGCTTTTGCCACTGTGCTAGCTTCGACATAGCTGCACAAATAAAAAATATGGAAAAATCATCTTGAAATGTAAATATGTATTTTTTCCAGATGTGGTCCAGATGTGGTCTCTTCATTAATTTGGCTTCGCATACCTTTTCACCTATACTGTCTTTTAATCCTGAAATAAGTTTTCAGAGCATCCTGATTCCCTACTAAACGTGAATCATGGAAGTTGCGGAGTATCGTCGATATATCCTTCTCATCAGTGAGAAGTTCCGCATTCTTGCTCTTCTGATTCCCTGTATTTTCATCTAGTTCTAACTCGTCACCAGAGCTTTCTTCAGGCTCTTCTTGGCTTTCGGTTTCGTCGACTTTATTCCTTGCCATAGAACGAGTCACAACCATTGCTGACTCATGATTCGGTTGTGGAATTCTGCTGAGCGCATCCGCGTTCAAGTTCCTTTTGCCTGGTTTATAAATTATATCAAAATCCAATTCAGATAGTTTATGTCTGTAACGTGCCAAGCGTAACGTCTGGTCTTTCAGATTGGCAATTCCTTGTAAGGGCTGATGGTCAGTGTAGACTTTGAATGGTATACCCAGTAGATAAGCTCTGTAATTCTTTACAGCCCACACAATAGCCAAGAATTCCTTTTCAATGGTGGAGTATCACTAAGTGCCCTGCTAGCGAAGGCTATACGTCGATCTTTTCCAATTTCACCTTGCGATAGAACTGCCCCCAAGGCTTCATTGCTGGCATCTGTTGTCAGCACAAAGGGTTGGAAAAATCTAGATATGCTAAAACTGGTGGAGAGCAAATTGCCTCCTTTAAATCTTCAAAAGCTTTCTGGCATTTATCGGTCCATTCAAATTTTACGCCTTTCCTTAGTAATTTATTAATTGGTAGCGCCACGCCATATTTTCAACAAAATTTCGATAATAGTTTACTAAACCTAAGAATGCCTGAACGTCTTTCTTATTTCTTGGAACAGGACTATTTTTGACACATTCTATCTTACTGGGATGTGGCAATACCCCTTTCTCAGTGCACTTATGACCTAGGTAAATTATCTCTTTTCGCAAAAACTGGCTCTGTGTTTAGTTTTAAGTTATGTTTACGTAAGAGTTAAAACACTCTCCACAACCGTGATTCATTTTGCGCCAAATTCCGATCGTAGGCAAAAATGTAATCCAAATATACAAAACAATCTATTCCCTGGAGTCCAGTCAATACATGATTCATTAATCTTTGAAAAGTAGCAGGTGCTCCCGTTAAACCATTCTATTAAATTCTATTCATTCTATTAAATTCGTAATGCCCGACAACTGAACTGAAAGAGGTTTTTTCTCTGTCAGACTCTTCCATTAGCACTTGATGATATCCACTGGCCAGATCAAGTGTTGTGAAGTATCTACTATGACTTAACTGGTCCAATCCTAACTGCCCTAATCGATCCATCGATGCACGGAATTGGAAAAACCTGTTTAATGGTGGCATCGTTCAGTTTTCTGAAATCAACAAGTAGTCTCCATTTCTTTTTACCATCGCTTCCCGCGTTCCTTGAAACTAATATTATTGGGGAATTCGATTATTTCGTCTTCCAACATTTCATTTACCTGTCTATTAACCTCTTCCTTATGCACTTCTGGTAACCTGTACTGTCTCTGATTTATTGGTGCCTGATCTGCCTTTACTGGTATCGTGTGCTTTATACCTGTTGTGTAAGACAATTTATCGCCTTCCAAAAAAAAACAAATCGTGAAATGACTTGAAGATGCCTTCCATCGATTTTCTTTCTTCCATATTTAGGTTTGAATCTAACTTAACCGTTTCTAATATTTCAGTAACCCTCTTGTAGTTACTCTTTTCCCTAACGCTATTTATTTTAGAAACTGTATCAGGTTCTATATGATCTATATGATTAAATTTAACTATATTAACTCTCATATCGTTACACACAGTATACGCTTTCGTATTTGTATTCAGTATTGGTACATAAACTTTATTATTTGTGACACATCCCAATGTCTCACCTAAAAATATCCCGGGAGAAACTTCTTGTTTTTCCACTATTACCGTTTCCAAATCGGTGTTTAAATTCAAGGGAACTATCCTCATAGTTCTCCCTGGTACTACAACCTGTGTAGTATTCTATTACCCTCGTTTAACAGATTAAGAGGTAAAGTCATCAAATGCTGTTTTCGCTCATCGAAGAAAATCAACTTCTTTTTCACAGTATTGAGAACCGATCGGTTCCACAAATTGTCTCTTCCTAAAATACCACCTGCAAGTATCCCTCTGTCTTGATATATTACATGTAATTCTGAATTCAAGTCATTAGTCCTTTCATGTTGGACTGCTATTGGCCCTAACGTGGAAACAAATCCTCCGAATACGCCGCTAAGGTTTTTCCTTGAATGATCTATTTTGCTGACGTATTTGTTAATTACTGTTGATTTTACTATAGTGTTATCTGCCCGAGACTACTAGTAAAATGAGTTTTCCATTTTTCGCTCCCTTGCGCGGAAACTCAATGAACACATCATCTAAATTAGAGACTCCAAAACAATAACCACTTTTGCTATCACTGGATGGGAAAGATGGGTCAACAATCCCTCTGGACGCCTAACTACCAACTTCCACCATCCTACTATCTGACGTGGAAGGTGTGTCAACAATCTCTAAAGACGCATGATTGACACCTTCCATTTCAGCAGGCCTAAGTTTAGCAATTTTTTTTATTGGCCGTACCTGGGCCCCCGGTAGTTCCCGAGTCTTTTCCAACTCTTTGCGTTTGTAACAATCGGCAATCCTGTGTCCGAGCTTCCTGCAAAAGAAACATTTAGCTTCGGACTTGCTCCGATTAGGACCTACATTTTCCTGGCTTCGCTTACTATGCTCTGTTTTTGGAGTATAATTCCCTTGCAGTTTTGTATTGTTAGTGAACGAAGATAGATTGAACTCATGCCCATATTGCTTACATTTAATACACAGGGACATTCGTCCCTGGTGTGTCCCTTCTTGTCGCAAAAGGTACAGGTAGGAACTTTCCTTTGGCTGTTTTGGGGTTTTACTTTATTCTCTGGGTACTGATCTCCCTTAGATGGCACCTTATTATTACTATTGTGGTGGAACGGTACTATGTTACCTGTTTGGGTTTGGCAAGCTTCATAAGAATTTAATAAGGTGTTGAGACTTACATTGGTTTCCGCGTTGAGCTGATAGTGCTGTTGCCCTCTTTCTAGCAGGATACTCGTATTTAAAGCCTCCTCTGCCGGTTCCTCTAACGTGCCTTTCTTGCTTGGCATATGGACTCTAAGCATTGGTTCGCTAAAGCCTGTTACAAATGATTTCCTTGTGGACGTCTCTAGCTCATGCAGCAGTGTTTGGTCTCCTTTTCCCCCATATGAGACTTTGACACACCGCTTTTCAATTCGTCTAATCTTCCTGGCGAAAGCATTTATGCTTTTCTGCGGTAATTGCCGTGCGATTAAAAACTATTTAAAATGTTTCTTGCTGTACCTCGAAATGGATCATGCTTTATAATATCTTTGTCGCGATCGTACGGGATTATACTGGCCAGTACCATACCGGGCCTGTTCGCGCAGTCCTATATTCGTGTTAACTAATCGCACTAGGTTTTTTACATTACTTTTCTTTTTTATTGTTATCTTATGTGATGATTAATCACAATATGAAGAAGGAAATCTGTGTCTCCCTCCTGAAAAATTGAAATTTGCAATTATATTTTGCAAATATTTATATTATAAAAGGGATTAAAGTGTAAAAACTAAGAAGTTTATAGGCTATTTTTAATATTTGAAATAAAGACAAAAGAAATGTAAAAATATGAAGTGTGCAGTGAAAGGTTGCAGCAATTGATATGCAAATAAAGTATCGTTATTTGCTTATAAAAAATACCAACCTATAGAAAGTACGGATACGCTTCTGCCGGCAAGAACAAAATATTATTTCGTTTGTATTTTGGAAACGTTTAATTCTACTCGAATCAACCCTGCTTGATCACTGGATTCTGTAAATAATAATTACAACACTTATTTTGTACTATACAACAACAATTTATTTAATCAATACTACTATTTACAATCACTCTTTAATGTACTTACTACTTAACTTGCTACCGTGTGATGTTGCCTCAATCACTTTCGGAATGAAATTGAATCATTCGTTAACAAACTCAAGTTATACTCTTTGGCAACTCTCTGGAATCTTCTTTTATCGTTATCGAGTTTGTTATCTTTCTTTCTTGTTGGCTTATTCTGGTTATCGTGTATTCCTTATAGTTGACATCCATTTCGATGCTACAATTATTCATGCTATTCACAATTTGTAATGAATAACCATCGATACTAGTCACACTGTCCTCCTCTTAACTTTGTTTCTCCTGAACAAGTTTCTATGCTTCTCCCTGATATAGCGCAAGTCACTCCAAGTGCACTACTTTAAAACTTGCTCTTTTATTCCAGACACGTTGAACACGATACACTACGTCATTAATTTTCGTAATTATCTCATATAGTCCTTTGTAATGAGTCCCCTAAGGACAGGCCTTTCTTTCGTTGTGGATTATAAAGCATTACAAGTTCTCCTTCGTAAAACCCTTTGGAATTTGCTCGTAAATCCATGTGTGATTTTTACCTTGTCGTTTATAATCTGCGACCACTCTCTGATAAATTGATTTACTTCATCCAAATGTTCGCACTTTTCGCTAGTGTAATTACCTTCGGTTCCAAATTTTAAATCAGCTGGCAACCTTGACTAGCTTCCAAAAATTGCCGTGACCATCGTATCATGTTTTGCGCACCGATATCCCATGAGGATCATTGGTATATGCACATCTGGGATGTTTTTGGTATTTATCCACAACCTTTCTTAGATAAACCGTTCTACCATGCCATCACATTGTGGATGCAAGGGTGTTGTACGTGTTTGGTGTATTGTGTCCAGTTTTCCATCGATAGTCAAGCTGTTTGGCACACGCTGTAATTGTGATTTATGAATGATAGAGAAACCCACTGTTGGAGTCAGTTCACACCCCGCTGAACTGACTCGATTTAAGTTAACGATTGATTTGTGTTAGTGGGGCGATCACTATCTACCTTGTTCTCCTTCTTTTGTCTTCCTGGAAAATTCGATCTTGATCGCTTTCGTCAAAGACGGTAGTCACGCGCCATTTGTCCCGGTTTGTCGCAAATGAAGCACTTATCAGTAAATTTGTTTTCTAATCAACCTGTTGTGCTTGTTTTACGCTGCACTATTAACTTGACTACCAGGAAGGACAGGAAAGGGAAAGAGAACAATAGAAAGAAGCGATTAAACTTTCTAGTACTCTTAACGAATCTAAGAATATCGGATAGAGGGAGAGAGTGAACTGTGTTTAGGCTAAAAGCATCTCCTCCGAGCAACCCCAATCTTGTTCGTGCAAGGGCTGGACAGTGACAGAGGGAGTGCTCTATTGTGTTAACATTCTTTAAACAATACAGACAAAGCGGATTGGTAATGACACCTACTTTTGTTGCGAGCCAAATGTTGCGATCCAAATGTTGTTAGCCAAAATATGAAATATGCATATATGCATATTTTGAAATATGCATATATGCATATTTTGCCTAGCGACATACTTCCCGAAATTGTGAAATACATATTTATTCATACACGTACCAACATTGGACATAATTGTGATATACACAATCCACATTACTATTTCTTATAATTGTGGAATGCCAGAATATTAAGCCAACTGAGTAGTTGGGTGTGAAGAAGCTGACAAAGCACTTTCTGCACTTACGTAGGCATACCAACAAGCAACCAAGACATACCATGATAATACAAATCACGTGGAATACTCATGTGTGTGAAAATCAAGGAGTTACTTTTTCACACAATGGGTACGTACATCTGGTGTGAATCGATAGTCGACTATGGGTTGTAGGTTGTTATGTGGATAGATTTTCATGTGAACAGTTTTAGGAAAAATTGTATATAAGCTGCTAGCTTACTGAAGGCAGACGGATTTGAGTGAGTTTACAGTGATAAGAGAAGTATGTAAATACTTCGATTCTAAGGAAGCTCTCCAGTATAGTCGTAAAGATTGGCAAAATTCTAAAATGAACCCGCTTCCAGGGTGCCGACTTTAAATATATACCACAGGTTAGCCTGTACGGTGGCAAGCGGTATTTAGCTAAGATAAGGGTAAGTTGGTAGGTGTTTGTTACTCTTCAATAGTACAGCAACTGACAACGTACTTTTATCATAGTGATGTAAGGGGCTGGGTCAAGGTGTTATGCGATCCATTCTGAAGAGTAGCGTAGCTGGGAGCCCGTTTTTATAATAGCTCAGTCGTTAACGTGGGGTTACGGATACTTGGCGCCCTCCGTAAAAAGTAGCCTTATCTGCGCATTGCGAATCGAGCTGTTGGCTGCACCACTCGTTCCTACCTTTAAATCTCAAAGGGAAAGTCCAGCAATGGCAGACAGCACTGCCTCATGCGAAGTCTGCCGATAGCCACTGTGGACCAAGTAGTAGAGGGGTGGCGGAAAATGAGCTGAGCTTTTAGCCACTCCAAAGCCAGGTGACGCATATGTCGTAGTAGATGGACCAGCTTCTGAAAGGACTAAACCGTCGGCTGCGACGATAGCGACAAAAGGATCGTTAGTTCCATCAACTAAAAGCGAAGAGGACGACAAGTCTCGTATGGGATGCCTGATCCAAGCTTTCTTGGCAGAGCGTCTAAGGCGGTGTCGACGGACCCACCAAGGCGACGAAAACCCACGCTCGAATAGAGAAGGCCGACCTCGTTATGGACCTGTCATTCAGGGTCGCCTGGAGGAAACACATCTGAATATCTTCAAGATATCTTTGTTGGATGCCATGGAGTCCATCGAAGACGTTGTCAATGACACTGGATTTGTCGGCAGGGTAAAGGTGGAGATTGGATTTGTCGGTAGGGCAAAAGTGGAGATTGGATTGTTTGTACTAAGTAAAAATCAGAAATCTAAAAAATGGCTGTGCAAGACGGTGGAGGACCTAACCGGTTTGTGGGAGGGTGCAAAGCCGAAATGTGACAGTCCAACTGCCATTTCGGAAAAGAAGAAGGTGTTGATTGTCCCTCATGCATAGTTCTGTGTGGAGCAACAGCGATGATAACTACAGAGGAGAGTGTCTAGTCGAATTTATAGAAAGATTTTGTCTAAAAGTTACCAATAATGGAACACAACCGATCTTTGTAGTAGTTGCGAGGTCATTGATGCTAGATTAGATTAGGTTATGTGGCTGCCCTCTCTCTGAGAGGAAACACTTAGGCCAGAAAGGCCCATTGTGATACCACCGAGCTTCTCTTCCAATTGTGCGTGTTAAATTTGGACATCATTAGAAGGGACCTACTTATATTAGCCGGTTCCGAACGGCAGAATCATTGTGACATCACTTTAATTTAGTTTTGTCACAGAGATCTATTAAGAAACATTTTTGGCAAATTGTTACTGCGGGAAAAATTGCAAATTCTTGCCGGTAGGTACCTTTCGAAAGAAAAATCTTTTTGATATTAAATTTTGTGGTGCTTCTGCCAGAGATAAAATCCACAGACTGCAGATCAGAAGGCCAACGCACTAACCACTGAGTTACGGCACCAAAAAAAAAATGTAGAATGTCAAAATGTTGCACAAGGTTTTGGATTTGAGGGTTGTGGATAGACTAAGCATGTCTGACAACAGGGCCATTACAAGTGCGAAGTATGTGTACTTGAGAAACAAAAGCATTACTCACAGTTAATGGCAGCGTTGCCACCCTAACGTACCTCCCTCTCAAGACCTTTTGCTACGACTGATGTAGATTTCGTCGGTCCGTTTGATATTAAGGCATACATTGATTACGCATGCCGTATTGCAAAGGGTTATGTTTGCGTGTTCGTGTGTTTTGCCACGAAAGCAATACATTTGGAAGCAACGAGTGATATGACCACGCTTACTTTTCTTGCGGCTTTCACCCGTTTCTTTTCTCGTCGTGGATGCCCGGCATTATTATTTTCCGACAACGGAACTTCTTTCGTTGGTGCTTCTCGTGCTCTACAAGCTGAGAACGTAGAATATTCTCATAGCCATCAGGATTTGGAATGGCGATTTATTCCTGCTGGAGCTCCCCACATGGGAGGGCCATGGGAAACCGGTGTTAAGAGCTTCAAGGCCCATTTGAAGAAGCTTTCCCCCAATCAACGTCACCGTCATCAACGCCGAAATAGTGAAAAGAAAAGATCGGGAGAGCGAGAGAGAGAGAAAAAGAGGGAGAGTTAAAAATAGCAAGACGAAATAGAATTAAATTAGGGTTGCTAACCCATGCAAAATTTTATACGGGCAGTGCGCGACACACGTGTTCTGGCGTAGACATTCCACCACCCTTGCAGGAATACTGCAAAAGAGACGGAACCTCCACCCGAGACGGAGGGAATGAGAGAAAAAATAATTTAATAAAAAGTAAATACAAATAAAAATACGGTATTTCATATACTTAAAATTAAACTTAAAAATACTTAAAATTAAATATCAAATATTGGGATTTTGAATTCAATTCGTATTCAAGTTGATCAGCATAACCATTGAGGGAGTTCAAGCCGGGATTCGAGATTTTGACTCTGGTTTTGACTCTCGCGTTGATTGCTGAGTATGTTGATTGATGAGTGTTGATTGTAGTATGTTGATTGTAGTATTGATTTTAGATTGTTGTCCAATGTTGATTGATGTGTGGATCGTGGTTGGATCACACCATCTCAGGTGAATAGATTCTATAAGGGGTGGTCGTAGGCCAGATCAAAGGGTTCGAAGTTGACAAACTTCGAGCTTGTAGAGCACTAATCATCAGCCTGTCGGGATTGCCAGAATATGTAACGCTCGTGACTAGTTATAAACTCAGTTAGAATCTGCGTGTCTTGAGTTCATGATATGTAGCAAATAATGTGAACACATGGGATTATTCATGAGCATATACACTATGCTAGTGCATGGTTTCATTGAAGCTTCGTAGAAGTTCGAGAATTAACTCGGGCAGTTACAGTGAACTGGTCAATGTGAGAGAGGAATGCGTATAACGGTCAGTATTGCATAATCTGACAAAACGTTGCTACATAATGCGGGTGTGGCGTCAGAGTCTTATATATTGCTCAGTCCAAATCTTAAAATCACCTTTTACGTGACAACAATTTCGGGTGGCCAATATTAGGCGGGATCGATTGCATTGCCATTCGAGTACAAGTCCTCTCGTTGATTGAACGAGCCTTTTGTGGGGAGTGATACGCAGAACTCGATATTCCGTTGGATATTGCTGTATGGGAAGTATTACGTCTGGTAAATACTTTTGACGGGAGTTGTCCTCTTCTTGGATGCGATCTGTAAGATCGATCCTTTGTATCTGGGAGGAGCATTGTAAAAAAAAAAATAAATATGTGGCACTTAAAGCCCCAAAGGGCTCATTGGCCGAGCTTCTCTTCCATTACTGTTGTGCGTCTTAAACAGTATTAGAATGGACTTACTTATTTTAGCCGGTTCCGAACGGCAGAACACTTGTGACATCACTTTTTCTGAGCTTTGTCACAGAGTTCTTTTTAGAAGCTTTTTCATGGCAAGTTGTTACTGTCGGAAGAATTGCCAATTGCTTGCCGACAGGTGGATACCGTTCGAAAGAAAAATCTTTTCGATATTAAAATTGTTATGCATCAGCCGGGTATTAAACCACGACCTACATATCAGAAGGCGAACACACTAACCACTGAGCTACGGCACCCACTGGGAGGAGGCGAATTTTCGGCTTTGCTCTCGGATCATGCCGTGCTCTGTGAAGCATGGAATGATGTTGCTTCCCACAAAGACGGCATAAAAACTCACTGTGGCATTTTGCAAGGATATGCGATGTTGCCAAACAGTTGTTGCAAATTCCGTACTGATGCACATAGAGTATTCTCTCTTCAAGAGTAAGTTTGGAGACCTCTTTGCCTCTACATAGCGGCCAGCATTTCTTCGTGACAGTACTATGCAACGAACTAACATCTTTAGTTGTTGCGAGGGTTTTTTCCGAACATTTGGGGTGTTTTTAGTTATTACTTCGTGTCGGGTGCTTATCGCATTTAGTACGAGGTGATGAATGCGGGAGTTTGTCGCAACGGATTTGATTGTGAAATGATGACACCATTCTACGGGATGTCGAATTCACTGGTGGGAGGATTGTCGTGATTGGTACTGTATCCAAAGCTGCATTGTGTTTTTCCTTCGCAACAGCTTGCAGCAAAGAAGGACAAGTACGCAGACAAAAACGGTTAGCCGATGTTTCAGTGGGAGTTGTCTTGGGAGTTGATTCACAACGAGTGCTGGAAGCATTCTCTACACTGTGCAATAGGGAATTGTGTCTTTGTTTGCAGGATGAGCACATGTATCGGCTCCTACAATCACTGTAAACGTGCGAGTTGGCCAAGCAATTTATGCACAGTTTGTGTTTTCGCACTATGAGGTATCGCTAGTCTATTGATGATTTGAGGAAATCGGGAGAATGGAGAAGAGCGTGTGTTTGCCGACACAATGGACAATCGCGTTTGGCTAGGGTTACGTGATACCTGTTAATTCTTCTAGGAGTCGTTGAGGAGTGTTCGATCGCCTGGGAAGGTCGAATCGTACGGGTTGCCGATTCGATGCCTGGCTGAATGGTCGATTCTGTGGCTGGCTGGGTTGCCGAAAACCACTTCTGATATCGGAGATCGATTCCAAGGTCTTATACCACTTTGTTAAGGAGGCGCCGAAGTCACTCCACTTCAGGATTTCGCGATTGTTCTTCAACGACTGTTCCCAAAGACAGAGAGTTGTGTCGGGAATCTTCGTGGAACACAAGCATACGATAATCACATCCCAATGAGAGGTATCAATATTTAACAGCTCCAAGTTTGTGATGCTGTCATTTATAGTGCGTTGCAGTCGCTTTAAGTTGGAGTCAGTTTCTTGAATTACCGGCTGGAGAGTGAAAAGGGATTTCAACTGTAAGTTGACCAGAATTCTCTTATTTTCATATCTCTCCTCCTCGAGGTACCACTTTGGAACTCAACTCGTGAAGATTAGCGTTGATTGCAGAGAGGTACCGGACATAAGAGGTTAGGCACTCCCTATATGCCTCTTTAATTTGATTAGAGTCAACATCTTCAGCTACTTCCTCTGTTATGAGAGAGTAAATTGCCGTTTTGCAATCACTACATAGGGAAAGTCACCAATAAGAGTGGACGTGTTTCGCATCTCTCCTTTGATAGAGTCGGAAAAGTGATTGATTTCGGTAAAAAAAAAATTTAAATATATTGCGAAAAGACGCTAAGAAAACTCAAAGAGTTACTTCTGTGATTTTTTTTTATTGCTTATACAAATAAGCATAAAGAACATTAAAATCAAAGAAAATAAAAAAATAATAATATGGTTTGCAAACATTTTGTTTGTAATATGAGTGTTCAGCGCTCTCCTCTCCGGCAACGGCAATCGCCTGTTAATGTGTGTGTAAACAATAATTTGCAATCACCCGCGCAAACCCCCCCGATTATTGCATTATCAAAAAAAACTGTTGATACACACTGCACAAGTGAAAGTAACAGTGCAAATCTTTTGCCTGCACATATTCCTCACTCTAACACTACATCAAAATTTGCAACAACAATAAATACAGACAAAAAAAAATAATTTGTTCTCTCGTGATATACTATCTCCCTCTATACCGTGGAGTGTACAATGCGCTTCTCCTGCTGTAACATCAACAGCTACAACTAGTGCGATGACTAATAAAGAACCAGTTGCTGTTCAAACTGGAATTGATCCCTACATTACTGTAGTAAAGCGAAAAAGAAGTCCACAAAATTCAAAACAAATGAATTCAACAAAAATTCAAAAGCAGAACACTGCACCTATTAGTTCGGAAAATAGATACGCTCTGTTTTCAGGTGATGAAAGTGACGAAAATATTATCTCCAAGAAAAATTTCAAACCCCCGCCCATTTTCTTAAGAGAACGCAACTCAGATAAGTTGATTTCTAGAATTACAAGTCTTATAGGACCAAAGAATTTCCACGTTGTTCCTATTCGCAAAGGCCAAATTGAGGAAACGAAAGTGCAAATCTACAGCGAAACTCATTATCGCAAGGTAATTGCGGAATTTGATGCTGTAAAAAAGAATTACTACACATATCAGCTAACAAGTAGTAAGGGCTTAATCGTTGTACTCAAAGGCGTCGAACCCAACGTTGATATTAACGAAATCAAACTTGCCCTTCAGGAAGAAGGGTTTCAAGCCAAAACAGTATTCAACATTCTCAACAAGAGCAATATACCTCAACCGTTATATCGTATTGAGCTTCAGCCTGAAACAAAACCCCTAAAAAAAGGTGAAGTACACCCCATATATAAAATTCGATATTTATTACATCGCAAAATCACAATCGAAGAACCCCATAAGGGAACTGGACCTCCTCAGTGCAGTAACTGCCAAGAATATGGACATACTAAGACATATTGTACCCTGCCAGCTGTTTGTGTGATTTGTGGAGATCTCCATAAATCAAATATATGCCCAAAATCTAAAGGCGATGCTAGCATGAAAAAATGCAGCAATTGTGGAGGTAATCACACCGCAAATTATAGAGGTTGCCCAGTATATACAACCCTAAAGCTAAATTTCTCCGCTAGCAATCAACCTCTAAAACCAGTTGAGCAAACTCAGATAGCCAACTTAAGTAAGAGACAAAATATTGATGCAACACAATTCTTCTCTGCAATCCCAAACAAGAATCAAACCAATTCATACGCTAGCGTGTTAAAACAAAACCCACACCAACAAAGCAATGTAAATAATGAGCAGAAACACTCACTGCCCAACCAACAGCCAAGTACCCTTGAACATGAACCAATTCATAAACTCAATGCAAACAATGATGTAAGAAATGATGAAAAATCAATCGATGTTACTCCAAACATTGCTATCGAGACCATGAGTCGTCTCAATATATGCCACTGGAACGCCAAATCATCCGCACGGTAAGGCACGCGGAGGAACTGCCATATTGATAAAAAGCAGAATAAAACATCATGTTCTCGAACATTTCAGTAGAGTCTACTTGCAAGCAACAGCTATATGTCTGGAAGAATACATCTCTAAGCTAGTAATATCTGCGATATACTATCCCCCAAGATATAGTATTACCGAACAGCAATATAAAGAATTTTTCTCAATTCTTGGTAGCAAATTCTTGGTTGCTGGCGATTTCAACGCCAAACACACTCACTGGGGCTCCCGCTTAATAACTCCAAAAGGCAGAAGAATATGTTCAATCATCACTAACCACGGCTATGATGTTATTTCAAATGGTCAACCGACATATTAGCCGACGGCCGAGGAAAATACCCGATCTCATAGACTTTGGAATCGGCAAAGGTTTGCAGATGGAAAATATCTCCACAGAGTGTAATTATGATCTATCATCTGACCACTCACCCACGGTAATATCTATAAAATCACCAAGCCCACAAGGCAATTGTGTTAGAAAGAAAATAGACTGGTTAAAATTCAAGAAATATATAAATTCCCATCTTCCTCTGAGTACTGTATTAAGAAATAGACACGATGTAGACTCAGCACTCGAAAAATTCAACCAGCTGCTCTCATTAGCTCTCAGCTCAGCCACCTCCACAAAGGTATGCAAGCAATCAAACTATAGCCCATACACACCAGCCGATATTGAATTGCTAGTAAGACAGAAAAGAAGACTCCGAAGACAATGGCAAGAATTCAGATCACCGAATCTGAAAACACAGCTACAGCACTGCACTCGAAAGTTAAAGCAAGCCTTAAAAAATAAAAACAACAAAGAGTTAGAAGAGCACATAGCGAAATTAACACCTGGTGAAGCGTCAGACTACTCTTTGTGGAAATCAGCAAAAAACTCAAATCGGCCAATTCTCACTGATTCCCCCATCCGTTTGAGTGACGGTAATTGGACTAGAAGCTACTGTGAGAAGGGTTTGGCTTTTGCAAACCACCTAAAAAGTGTGTTTACATCCAATCCACCCTCTTTACAGTCCTCATGACCAAAATTAACTTCTCAACCTTGCACAATAACGCTCAAAATTAAAAAAAAGGACATATTCAAAGCAATTTATAAAGATTTAAACCCAAAAAAATCACCTGGTCCAGATAAAATTACCGGTAAAATGATAAAAGAGCTACCTCCGGCTTCAGTAATTCATCTCATGCACATTTTCAATGCTATCCTTCGTATTAAACACTATCCCAAATGCTGGAAAATTTCTCAAAATTATTATGATAGCAAAACCAGGAAAAGACCCTACAAAAGTTGCATCGTACAGACCTATCAGCCTCCTGCCTCTACTCTCTAAAGTATTCGAAAAGCTACTTGTCATGAATATAACTCCATTTATTAATCTCAACCAACTGATTCCTCAACATCAGTTTGGATTTAGAAAACAGCACGGCACAATAGAACAAGTCCACCGCATTGTAACTCTGATAAGGAACACTTTTGAAGAAAAAAAGTATTGCTCAGTTGTCTTTCTTGATATCACTCAAGCTTTCGATAAAGTATGGCACGATGGCCTTATTTACAAACTCAAACTCTTACTGCCTGCAAATGTCTCCTCATTGCTTAGTAGCTACCTCACGAAAAGACAATTACTCGTACATCACAAGGATTATACAACAAATCCATTGGATATTCACGTTGGCGTTCCTCAAGGAAGCGTTTTGGGCCCCTTACTGTATCTCTTATACACTTCAGATATGCCCAACAATAACTATACATTCATATCGACCTTTGCTGATGATACGGCAATATTGTGCTCTCGCTGTAACCCCATAGAAGCTACTAAACTCCTGCAGACTCATGTCGATTCTCTCGAAATCTGGCTAGCAAAATGGCGTATAAAAGTCAATGAATCAAAGAGCGTACATGTAACCTTCACGTTAAGGCCAGATACATGTCCCCCACTTAAAATTAATAGCCAATCAGTTCCACAATGTTCCTCAACAAAGTACTTGGGTATTCACCTCGACAGAAGGCTGACCTGGAAAAATCACATAGAGGCAAAGAAAACTCAGATCAAGCTTAAAATTAATCAGTTATGGTGGCTGTTACACAAAAGATCAAAGTTGAATCTCGAATACAAAGTGCTATTATATAAAGCAATCCTGAAGCCAATCTGGACTTATGGTATTCAGTTTTGGGGCACCGCATCTCCCTCAAATATCGAAAAATTTCAGCGAATACAATCCAAGTGTCTGCGAATTATTGTAAACGCGCCTTGGTATATGAGGAACGTTAACATCCATCGAGATTTAAATGTACCCACAATTTCTGAGGAAGTTGCAAAGTCCTGCAGAAGCTACATTCAAAAATTACACAGTCATCCGAATCCCCTTGCTAGGCAATTGTTGCTGAACACGGGGCATCGTCGATTAAAAAGAAAAGACACACTGAATATGCTGTGAAATTGCTATACCTCGCGACTCAACAAATTGTGATGGAACGTTGGGAATATCACATAATTTTATTTAGTTTGTAAGATTTGATCACTTACTGTTAGTTTCTAAGTAATTTTAGAAAGATCCAATAAATAAAGCTTGAAAAAAAAAACTCCATAGGGATTGGAGTTGCTTTTTCTGTGCCTCCAAGCTAATTTTGTTATGAGCTTCTGGGTTGATGGCAATTGTAGAATCACAGATGTAATGCGGGATAAAGTTTGTAAACGAGAGAGCGAATTGCTTGCAAATCTGGAGTTATGTTGCCTGTTCGCACGATTTATCAAAAAACGGGTTGTCAAAATGTGCCCGGAAAGAGATTAATCCGTAAGACGTAGTCTTCCATAGCCAAATTGAAGGTTATACTACTGGGCCCACCTATGGAAGGTATGACCTTGAGTTCATTTTAAACTAGTATTCGATTCCTTTGAATTCCGGAATTGACGTAGGGAGATGTAATATAATTAATACACAGTCAATAAGATTACTCAATTATAATGACCCGGGGTGATATTTACGTATAGAAAATTCGTATCCGATGGGTATAAAAACGTTTGGGAACCACTGTATACTACCTCCTTCAATTTATAACGTATTATCTTTCACAAAGAACTAAATTATTTGATATTCGTTAACACTGTAGCAACTTAGTGTTGAGAGTGACACTGGGTATTTTTCAATAGAAAAGATAGTGTACAAATGTTATTGCAATTACTTTTCTTTTATAAAAAACATCAGCCAATGCAATTATATTTTGTTGCTAATACAGGTATATGCAAAACATAAATTGGGAGATACAAATTGAGCAACAATATACACTACCGCTATATTTGTGATCAAACGCAGGTATATTAGCCGAGACAAATCAATGCCTTTTATTGTTGCCTATGTATGACCAAATACATTTAATGTTTACTTTTGGGTGTGCTTGTTGTTGATGGTTTAGGGATACGCATGTACCAAAGTAAGTAGTTAAAATGTAAGTGTCAACAAAAACAAGTAAACGCATGTGCATTTGTATAATAACAAGGCGGTTGTTTTTGCAAATACAAAAGGAAAAGGTATTAAGAAAAAATGCAATATTTATGAAATTGTTATTGCACTCCCAAGCAAATATTTTTTGAATATTTTAATATTATTGCCGATATCAGTTTTCGTGAGGGAAAAAACAACTTGTATTGGGAAAGTGTAGTTGTATTATGCTTTGTTTTTCCTTTTGCAAATCAAGAGACTAATGTTGTTATTATTATTACATTCTTGAGGTGTATGCGGGGGGATACGACTGATATGATAACACTTATTTGTTATGTTTGAGTAAAATAAACACAAAAAATGCAACAACGATATCTCGGAGAGAGATGCTTTGATGTACTTATATGTTTTAACTGAGAGATGTCCAAAGGATTAGTAAACAAATTAATGTGGTAATAAAAAACAACAAAATAAACCAAATTGGGGATCTCATCGAATCAACGATTGGGTCTACAAATGTACCTTATTTTTCATACATACATGTATGTAAAAAATAAGTAATACATGGGAGCTATACACTTCATACAAGTATGTATCACAAGACGTACCTCGATCGGCAAGATTGTCTTACCACATGTTGCGAGCCTTATCCTGCTCGAAGGACCAATGTTTCAGCTTTGAGCGAGCGGGAAAGCCGGTGGGCTTGTTGCCTTGCCCACAAGTCGTGGTGGCGGCAGAGGTGTTGATGACAGTGACTGTGGCCGTTGTTGTTGGTAATAACGAAACACTTCTTTTTCACTTTGGATTTACACTTTATTAAAGTTATTTAAAATTAACTATAAATAAAATTTTATCTATAGTATTATATGCGGTGGGGAAAAATGCGCACTGCTCAATTGGTGGGTTGGCAACCCACCAATTGTTATATTTTTTGTGTATGCCGCTTTATCTCTCTCCCTCTCTCCCTATTTCTTTTCTCCTTGATTTCTCGTACTTTTCATTTTCTATTATTTTTAATTATTTCCAAAATTATCCCTATACCAGAGATAGTGCGCGAATTTCGTATATATATTTTCTTATTTATATGTTTTTTATACTTATATTTTCCTATTGCACGTGAACTAAAATTATAAAACGAATAAAAACCTAAACAAAATTAACCAATATTATTGTGCTTACAATTCAAGTTCAAGCAATAAATTAACAAAACAAAAAGTGTGTGTGTTCATATCAGTGGCATACAACATCGTTACGCCGTCTTGTTCCCATACAGACCCAGTGTATCAACACTACTAACGACAACAGCAACAAACAGTGGCAAGAAAACAACCGATACGCGACCCATCGGCAACCCCTTCACAATCCCACACTATACACTTAGCAGAAAAAGTGTACATACAAGAAATAAACAATTCTTCGCTGCACTAAATACCAATAAGGAAACAATTTTTCTCAAAAGAAATTATTTTTTATTTAAAAGTTAGAGTATTATTTTTACTTTAAGCCCAAATACATTAAATTATAATGTACAGAAAAATTATGAGAAATAAAAGAATTCAAAAGCACCCGTTAATTGGTCAGAAAAAGTCTACGTACAGAAACGAAAACGGGACTTTCCCGCTCATTTGCTCGAACGCTCGTGCCATCAAAAGTTTTTTTTTTACAATTTCTATATTTAATACGTATAGTGGTTAGATTTTGTGCTTTGAATAATCTATTTCAATAAGTTTAATAAAGACGAATTCAAAAAAAAAGGAAATTGGAGTTGAAGAACGAAAAATTATAATAAAATTATGGAAAGAAAGCCAAACTTTCCGTGAAATTGCTAAAACCCTTGGGAGAGCGCACCTCACAATTTAAATAGTGATGAATAATTTCAAAAAACTGGAACTTTCGTGTCGCAACCCCATTCAGGACGACCTTCTATTCTGACCCAACGAGAAAAAAGATGTGTTTTGAGGCTTGTTCAGGATAATCCTCGACTGACCGCAATGAAAATTGCTCAAAATTAAAAAAAAAAAAAAAAAAAAAAAAGCTAACTATCGTGGCCGCGTAGCGCGTAGGAAGCCGTTTACTTCGCTCATAAACCGACAAAAACGAAAATCTTTTGCCAAACAATATATAAATAAGCCGCCAGAGTTATGGGAGAAGGTGCTATTCTCAGATGAGAGCAAGTTTTGCCTGTTTGGTATTAAAGGCCGTCAGCTTGTGTGGCGGAAACCATGCACAGCCCTTCATGCGCAAAATCTTGTGGGCACGCTTAAACACGGCGGAGGTGGTATTATGGTGTGGGGATGTATGGCTGCCAATGGAGTCGGCAATTTGGTGTTCATTGAGTCAATTATTGATCAGAGAGCTATTTAATTATTTTAAAAGAAAATTTGAAGCAGAGTGCTGAAAATCTCGGCCTGGGTTCTGGCTGGTACTTTCAACAGGATAACGACCCGAAGCATACTGCCCATAATGTGAAGCTTTAGATATTATATAATGTCCCGCATCAATGCAAACCCCTCCACAATCACCTGACCTTAATCCTATTGAACATTTGTGGGATTTACTTGAGCGCAGAATAAGGCAGCACACCATCACCTCGAAGCAAATGCTTAAAAATGTGATTTTATATGAATTGCACAAAATTTAAACGGAGGACACTTCCAAGTTAGTCACGTCTATGCCAAGCCGATTGCAAGAAGTCCTAAAACGGAAAGGCTACCCAACCAGCTACTAATATTTTCAAAAACCCACAATAAACAATAATTGATCATATAATCTTATCTTTGTACGTAGACTTTTTCTGACCAATTAACAGGTGCTTTTGAATTCTTTTATTTCTCATAATTTTTCTGTACATTATAATTTAATGTATTTAGGCTTAAAGTGTACATAATACTCTAATATTTAAATAAAAAATAATTTCTTTTGAGAAAAATTATTTCCTTATTGGTATTTAGTGCAGGGAAGAATTGTTTACTTCTTGTACGTATACTTTTTCTGCTAAGTGTATATATAATATTAATTATCAGCCCGATTCTGAATAACAATTCCCCGGGAATTTTTCCCTTTTCCCTATTCTTGTATTCTGAATATAAATTCCCCGGGAGTTTTTCCCTTTTCCCTTTCCTCCAATTCTAAACGAACTTCGAAATCGGGAATTTCTTCCCTGGGAAAAAAGTAGGCATTCCGAATGTAAATAAAAGGGAGAATGTGATGACATTTATTGAAAATTATTCCGCCAACTATCTGCAAGGGAGTTGTATGCAAAAATGTAAGTATTTAATTGTTTTCGTAGAAAATGGAATAAATGTTGTTATTTATTAAATAAATAACATTATTTATTACTATTACAAATATTATTATGGCATTATTCTTACTTTCAGGTCAAAAACAACGAACAAGTTTCAGTTCGATTTGATGCTAAACGCAATGCAATCACATCCCGACATTGCGCGTGGATTTTTTAAAGGAAACAGGGAGGAGCTCACTAGATTTTGGCGGAATTTGGAGGTGGAATTAAATTCAGCAGGGCCACCATCAAAAAGTGTGTCCGAGTGGAAGAAGGTAAGAATGATAAATCCTCCCTGACAATACATACGTATCTTAATGTGCTAAATATATTTCAGGTGTGGGCAGATCAAAAAAAATACGTGCGGCACAAGGCAGCCCAAAATTTAAAAGCCAGTAAGGCAACTGGTGGTGGTCCTAATGCGGAGCAACATTTTTCGGCCACTGAAGATGCAATTTACAAATTAATTGCAATGCAGGAATCCGTGGAAGGTGTGGCAACAACATTTGGACTCGGTTGCTCAACTTCTAAAAATCGGGTTCCAGAAACACCAGAAAAAGCCGTAGAAGAGTTCTTGTTGCCAGATGTTGCAGAAGACGCACTGGAAAATGAGATTCAGCCACCCCCAAAAAGACAACAAATCGAACACAGACAACTGCGCTCAAAAAAAAGCTCTGCTGCTGCTGACGTCCTTGCAGAAGAGCTGGATATTCAAAAAGAAATTTGCCAAGCCATGAAGGACCAGCAGCACAATACAAAAAAAATATATCGATCTATAGAAAGGCTATATGATTTAAAAAAAGACGAATTAGCAGAGCTAAAACGTCATAATATAGAAATGGAGAAGTTGAGGCTTAGGGAAGTAAATGATAAAATTGAAAAAAATCGAAGACTAATAGAGTTGGAAGAACTAAAAGCTAGAATATAAGTTATAACATAAATGTGATATGCAAAGACTGTGAATTGAATTTAAGTGTGTTTTTTGTTTTTGAATTAAATTTTTTTTTGTTTTTACTATGCAATGAAGTACAAATATATATGTATATATTACTTTAAACATGTTTATTTATTTGAAAAAAAATTATATATATATATATATATATATATATATATACATATATATATATATATATATATATATATATATATATATATATATATATATATATATATATTACAAATTATTTCCAATGTTATTCCTAATATCCTGTGCAGCAGCCAAATAGTGGGGTAAGGCTAACGACGTTGCATCACTTTCGTGGGTGTTGAAATTCTCCAAAACTTCGCCTTCATTTTCATCACAATTGACCTTATAATATAAGCATATGTTATGCAATGCACAGCATACGTTTGTAATTTTAGCTGCCTTTTTCGGAGAGTAATGCAGTTCTCTTGCACCAAGGAGACATCTCCAACGATTCTTCAGCACTCCATTGGTACGTTCTACCACATTACGACACTTTGAATGGGCTTCGTTGAATTTCATTTCAACAGACCCTTCTTCCGGGCCTCTATGAGGCGTCAAAAGCCACGGTTCTAATGGATATCCTGCATCTCCTAATAAAAAATAAATTGTGCATTGTTAATAAATGAATATTTAACCTTTCGAAAATTTTACCAAGGAGCCAATAATTGTGATCGCCCCGCAAATATTCTTGTTCCAGATGACTTCGCAGCTCGCTCGTATTCCAAATGAATGCATCATGACATGCACCGGGATGTGAGGCATCTACATACTGTATTCTGAGCTCATTATCGCATACCTGGAAATTTTGTTTTTTATTAAAAAGATCAGATTATAAATAACATCATTTACCAGCATAGCATTTAAGCTGTAGTACCCCTTCCTATTGTAATACAGATGTTTATTTCTTGACGGAGCAATAATACGAATATGCGTCCCATCAATGCATCCTATAACACCTGGAATGCCGTGCTTCATATAAAAGGTTAATGCTATTTTCCTTTTTTCTATAGCCGTTTTAGAAAAATTTATCCATTTTGGACATACAGTTTCTTCAAAAATATGTATGACCTCCGTCAACACTTTGCTGAAGCTACACTGGGCCAAGGATACATCACAATCTTTCCCTATCCCTGTCTGATAGCCGCCCTCGGCTAAGAAACGAAGAGTACCACTCAACTTTACAAGCGCGGAAATTGCGAATGCCTTTTTGGGCTGAATATGCGACGACAACACATCCAGCAGATACATAAAAGCGGGCTTGTTCACTCTATAATATTTTTTAAACCTTTGAAAATCATTAATTAATAAAATAAACAAATATAAAAGTAACTTTTTGTACTTACAAAGTTTCAGGCAGGTCAAGCGGATTTGATGCGTCGCGTAACTGCCTCCTTGCAATCCTTTGTTGTTGCTTCTCTCGCTCCTGCTCCTCTGCTAGCAATCTAAATGCTATGCTATACATAATTTTTTTATACACAATTTTAATTTTAATTTTTTTATACACAATTCTATTCTTTTTATATTTTTTTATTTAGATTTATTGTTAAAATGTAACAAATAAATTGCACTTCTTATACAAAACAAAGCACAATAAGTAAAACAGCTGTCTTCGAAAATTCGAAATTCTCTTTCCCTTTTTATTCTGTTCCCTGATTGTTCAGAATATGAGGAATTTATTCTCGGGAAAGATCAAATTCCCGGGGAAAAATTCCCCGGGAATATTCAGAATCGGGCTGTATATGTTTTGTATTTTAGAATTCTTGAAGTTGGTCAAACTTGTAACGCGTGCCTTTGTTTTCCAGCTGGGGTAACGCTCAGCCAGCCAGGGTAAACAAGCGGGCAGCGAAAAACTCTTGTTGTAGGAGGAAAACCGAATTACACACTTACTGTCAAACTGACAGTAATATTACCGACACTAGAGTGTTCGGCTCGTATGATATGAGGTATATCGCGGTACAATTCCTACTTTTATTATTCTTTTCGTTTATTTGGCTTTACAAAAATTAAGTGTTTACAAAAAGAAAAGAGGCTTAGAAGTATAAAAGAATTGGCAAATTGAATTTAATAAATTAATGAAAAATATGCTACAATCGAATTATTCCACTAAGGCTACAAATTTAAGAAACTATCCTATTCGTATCCTACGCAAGTAAGAGGGAGACAAGGAGTGGAATGCAGGAGGAACCAGCGCTCGAGCTGGTTGCTCCTGGATTTGAAGTGGTCAAAGTGACTACTTTGGCAGAGAAGAAGGCTCGCAGTTGACTACTCGAAACTCCCGTATATGGGATCACTTTAGGGCAAGAACTCGTATTGTCGCGCACCGTATATGGTTCTGCTTCAATAGAGCACTCGTTGGTAACAATTCGCCCAACGGGTCGTTGTTGCAAAATGTTTGGCAACAGAAGAAAGAGGCTTCAATATTGATCCTCACTGGTCAAGCACATGTATATATGTCGCTTGTCCGATCATGTCCGGAAGTCGCTTTTCTCGATTTTCGTTGGTTCAGCATGATCTTTATCTATTAAATGTATGCTAAACCAAACGAGAATTCTCATCTCTGCTCTATATGTTTGCCTTTATTTTCGCTTGTGCTTTTGCCTTTATTCAATTAACGTACATTACATATATACATACATACATTACATGTAAATTCAAATTAATTTATATCAATTAATTTACATCAACTGAATTAAGCACAAGCAAATATACAAACTCATTTATCTGTATCTAAGTTGTAATGTGTCTTGGCGCAAGTGCTCCGTAGTTTCGTCCCACCACCTGACCTTGCCCACATATACGGGTTCGATACCGAATCGCGACATGAATTTAATTTTTATTATATTTTTTATTATTATTATTTATTTTCTAATTATTTTTATTTTTTTTCTATAAAATATATTGATGCCGAATATATTAATATTCGGTATTTGTAACACGCATGTTACAAACTAGCAAACGAACACGAACATATCAAGCATGTTCAATTAAAAAGTTTTAATTTTCTTCTATTTTTACAAATGGCATAAACTATATTTCAGAGAGTAAGGAATCATTCTCAAACAGAAGAATATCAAAAAAAAAAGTTAATACATAGCAATTTGCAAATTTTGCCGGTTGTGAATATATTCTTCAATATCAAATGCATATTGCCTAACGATCGCACGGGTTTTTTTTACTGAATACTGGTTAAAACGACTTCAACTTATTTGTTATTTTCTTACTTCATACATTGATAATTTGTTTTCTAATCATTTTTAATTTATGTACACTTAAAAATATTATTTTTGTTTTTCAATTATATGTTTTTTTGGTTGCAAATTCTTACAAGTAAAAATATATCCAGTAAATCCTTGTAGGTTCTCTCACAGCGAAATGTCATTTTAGGCTCTCATTTTCTCTCTTGTTGCAAGTTTTTTGGTGTAAGCAAACATCATTGGACAAAAATTGATGATAATTCGTACAAATTCGAATTTTCTGTAAACAAACACACCTATTGTAAATACACCCATGCTACCCAGCAGCGGTGAAAAACTGTTTAAAGTGAGGGTTTCGTTAACTTCAAAACTGATTAGAAAATTGGTTAGTTTTGCTATAGCAGAGCACGCATTGACAGGAAATCGAAATGATCGGTTGAATTTTCAACAAATTGATATGCATGGTGAGTTTGCAAACAAAAAGTTTTGTCAACTTTCAATCGGTTGCGTGCTTGTGACCCTTTGGTTGAGTACAAGATTAAAAATTTTTATTTTTTTTTAAACACAATAATAGGCTTTAACAAATTTTTTGATTATTTTCATAATTGTAACAATTAACCTTCCGGAATTTATTTTATAAAATATGCTATAATTAAATAAAAGAAACATTAAAAATCAACTTTATTTGACAAAATCAGCCTACAACACGACATTGAGGTGCTGGAAATAAGTTTTTTGTGGTTTGTTCGTCAAACTTTTCCTCGTAGTTTGTTTTTATTTAAATATGGCTTCATTTGGGAACGTTCGCCAAAGAAACAATATCGTGTGAGGACACATTCCCCTTCAGCAGACTATTTTAAGTTATACAGGTTTAAAAAAAGTGTAAAATGCTTAGCGCAACATTTTATGCAGGAAAGCCATGAAAACAGAGGGGCGTCGTTGTCATAAACGTGACTTGCAAGAAAAGGAATACATCGCACAACGCTTGAAAAACAGTGGAAATGAATTTACAAAGGATCATCAATAAAGCACACTTGTGGATTAAATTTCGGAATAATAGTGGCCAAATCAAACTGGGCATTGCGAATTGACTTTCCTTGAGCTCTTGGAGCAATATCAACATGTTATCATAAGCATGTTTCAATACAAAAACCACCAAGTAAAATATCCAATATTGTGCGTTATTTTTGTCGCCATCGTGCTACAAAAAATATATAAAATTATCAAGACACACCCAAATTATTTTAATATAAGTCCTGCTAAAGATTTATAAAAAAAGTTCAATATTTTTAAACAGTGGCAGCTCATAAATGATTTCTATCAACTGTTTTGGCAGTCACATATGATTTAATTTTCCAGCTTTCGCTACCGCTTTTCTGTTTAAACTTTTTAGCGTAGCTAGTACTGAAAAGTTGAAGCTAGTGCTAGAACTTTGTACTACCAAATAATATTGAACTAAAGAAGCTTCGTGAAAAAGCATACATGAATTTCAAGCAAGACTAAAAAGCCGTCCTACTCATTCGTGCAGTGAGCGTTTCAGTGTTGCTCTCGCTTTTTTGTTGATTATCCTACTGATTTGAAAATATTATAATTCTTTATGCAAAGTTCATACATATTTATTTATTTATGCAAAAATATTATTCCTGAAAAAACGAGAGCAAAAGCACTCCAACACACCAAATTGTTCTTCCTTCTTCGATTACACTCGCATTGGTACACACACGCACCTACGCAAGGTGAATGTAAAAATTGGCGACAGAAGTGGGATTCTGTTAAGATAGTGAAAATTGACCAACTGAAATAACAGTTATCAGAGAGGAGTTAATCGTCATCAGGTACAAAAGCAGAACTGCTGGTGAGGCTAAGACAAGCCATGGAGGCTAAGGTTATTAATGCAGAAGAACATGAGTTCTTTGAGGAATCCGAGATACATGCAGTCGTACACGCTGAGGAAGGAAGCAAGATAGATTCGAGTGGTCAACTCATGGAATTCATGAAATCCATGATGCAACAATAGCAGCAGCAACTGCAAGGAATTAATGCCAAGTTACAAGAAAATGCATCTCGCCATGAGGGCGTTATTAGTGAATTGCGTGTGGAAATTCAAGAAGGTTCGTCTCGCCAAGGGGGCCGCCAAGAACACGTAATAGAAAATCTACAAAAAGGAATTGAGATTAGATTTAAGGAAATTTCCGGAGCTATTAATGAGAAAGTCACAGAGCTGAAAGAACACGTGGATGAGTTGGATGATAAGCTGAAGGAACATTTCGACAACTGGGAAGATAATTTTAAGAAATTAGAGCACGAACACAATCAATTAAAAATAAACGGACCATCTACATCAGTGATTAGAGAATCAATTACAATTAAACTAAAGCCACCAACATTTGATGGAACTACACCATTCAACATCAGTTCGAGATAACAGCTTCGAAGAATTAATGGTATTATAGTTTCCAGACCGCTGCTTTAATAGTGGCATTAAAGGGTAATGTGTCAGAAGTCTTGCAGATGTTTCCAGAGAATGATCGTGGTAGCTATCAATCACTGATGAGCAGACTCCAGCGGAAATATGGAAATGAAAACAAGAGTCAATTACATCGAGTGGAGTTATGATCGCGTGTGCAACGTAGTAATGAGAGCCTTCAAGAATTCGCTTCCGACATTGAGCGCTTATGTTATCTTGTGTTCTCTGGTAATTCGGAAGAATTAATCGAGAAAATAAAAATAGAGGCATCCATAGATGGTATACGCGACGGAGACTAAGCATGCCCTACGGCGCAAGCAATAAAGATCGAATTCACCGAGACAACGAAAGGAAAATCGTGATGCCAGTCATCGTAGTAAAGCTGATACTCCATATCGTCGTAATTGGACCGTGGATAGTAAATAGTGTTTTTGGGTAAGAAGCCAGAATCACATTATTAACCTACGACTTACGAATGTATTGCCGGAAGTGTCATGGACCACTGAACGAGTTCAAGAAGATCAATAGAACGACCCAGATATCGCAAAGATCACGAAATACAAAGCGCAAGGCTTACGTCCAGATTGGCAAGAAATGGCTAATGAGAGTCAAATATCAAATTCATACTGAACAGAAAAATTAATGGGAATCCGTCATATATTTTACCTTTCATTATCAGGCTCGAAAGAGTGGAAGTGAAATTTATAAAAATGCAAATTTAGTAGGAGATGCTTTCTAAGGGGTAGAGGTAGAGGGAAAGGATGTTTAGAACAAATGAAATCGGGTAAAGTATATTTTTTACTTTGCTCAGAGTAATTCTGGTTATTTTAATGAATGTTCCAACTCTCATCATTTTTTGAGGTTGGGGATTCGGCCATACCGAAGGAATACAAACTCGGATTTAAAGAAGCAGAATACTTGTCTCATTCGCTGGGCAAAATATTTGTATTTTTCGTGTGGCTGTAAATTTGCGGTTTTTTTCCATAACATTTGCTAAACTTTGTTAGTGTCTGACTGAGTTTCTGTATAGATATGATTGCAGAAACTGATCAGAGAATCAAAGTGTGAATGACTATTTCATATAAATAAAGCTGCAATTAGCAATAGCTTCCATGCCTACATACAATATAATTTCTATTCTATTCTCTTCCCGCAATGAGTCGGGAAGAGAATAGAAAATATGAGCTATGATTATTCAGACGCATACAGTACTGCTGAATATGACTTTTCATCAGTTTCAAATAAAATAAATAGACATTTTAGAATTTTAACGAGCAATTAAAACAACCAAGAACCACATACAACAACAATAGACAATCAGTGCATTTGTGACTTGCCCTTTCAGTGCTTCAGTGATGAATGAGAAGAAGATGGATAGGATGAAGAATCAACAGATGTATACTTATAACAACTGGTAAGACGCCAAACATCCAGCAGCAGCAGCAGGAACAAAACACAACAACAACAGTGTTAGTAACCTTGAGTTAGTGTTGTAGATTGTGTTTATTTATGTTCTTACTCCCCTATAATCTGTCTCTCCTTAACTATATATATGCATGAATAGAAGGCTGTAGTTACGGTCGTAATTGTATTGTTGTTAGTGGATAGTAGTAGAAATTCTGGCGTCACAAGCGTATCTTGTGTCTAATTAAGATCTGCAACCACATAATCGTAAATAAAATGCAAGGTGAAAGGTTAGACCAGCCCTCTTCTTGCATGGCTCGCGATCGTTTGCCATACTGCCTACGAGCAACGAGCAACAATGGCAGTATTTGGATGATCATCAGCTACATCATCATTATTAGATTGGTATTTATGAGCACAGCAAGATCATCGAGCAAGTGTACACAACTTGTAAATACATTGTAACATACAATAGCACTAGCAAAAGTAGTAACAATTGTAGCCAAAGTGCTACCAACATGTGCGAGCAATTTGTGCGTTTAAAGTCGCAAAAGAATTTGCTCATACATACATGTTAACTGTGTGTGTGTGTGTACTTTATATGCATTTGTTTTCTATCACATTGTACACCTATGCTTTGCATTGCGTGCTGTATTCGGTGGGTGGTACCAAGAGGGAGTATAGGAGTGTTGTGGTATTATGCTATTATGATGCTACGCCAACAGCAGTCGTCACTTCTTGGTTCAAATACGGGCGTGCACCAAATGGTGAAGCATTTTACGAAGTAGGTGCGAAAGCAATTCACTTAATGCATGATGGTGATACTGGTGATGCTGATGGTTCTAGTGATGATTTTGTCCCGTCCAGCATATATACTACTAGCACGCGTCATTTAATTCAATATGGGGTCGATCGGATTGTTGTGGTTAGTCGATCGCATCTTGCATGTTGCTGTACTGCTGGTAATAGTGATGTCCATTAGCAGTTATAATTTTCTCATTAAGAACAATACGGTAGTAATAGTGAAGGTAGCAATAGTTACTTATAGCTATTATTATTGTTACTCTTATTGGTTTTTTTTTTGTTTTTGGGTGCGCTGTATACATTTTATGCATTTGATGAGCTCTGAGTAGCCAGCCAACATGCCACTTTAATGATTGCACTAGAATTTATGCCAATATGGTAATGCAACTTGATTAAAATGTACGTACCGACATACATATTGCAGTGTGTATGTATGTGCCTCTATGATGTTTGCATAGTAATTTATAGCATTGCATAACGCAACATGACATTAGAATGCCTTTTTGGTATACAATACATATAATATTTACCTACTAGTTAGGATTTCTTGTGAATTTGGTTAGTTGAATTTGAATTTGTGTATGTTAACAGAAATATGAGCCGTCAACAAGGGTTTATTTGCAGCTTGATTGCTTTCGAGTAATATACTAAAAAGACAGTTGTCAGATCCTACTCGAGTCCTACTTGAAATTTGTAAAAATAATACTTGGATCTTCCTCTTCGTCGTCAATCTGCAGTGGGTTCGGAATAAAACGACTCCTTTTTTGCTGGAGAGTGTTTTCTCATTCACTCAATCTACGTAGCCGAGTGTGGTGGTACATTATTCGCTACTTGCCACCAGTGAAAATAGTTTCAAAGATTATTGGGTTGGATGCCACTACCATGTCGCTGATTGGATTCGGAAGTGTAGCAATTTGCGATGGCCAAAGGTTCGACTAAGAAAAGTGGTGGTAAGATGCACTAATACACCGTAGGTGCTTCACTTGTGCGAATTGCTATGGACATAGCTGGACCATTTCCAACAAGCAACTCAGTGAACAAGTATGTTATGCCGGTTATAGATTACTTCAATAAGTGGCCTGAAGTATACCCCATTCCAAATCAAGAAGCTAGTACAGTTGCCGATGTATTCGTCAATCAATGGGTTACTCGTTTTTGTGTACCGATGGAGTTACACTCAAACTAAGGTCGAAAGTTCGAATCAGTTGTATTCCAAGAGATGTGCCCTATGTTAGGTATATACAAAACTCGTACAACTCCTTTGCATCCATAATCTGATGGCATGGTAGAACGATTTACCCATATATCGGAGGAATATCTGGGAAAGGTCTTAGATAAATACCAAAAAGACTGGGATGTACATATACCAATGTTCCTCATGGCATATCGATGCGCCCCATGATACTACTGCTACTATACAGCAATTGCAATTTCTGGAAATGAGTTAAAACTGCCAGTTGATTTTAAACCAACGACATCAACCGAAGGTAACTACATTAGCGAAAAGCGGGAACATTTGTTCATCAGAGAACGGTCGCAGATGATAAGCGGTAAGATGAAGGCCAGGTATGACTTGAAAGCAAATTCAAAAGGGTTCTATGAAGGAGAGCTTGTAATTCTAAACTACAGACTCATTGGAAAGGACCATATGAGATTATAGCAAATATAAATGACGTAGTTTATCGTATTCAACGTGCCTGGAATAAAAGAGCAAAGTTTAAAGTAGTGCACTTGGATCGACTTGCGCCATATGGGGGGAAGTATAAAAACTTGTTCGGAACGAACAATGTTAAGAGGGGGCAGTGTAACGAGTATGGATGGTTGGTTACTCATCACTATTGTGACCGACACTATTGTGAATGACACGAAAATTGGCAGCATCGAAACGAATATCAACAAAAAGAAATTGGCGATAACCAGAACACGCCAACGAGAAAGAAAAATATGAATCTCGACTACGATTCTGGAGTATTGCCAACAGAGTATAAATAGAGTCAGTGTTGACAAATGCAAATCAATCGAATCCTGAACGTGATTGCGCAAATATCGTTACAGTGTTAGAGGCAAAAGTCGCAGGTAGATTAAAAGAGTTTTTGTAAATAGTTGATTGTAAATACAGTTTATTAAATAAATTGTTTGCTGTATATAATTGTACAAAATAAGTGTTGCAATTATTGTTAACAGAATCCAGTGATCGAACAAGGTTAATTAAAATAAAATTAAACGTTCACAAAATAAAACGTAACAATATGTTGAAAAACAGGACATTAATTTACGAAATGAGACAGAAAAATTAATTGTCAAGTCAACCAAGGGTTGTTCTCAAGGAGGCGTTTTATCGCCGCTCCTGTGGTTATTGGTCATTGATGAGCTTTTACAAACTCTCGATGATCTCGGATGCGAAGATCAGGGCTTTGCAGATGACTTAATAATTATGGTCAGAGGCATATTTGACTCTGCTATAACTGAGCGCATGCAACTAGCTCTTGACATCACTCAAGATTGGTGTCAGGAGAAAGAACTTTCGATAAACCCTAGCAAAACGACGCTGGTACCCTTCACGAAGAGAAGGAAGTTGAATTTAGAGACCTTGAAGTTAGGTGAAACAGAACTAACACTCTCTGAGGAGATTAAATATTTGGGAGTAATCCTGGATAAAACTCTAACTTGGAACAACCATTTATCATACATCACGAACAAAGCCCTGAGGGCTACCTTCGCTTGCCAAAGGCTGTATGGTAAAACATGGGTACTACGATCTAAAATGATGGCGTGGTCTTACAAAACTGTAATAGTACCAATGATCACTTACGCCTCTCTGGCATGGTGGCCTAAGATAAATAAAATTGGGACTCAGATGATCATTAACAGGATTCATCGAATAGCCTGTTTGAAGGAATAATCACAGGTCTCAATCCTCTACACCTTGTGGTTAAGAGGACAGCACCCAGTGCAGCTATAAGGCTTCCGAACTCTATTCACCTGAAAGAAGGTAACCTAAAAGGGCACATTAGGATTATAGACGTAGCCTGAATTCACCGGGCCTCAAGGTCTTTGACAGGATGGATAAACAACTTATATTCTGCAAGTGATCATTCACGATCGCTCAGCGTGGTGAATAACGAAATATTTCCAAAACAAGGCTCACAGCTATGGTACACTGATGGATCCAAAATGGAAGATGGTAGTGCTGGAGCGGGAATTATAGGGCCAAATTTCCGAAAGGCAATTGCAATGGGAAAAATAGTTTACATTTTTCAGGCGGAGGTCTATGCCTTAGAGCTATCTGTCAGAGAATGTCTACGTAGGGGCATTCGAGAAACAAACATATGCATTCTTTCAGACAGTCAGGCAGATCCAAAATCATTAATGAATTTCTTGTTCCAATCTAAGTTGGTCTGGGAATGCTTCAAACTCCTCAATACCTTAGCAAAGAGGAACTCTGTGACTATAATATGGGTACCGGGACACGAGGGACATGCAGGAAATGAAATGGCAGATTCACTAGGCAGACACTCCTTTCATATGCCCAGAACCCTTCTGGAGAGCCCAAACAGGCATGCGGCAGTCGAAAAGATTCATTGACCCTGAACATATTAAGGTAGATGCTATCTTAAACCTCAGGACATTGTAAACTTAATTATCACATGATGAAAATGGGTGTGGTAAACAACGATCTCTGTCGACTCTGTCTTGAATTGCAAGAAACAACGGAACACGTTCTTTACAATTGCCCAGCTATGGCTAGACGCAGACTAAACTTCCTTAGCAACGGCTTAATTGTTCCCAGGGACCTAGTTAAAATCAATCCCAAAGCATTGACAAAATTTATAAATAGTCTTGAGATCTGCTAGTTAGGGAATAAGGCTGCACAAAAGATCTTCAGGTCGCGGTCCTTCATAGCCTTAATAATAATAATAATAATAATAATAATAATATTCCTCATTTAAAAAAAATTGTATCCGCACATTCTAAAAAAACATTATCTCATAATTATTTATTATATATTAAACCAAAAAAAAAAACAACAACCAATGAAAGAGAAAAAATCACAATCTAAATACCTAGTTTAAATATTTTAAAAAAAAATAGTAATAACAAATAAACGAAGGTATAACTAAATATAAATAAATGTGTATAAATAAATATGACTAGTATCTGAAAAAATCACAAATAAATAAAAGTATAAATATATGAATGTAACATATGAGGTATAATATATGTATATATATACATATATGTAAAGATTAAAGAAAATAATTTGTATGTATATAACGGATAAAAAAATAAAAAGTGTAATTATAAAATAACACTTAATTACAATTAATTATATATGGGGCACCCACTAATCATAAAAGAAAAATAAAACAAACAAACATCACTTATCTTTCTTCAAAAATCGGATACCAGGATTGCAAACAAAAATAACCGCACCTCTGGTTCATCGGGCCTCCGGTGTGACATCCGTCATCTAGTACCTTCGGATGTGCTTATGTACGTACTTTATATTTTATGAATATCGAGCGTGCACTTCCAGATGGACGCCACTACGCCGTTTTATTACGTATAGTATTGTCGAATCACGCATGCACACACTTCAGAGTTATTGGAATAAGTTATTAGAATCACTTAAACATCATCACTCCAAAACAAAATTTCAACGCAATACACCGACCAAATAACACAGACACGGCATGTTTCGAATCTTTCAACAAACTGACTCATTTCCAAATTTGCAGATGCAAACGAAAACAATAAATGACAGTAACTCCTAACGGGGCAGAGTAGACCGGAATGCCGCCACAAAAAAAAAAAAAAAACGTTCAGATAACGTTAACCAATAAAACAAAGGTTAACGAACTACTGTTGCGAGACAAAATATGAAATATGCACATAAGCGTATTTTGCCTCGCGACATATTTCCCGAAATTTTGAACTACATATTTATTCATACACATACCAACATTGCTCGAAGTTGTGATATACACAATCCATAATTGTGGAATGCCAGAACATTGAGCCAACTGAGTTGCAGTTGGGTGTGAAAAAGCTGACAAAGCACTTTCCCACACAATTCGTAGTTCTGCACTTACGTAAGTATACCTGTGTAAGCATACATGTTTAGACATTCCATGATAACTAAACTCACGTGGACTACTCATGTGTGTGAATATCAAAAAGTTGCTTTCTCACATAATGGGTACATACATACGCACATGGGGAGTGCATCGATCGTGTACATGCGTACACACATACATACAGTTATGTGAAAAATAATAAGGACAGAGACGCGTTAAAACGAAACTTCAATACAATCTAAGTAAGCCGAGCAAATTGCTTCCGGTTAACGGTATATTATCGTCACTCACTATTTCCAAAAACAAGTTCCGTTACATAAATGCAAAGTATTTGCACACATTTTGTTAAAAGTCATTCCGTGTTCAACAAAGCCAGTGTACGGTTGTGCGAATTAATAAGGACAATGTGTCGTTTCAAAACAATATCGTAAATATCTTCACTAAAACTTGTTTTTTTTCAGAGATAAGGTAAGAATACTACTTTTAGTTTTAATACCAATCAATTAGAGCTTGGCTTTTTTCCTTATTGGATAGATATGGGAAAGGGTAAGCACTGCGATCTGAAAACTGGAGAACACATTAAAAATTTGGTCAAACAGGGGAATTCGTATAGAAAAGTGGCGGAATTTCTCAAAATTTCCAAAACAATGGTGGAGAACGCAGTTAAGAGGGTTCCCCAGAGTGAAACGCGTGGCAGAAAGCTAAAAATTACACTGTCAGTCAAAAAAATATAATGCGCTGCGTTGAGAAGAATCCGTTTATCTCATCCAAACAAATTAAAAGTGAGTTGAATATTGATGTCGATCCATCAACTATTCGCAAAGTGCTTATAAAGGAAAACTTCAAGTCTCGAAGCCCGAGAAAAGTGCCTATGCTATCCAAAAGGAACGTGCAACAAAGACTAAAGTTTGCTGATGAACATGTGTGTTGGTCTAAAGAAAAATGGCGTAACATTCTTTGGTCAGACGAGACAAAAATAAAATTGTTTAATTCAGATCGAGGTATTCATCACGTAAGAAGACCTCCAAATACAGCCTATAATCCTAAATATACAATAAAGACCGTTAAACATGGCGGCGGGAACATTATGGTCTGGGGATCATTTTCATACAATGGTGTGGGGCCGCTCCATCGCATACAGGGCACTATGAAGGCAACAGATTATGTTGCAATTCTTCAAGATTGTATGCTAACGTACGCTGAAGATAATATGCCACTTAGGTGGATATTTCAGCAAGACAATGACCCCAAACACACGGCGAAGTGTACAAAAGAGTGGTTTGGGGTCAACCAAATTACTGTGATGGAGTGGCCACCACGATCCCCAGATCTAAACCCCATCGAAAATTTGTGGAATACAGTAAAAGCGTCAATAAGAGGAAAGTGTCCAAGTAACAGCGACGAGCTTTGGCAACTTATTCAAGATTCATGGAACGCAATTCCGGTTTCCGTCTGCAAAAACCTAGTTGATTCCATGCCGAAGCGATGTCGATCAGTTTTAAACAACCGAGGATTTTCGACGAAGTATTAAACAAATTAGAAATGAATTTTAACACAGACGAATGTAAACTAGTTTCTTTTTTTTATTTGATATTGTTAATTTTTAATTAAAACAAGAAGTGTCCTTATTTTTTTCACATGCCAAAATCGCACCTAATGTTAAAGATGAAAATAAATTTCAACAGTTTGCCATATCTGGCTAAAACTAAACAAAAAACTTTTCTTTAATTTGTTCGCAATAAATTAGTTCAGTTAACACCCTGTGATTTCCCCACATTTCTGCGTCCGCATCAAGTTCGTTAACTGCATGCCACTGTCCTTATTATTTTTCACATAACTGTACATACACACATGTGGTGTGAATATTTTATTGTATGTTATATGTTGGTGCCGTAGCTCAGTGGTTAGTGTGTTCGCCTTCTGATCTGTAGGTCGTGGTTCAATCCCCGGCTGATGCATAACAAATTTAATATCGATAAGATTTTTCTTTCGAACGGTACCCACCTGTCGGCAAGCAATTGGCAATTCTTCCGACAGTAACAACTTGCCATGAAAAAGCTTATTAAAGAACTCTATGACAAAGCTCAGAAAAAGTGATGTCACAAGTGTTCTGCCGTTCGGAACCGGCTAAAATAAGTAGGTCCCTTCTAATATTGTCCAAAATTTAAGACGCACAACAGTAATGGAAGAGAAGCTCCGCCAATAAGCCCTTTGGGGCTTTATGTGCCACATATTTATTTATTTTATGTTATATGTTGGTATGTGGATAGATTGATATGTGGCTAGTGTTAGAAAAATGGTATATAAGCTACCAGCTTACTGAAGGCAGTGGCTTTTATTTGTGAGTCCTGCACCGAAGTGCTAACTGCGATCCTTACGAGGCCCTCCAGTATTAGTGTAAAAGTGCAAAATCGAAAATAACACCAGTAATAAAGGGAATACCCAAAACCTCAAGTATCATTGATAAAGTATAATTGTTTTATTTTATTCAACTAGTGTGTTAGACTCAAGGGATATTTAGGAGCTTGGGTCTAGGTGCTAATATAGTGCGTAGTCATTACGTACTTAGTGAGCGTTGTGGAAAAATAGTACACAACATTTTGGCGCAGCCAGTAGGATACTGCAAAATATCCTTTATATACAAGGTGTTTTACGTTCAACGTTTAACGCAGTACATGATCTAATTCTAGTGTGTGTTTGCCTTTTTGGGGTGAAATGGAAAAGAAATTCTATGAATCATTAGCAAGAGAACTAGACCTTGCAATATCCGAGTCAATCGACTGCGTGTGAAGCTTGGTTAAGCAACACAGCACATACGAACAATTCCAGCTCATAAAATCAAAGGTACAGCACGGAAAGTTACTAAATCCAATAAAGGAATTAGACGCCACGTTATCCGAGTTAAACGATCTATTAAAAAGCCAGGCTGAAGCAGCCGTAAAACAAAAAGACGATTAGAGGCAGCAGAGATACAAATTAGGGCTCTGCGAACTCAGATCGCAAAACAGGGATCCGACGCGGAACAGCTAGCAGTAGAGATATCTAAGACTCTTAATAGAAATAAGGAATTAGAAGATTTACTAAAAGAAAAGGGCATTTCAGAAGAATTTATAGAGAAAAGGCTCAGAACTCCGAGAGGAATCTTGAAAGTGAACGCTGCCTAGCACAGGAGACACTTCTTCGTCGCTGTACATCAGTACGAAAAACACAACCAGAAGTACAACCTGAATTACAGCTAAAAGTTCGTATTGACGAAATTGCACAGATCGTCAGCAGACTAGTGCCAGTACTCACTGGAGCTGAGTCTAAAGATTTGAGGACCGAAGTACACCAGTTCATATCTGGGTGCGAATTAGCAAGAAAACCCATAAAACCCGACGAGTTGGAAGATTTCGTGGCTTGTATAAAACAGCGACTATATGGTGATGCTCATAACTTGGTGCTAAGTAACAAGTTCGCTAATATAGAGGATTTGTATACACTTCTGCGAAACACATATATGAAGACCGTTCGCCTGGAACTGCTCACGCATCAAATACAAGTCGCACGCCAACTACCTCAGGAAGATATACGTGTTTTTGCAAGAGATTAGGTGATTTAAAATCCACGGCGATACAGTGTATTAAGAATAGATATGGTGGGGTCGGAGACCAAGCGTTGTTAAAAGAGCTAGAGGGGTATGTGAAGACATCTTTTATGTCGGGCCTTCAAGAACCATTGCTAAAGCTCATATGCTCGGTAAGACGGGCAAGTTAGAAGAATTAGCAGAGGAGGCAAGGGTTCAACCCGTTTAATATGGGAGTACTATATTCATACGATATTGAACAGACTGAGGTCAGTAATACAGTGGCATTTCATCAGAACAGAAATGACAAGATGCCACTCGGAATGAAGAAATACAAAAATAATAACGTAAGTCCCCAAAATATCCAAAGGAAAGTTCCTACCTATTCTGTGACAAAAAGGGGCACATCAGAGACGACTGTTTTAAGAGAAAAAACATGCCCTACTACATAAAGTGTAAAAATACGGACATGAGTTCAACTTGTTATGCACACCTTTTAGCAACAACAGGTCAGAAGGAAACGCAATCAAACACCTACACCTAATAAGGAAGGTCAAGAAAGCATAGGCCCTAATCGCGGAAATTCTGAGACCAAATGTTTTTTCTGTAAGAAGCCGGGACACAGGATCGCCGACTGTTATAAACGCAAAGTGTGGGAAAAAACCCAGAGAAACTACGGGGGCCCAGGCACTGCCAGTTGAAATGGAAGGTGTCAGTCATGCGTCTTTAGAGATTGTTGACACACCCTCCACGTTAGACATTAAGATGGTGGAAGTTGGTAGTCAAACGGCCAGGGGGATGGTTGAACCATCTTTCCCATCCAGTAATAACAAACATGGCTACTGTTCGGAAGTCTCTGATGTAGATAATGTGTTCATTGAGTTTCCGTGTAAGGAAGCAAAAAATGGAAAACTCATTTTATTTGTAGACTCTGGGGCAGATACCAGTTTAATAAAGTCATCAGTCATTGATGAATCTGTTAGCAAGAAGCGACATTTAAGGAAAAATCTTAGTGGTGCATTCGGATTTGTCACCACATTAGGGTCAATAGCAGTCCAACATGAGAGGACTAAAGATTTGATTTTAGAACTACACTCAATCTCTGAAGAGAGAGGGATACCTGCTGATGGTATCCTAGGTAGAGACAATTTATGGAACCGATCGATTATCAATACCATGAAAAAGAAGCTGATGTTTTTCGGTGAACGAAAAGAGCATTTGATGACTTTACCTCTCAAACCGTTGAACGAGGGTAATAAAATACTACACACCAGTGAGGTTGTAGTACCTGGGAGAACAATGAAGTTAGTCCCCATTAAAGTAAATACAAATTTCGAAACAATTATAGTAGAGAAACAGGAAGTATTTCCTGGAATGTATTTAGGTGAGACATTGGGCAGTGTGACGGCCAACACGGTTTATGTCCCAAATCGAATATAGATTCATATATTGTAAATAATAAGCTTAAAATGAATATAATTAAATTTAATCATTTAAAGAATACGACAAAGCTCATAAAATAAATAATATTAAGGAAACGAGGAAAGGATTTTTCCTTAAATAAATAATATTAAGGAAACGGATAAAATATTAAAAACAATTAAGCTAGACGAAAACTTAAACATTGAGGAAAAGAGATTTATAGACGGCATCTTAAGTCATTCCACGATTTATTCCCCTTGGAAGGCGGCAAACGGTCTCACACCACAGGTATAAAACACACAATACCAATAAAAACAGACCAGGCGCCAATCATCTAAAGACAGTAAAGGCTACCAGAAGCGCATAAGGAAGAAATCAATAAGCAAGTAAACAAAATGTTGGAAGACGACATAATTATTCCCAGCTCATCGCCCTGGAATTCTCCCATAATTTTGGTGCCAAAGAAAGTGGGAATAGATGGTAAAATATTAAAATCAATTAAGCTAGACGACCATAGACGATTCGAATGTCGAAACCGAAAGCCAAGAAGAGCCTGATGAAAGCGAGTTAGAACTAGATGAAAATGCAGAAAACCAGGAGAACAATAATGCGGAACTTCTCACTGATGAGAAGAATATATCTATGATACTTCGCAACTTCCATGATTCACCTTTAGGAGGGCATCAGGGTGCTTTGAAAATTTATTTCAGGATTAGAAGACAGAACAGGTAGAAAGGTATGCGAAGCCAGATTAAAGAATATGTTAAAAATTGTAAAATATCTCAAACTAACAAGAGCTCGGGGCTCACGAAAATGCCAATGATATTATCCGATCCAAGCTATTTGAAAAAGTGTATATGGATATGGTGGGAATTCTCCCAGAAACCACATCGGAAAATAAGTGCATTCTTACTTTTCAAGATGATTTTTCACAATTTTTCTATTGTGTACCTATTCCTGATGATGCAGAATCTAGCACAGTAGCAAAAGCTTTCTCCAATGAGGTTATTACACGCTACAACATACCAAAAATTTTATTCACAGATAATGGTACAAATTTTACATCAAAATTGTTCTCAGATACATGCAAGATGCTGGATGTTAAAAAATTACATATAACGCCATATCACCCACAAGCAAACGGTTCTCTAGAATGAAGTCATAGACCCTTAGCGGAATATCTTAGGAGTTCCGTTAAAGAAGATGGTTCAAATTGGGATCAGTGGTTGGCATCAGTAATGCATGTTCACAACAATACAATACATAGTACCACCAAAGGAACACCTTTCAGCATACAATACGGCTTTAACACCGACATGCCAACAAATCTTAAAACCAAAAGAACACCATTGTACAACGCAGAAGACCAAAATAAGTTATTAAAATATCAAATACAGAGGTCCCACGAACTAATTAAGGAAAATCAAGAAAAGGCAAAGGAAAACACCAACCAACGATAAGTTTTAGAGTAGGAGAAAAGGTTTTATTAAAAACTCAAACTAGGAAAAACAAATTTAGTCCCATTTGGACTGGACCCTACGAAATAGTAAACATAAACAGTCCAGTTACAACGACTATACAAATCGGACGAAAATGGAAAAGTACCACAATAATTTAATAAAACCTTTCCACCAAAATTAAAGAAATATTTAGTAAAATCGACAGTATTTAACAAATACGTCATGACTTTACCTCTCAAACCATTGAACAAGGCTAATAGAGTACTACAAAACAGTGAGGTTGTAGTACCAGGAAGAACTATGAGGATAGTTCCCTTGAAGGTAAGTACCGATTTGGAAACGGTTATAGTGGGAAATGAAGAAGTTTCTCCTGGAATATTTTTAGGTGAGACATTGGGATGTGTCACAAATAATAAATTTTATGTATCAATACTGAATACAAATACGAAATTCTATACTGTAAGTAATGATGTAAGAGTTAATATAGTTAAATTTAATCACCTAGAACATGTAGAGTATGATACAGTTTCTAAAATAAATAGCGTTAGGGAAAGGAGTAACTACAAGAGGGTTACTAAAATATTAAAAACGGTTAAATTAGATTCAAACCTAAATATGGAGGAAAGAAAATCGATGGAAGGCATCTTCAAGTCATTTCACTATTTGTTTTTTTTTTGGAAGGCGATAAATTGTGTTATGGTACACAACAGGTATAATGCACACGATACCAGTAAAGGCAGATAAGGCACGAGAGACAGTACAGGTCACCAGAAGTGCATTAGGAAGATATTAATAGGCAGGCAAACAAAATGTTGGAAGACAAAATAATCATTCCTAGTTCTTCCCCATGGAATTCCCCAATAATATTAGTTCCAAGGAAGGCGGGACGCGGTGGAAAAAGGAAATGGAGACTAGTTGTTGATATCAGAAAACTGAACGATGCCACCATTAAACCGGTTTTTCCAATTCCGCGCATCGATGAGATATTGGATCAGTTAAGTCCAACACTTCACTTGATCTGGTCAGTGGATATCATCAAGTGCTAATGGAAGAGTTAGACAGAGAAAAAATCCCTTTTAGTTCAGGTGTCGGGCATTACGAATTTATTAGAATGCCTTTCGAGTTAACGGGAGCACCTGCTACTTTTCAAAGATTAATAAATCATGTATTGACTGGACTCTAGGGATTAGATTGTATTGTATATTTGGATGACATAGTTGTCTACGATCGGAATTTGGCACAACATGAATCGCGTTTGCGGAGAGTGTTTGAACTCTTACGTAAACATAACTTAAAATTAAACACAGGAAAGTGCCAGTTTTTGCGAAAAGAGTTAATTTCCCTAGGTCATAAATGCACTGAGGAAGGGGCATTGCCAGATCCCAGTAGAATAGAATGTGTCGAAAATATTTCTGTTCTAAGAAATAGGAAAGACGTTCAGTCATTCTTAAGTTTGGTAAATTATCTATATTCCTTTAGACGAGCCATATGGTTAGTCCTTGAAAATAAACTGAATATAAAATGAATTAATAATACTTACCTTTATTTAAATTAAAATTATACTTACCTTACCTTAATACTTACCTGGATTTCATACTTACCATATGGCAACCCAACTCTCCACATAAATTACCCTTTTATGTTTTTGGGTTTTCGTGGCTGGTGCTACAATCGACCGATGTGTTTTGGTTACATTCGGTCTTTGAAAATATTGTATCGAGATCGTGCCATTCCTCGCCGTAATCGAGTTTACAAACAAGCCAAATTATTTTATATTATATACAAATATTATAATTAGTAATAATAACATTGTGCACTAATTTACAATAAAGATAAAGTGGGATTTTTATACATATAGCGAATAGTTTATTTAGATGCGGAAGCTAGCACAGTAGGAAAAGCGTGTTACAACGAAGTTATTGCGCGATATAACATACCAAAAATTTTAGTGATTGATAATGGTACGAAATTGTTCACTTCGAAATTGTTTTCCGATACATGCATGATTACATATTACACCGTACCATCCACAAGCAAATGGTTCTTTAGAAAGAAGCCACAGACCTTTAACAGAATATCTTTGGAGTTTTGTTAAAGAAGATGGGTCTAATTGGGACATCAGCAATGCATGTACACAATAATACCATACATACTTCGACAAAATGGACACTATTCAGTGTTCTATACGGTTTCAATATCGATATGCCGACAAACTTAAAAACAAAAAGATCACCTCTGTACAATGCAGAGGATCAAAATAAGATATTATAATACCAACTAAAAAGGTCACATGAGTTAGTGAGGGAAAATCAAGAAAACGCAAAGAAATTAGCTAAAATTCAATACGACAAAGGTATCATTTTTAAAATAGGTGATAAAATATTGTTGAGAAATCAGACTAGGAAAAATAAATTTGGTCCCATCTGAACTGGACCATACGAATTGATACATGTGTCGTCCAGTAACGACGACTATCAAAATCGGACAAAATGGTAAAAAGTACCATAAGAACTTGCTAAAACATTTTTATCAATAAGAAATAGTAGTTTAACGAATTAATAGTGTTTGTGGTAGAAGAAAAAAAAATCAGTTAGGATATAAAATACAATAGTGTGAAGTGTCTACGCCCGGGTAAGACGCGTGTTTTGATTGTTTTTTTGTGTTTCTCGAAATACTTCTCAAAGTAAATACACAGCCAGTGCGCGCAATAATTTCAATCTGTCTCTATATAGTTAAAGCGAATAAATAGAAAATAATCGGGTGTGTTATCATTCATTTATTATAATAAATAAAGAACACAACATCGCAACAGCAGCAGCAGCAGAAACACTCGTTGGAACGAGTTCACCTGGCACCCCATCCCTCACACAATAATTTTTTGTCCTTCGAACCAGATCGGCTCGCAACGATTGGTAAGCAAATATTGCCACCCAGGTACGTGCATTGAGCATACTTTGTATACGGGTATATTATTACATACATAAGAACATGTATTTGAACATAAATCTCGTCTACATATCTCATATGCAGCCAATATATTGCTATATTAGTTGTTGCGCTAAATGATAATCTCTCTCACATTTTTCACGCGTACTATAAAGAATCTCTCTACGAGAGTTGTGAAAGTTACATATAGTCTGTGTTTTGAATAACAACAAATCAATAAAATATTTGCTTTCTTCGTTTTGGCTTGGTGTACAAATATATGCATAACCCTTTAAAAAAAACTATCACAACATAGGTTTGTGTGGCCCAATAAGATCGAACGGACAGCTGCATAACAAATTTACTTTTGGCCCCCTGTGTTGTTGAGTGTGATTTGCAAAAATAACAAGTGGGTTCCCACTAGTTATTTGAAACTCAACTTCTGTAATTTCGGGCAATAACAAATTGATACCATTCTACCTTTTTATATACTTATCACATTAAATCAGCATATTGTTGGTGGTCTGGTGGGGTTTTCGCAAGGCAACGTGTCTAACTGCCTCAACCGGGTGGAGCTAGCGGAATCCTTGTTGAACTCATCGCAAGTCAACTCACTGGCTGTCATGTAATTTTTTCTGAGCGCTAAGTGATGATACCTTTGTTTGTTAATGAGGGGTAGTCATGTAGCTTGCTCTGCTTACTATGTGATGGCGCCTTCATCATTAATGGGGGCCCTCCAAGTGGCGACCACCGGACAACGTCCTCCTGGCACCCGCTGGGAGGTGGCTGAAGTAAGAGGCGAAAAACTCCTCGATTAGAGGATGGGATGGATGCGTTGGGTTTGGGACCCGCCACATAAAAAATCACTACAGTAAATAATATAAAAATGACTCGAAAGGGGACTACCCATTTTGTGAATGACCCCCGCAAACGAAATTAAGACCATGATTTACGGATATGCACCTGAAATGTCCGGTCCCATTATAGGGAGGGTGCCTCTATCCAGCTGGTTGATGTCCTCAAGATATAGAGAACTGACATGTGGGTTTTTGGTCAGCAAGATACTACGACAACTTGTCTCACATTCTTTAACATCAGACTTATATGTGCCCACGCTCCGACGGATGAGAAGGACAATGTGACCAGGGAGAGCTTCTTTCAGCGCTTTGAAGAAGCTTACGACCGCTGCCCCCGCCTCGATATCAAAATCGTGCTTGGCGACTTTAATGCCAGGCTGGGCAAGGAAGGTGACTTCGGTAAAACTGTGGAAAATTCAGCATCCACCAGAACACCTCCGATAACTGAATGAGGCTCATCGACTTCGTTGCAGCACGAAACATGGTAATTGGTGGTACCAGATTCCCACAACATCCACAAAGCGAAAATGGCTGTATCCAGATCAAAGAACAAGAAATCAAATATATCATGTGGTGATTGACGGAAGGCATGGTTCCAGTAGGATGGACGTGAAATCGATCCGTGGTGCCAACATCGACTCGGATCACTATCTTATTGCAGCCAGGGTGCGTACACGCTTATGTGTCTCAAATAATAAACGAAGTCTCACACAGAGAAAGCTCAACATGAGTAAGCTGCGATCACCAGAGACAGCAGATGCATTTTCCACTCGACTATCGGATCTGCTTATGCAGAACACTCCCCCACTTGATGATACATGCGCTCGGTCTACTCATATATCCCAATCCGTAACTACTGCTGCCGAGGAGGTAATCGGTTATTACCGGCCTCTGAGGAATTAGTGATATGATCAGGAGTGTCGCGATGCTACCGCAGAGAAAGACGCGGCCTACAGAAAAACCCTGCGTGCAGGCGCAACGCGAGCTGTTAAGGAGCGGTACAGAGAGACGTCTTTTCAGGCGCAAGAAGAGGGAGTTGGAAAGACACGAGTGTGAGGCGATATAGATGTGTACCGATAAGAATGAGACTCGAAGATTCTTCGAAAAGATCAAGCGCCTGAGTGGCGATTTAAATCCCGGAGCCTCTTCTTGTCATGACGGAAATGGGAATCTGGTTGCAGATGTCCAGGGTGTACTGAGTCTATGTAGGGAACACTTCTCCACGTTACTGAATGGCGATGCTACGAACAATTCCGCCAGCGGATTAGATTGCCCGATAACCCCAATTGCAGATGATGGTGTTGATGTTGCACCACCCGACTATGACGAGGTTGAAACGGCCATTTTAAGGCTGAAGAACAACAAAGCTACAGGTGCTGATGGCCTGCCTGCCGAGTTGTTTAAGAGGAGGCTCTACGTTCTCTATCCCGTACATAACGACCTTATAATTTGCGCCAACTACCGTGGAATAAGACCCAAGAAAAACATATCGACATACACCACCTATTTGTTGATTATAAAGCCGTTTTCTACAGTCCAGTAAGGGATTACCTCTACGCAACAATGTCTGAGTTCAGTATTCCTACAAAGCTCAATCACTTTGTAGAATGACACAGCATAACTCCCGTTGTGAAGTGAAAATTGGGAAGGACCTCTCTGCACCGTTTAATACCGAACGGGGTTTCAGATAATATGATTCGTTATCGTGCGACTTCTTCAATCTTATTATGGAGAAAATAATACGAGCTGCTGATCTACGACAAAATGGCACTATCTTCAACAAAAGTGTCATGCTTTTGGCGTATTCCAACGATATTGACATAACCGGCATGAATATGCGAGCAGTCAGTGCAGCATTCTCAGAGTTGGAAAGAGAGTCGCGTCGGATGGGTCTTACGGTGAACAAAGGCAAGATGAAGTATCTAGTGTCAACAAACAAAGAGTCCCGGCATTTTGAACGGCACTTCACTGTTGACAGCTACGCTTTTGAAGTATTAAGGGACTTTGTCTATCTTGGAACCGGCGTTAACAACAGTAATGACATCAGCCCTGAGATATTGCGAACGATCAGTTTTGCAAACAGGTGCTACTTTGGGCTAAGTAAGCAATTGAGAAGTCGAGCTCTCTCTCGAAGAACGAAAACTACACTCTCATCATGCCTGTGTTTTTCGGGTGATTTTGTTTCGAGGCCGTGGCTCAGTGGTTAGTGTGTTGGCCTTCTGATCTGTAGGTCGTGGTTCAATCCACTGCTCATGCATAACAAATTTAATATCTAAAAGATTTTTCTTTCGAACGGTACCCACCTGTCGGCAAGCAATTGGCATTTCTTCCGACAGTAACAACTTGCCATGAAAAAGCTTCTAAAAGAACTCTGTGACAAAGCTCAGAAAAATGGATGTCACAAGGGTTCTGCCGTTCGGAACCGGCTAAAATAAGTAGGTCCCTTCTAATATTGTCCAAAATTTAAGACGCACAACAGTAATTGAAGAGAAGCTCGGCCAATGAGCCCTTCGGGGCTTTAAGTGTCACATATTTATTTTTTTTTAATTTATTTTTCATGGGCAAGCTTTCGAGATATGTTCGTGGCCGTGTACAGAAACAATCTCCGTCTAAGTCCCGTAGAAAAATTGTACCATTTGTTACAAAAAACTCGTGGCGAATCACACAGTATCATTAAGTCAACTCTGTTGACTAATGATGGCTTCTCGATAGCGTGGTACAATTTGGAAGAACGCTACGAGAATAAGCGTATACTTATTAACACCCAGTTGAAATCCATCTTGAACTTACAGCGCACACTAAACGACTGTATCACGAATTTGAAGCTCCTACAGATTGACACACATCACTGCGACGCTATTTTTGTTTATTTGTGTTCCACAAAATTCCCGTATACCACGTTGAGTCTTCGGAAGCAATCATTAAAAAATGAACGTGAAATCCCTAATTGGAGGGACTTCGATGCCTTTTTACAGATCGGTATCCGACTTTGGAATCAGTCGCAGATATCCGAAGTGGTTCTCGGCAACTCAGCCTACCATCGAATCAGCGACCCGGTCGATTCGACTCTTCCAAGTGTGCAAACAGACCTCCGGTAGGCACTGGCTTTATCATGCCAGTATCACCGATCATTGATGTCCATTGTGCCGAAAGACACACCTTCTTCGCCATTGTCCCGATTTTCTGAAGTTATTGGTTGATGAAAGTTACAGCGTAGTTAAAAAACATAAACTGTGTACCAACTGTTTGGCAAACTTTCACAATTATAATAACTATAAAAGCCGGTATACGTGCTCATTGTATCAACAAAAACACAATTCTCTACTTCATAGGCTAGAGAATGCATCCAGCACTCGTTTTGATGCAACACCCGAGTCAACTCTCACTGAAACATCAGCTGAACGTTCTTGTCAGCGCACTCGTTCTACTCTGCTGCAAGCTGTTATGAAGGAAAAACATAATACAGCTTTGGATACAGCACCTATCACGACAATCCTTCGACAAATGAATTCGACATCCCGTAAAATGTTTTCATCGTTTCACAACCAAATCCGTTTCGACAAACTTCTCTATTCATCATCTCGTACTAAATGCGATAAGCACCCGTAACAAAGTAATAATAGAAAACACCCCAACTTTCCCGATAGATCTCCCGCAATCAACATTTTACAATCAACGCTCGTTCCGCGCTCACGACTCTGCTTCCAGCACAAATTGAAATAGTCGCTTTAATTCTTGAACGTGATATGCACTCCGTGCAATGGTTCGATATAGTTGCCGCTGATCGGGGCTGGATCGCTGCTGACTTCGTAGTTTTTAAGCTAAATAAATTATATTAGCTTTAAGGTTATATAATATTATTTTCCCTGTCTCTCTCACTCTCACTCTATCTTTTTCTCCATCTCTACCTGGAATAGAAGTTTCGTCTCTTTTGCAGTATTCCTGCGGAATGTCTACGCCAGAGTGAGACGCGTGCACTGTTTGTTTTGATTTCGTTTGCTTCATTTCTCTTCTTTCTGCCCGTTTTGATTGTTTTTTGTGTTTCTCGAAATACTTCTCAAAGTAAATACACAGCCAGTGCGCGCAATAATTTCAATCTGTCTCTATATAGTTAAAGCGAATAAATGAAATAAACATTATATATTTACAAATAGAAAACAATCGGGTGTGTTATCATTCATTTATTATAATAAATAAAGAACACAACATCGCAACAGCAGCAGGAGAAACACAAAACACATCATATCCCCGCACTCACACACACCACGATCACCTGGAGGAAGCAACCATCGTTGGAACGAGTTCACCTGGCACCCCATCCCTCACACAATCATGAAGTAAGAACTATTAGTTAAGCTTTAGGACATAGAATAGGGCAAGTTGCCATGTTCATGTGTATCACCGCATCTGTTGCAATGTGTCTCGTTGAATTGTAATTCGGTGTGTGGATACTCATGAGCACGGGCGAATCAAGCGTTTTAAGGAATTAAATAGTTAAGCTCGAGTTAATATAGAAATACATAGGTTTAGAAAATCAATAGAGAATAAATATTAATAATTATATTACAACTACTTTTCTACTACTTTTCATACATTTATACTAATACAATTTTAAGATGAAAAGGTGTAACAGTCTAATGAGTATCAATGGTTACTCTTCTGTAATTGTGAATGGCACGAATAATGGTAGCATGGAAACGAATGTCAAGAAAAGAAATAGACGATATCCTGAACAAGCTAACAAGAAAAAATAAGATCACTCTAGATAACGATGAAATAAGATTCTAGGATGTAATCACAGAGTATAATAGGGCGAGTTTGTCAATTTGATCCCGAAAGCGATCGAGGCAACATGACACAATATCAAGTCAAAGTACGAAGATGATTAAAGACTGATTTTAAATAAAAGTATTCATTAAATAAATCGTTGATTGATTAAATAAATTGTTGCTGCATATAGTTCGTACAAAAATAAGTGTTGCAATTATTATTAACAGGATCCAGTGGTTTACAGGGTTGATTTTTGTAGAATTAATCATTTACAAATTAAAAACGTAACAATATTGAAATAATATGTTCTTTCTTGATGTTCTATCTTCCTCTATACCGTGGAGTGTACAATGCGCTTCTCCTGATGTAACGCTAACAGCTACAACACCAAAGCAAACAAATAACAGCCTTTCTACTGAAGTGCATGACCCAGTAGTAAAGGCAACCAGTGCGATGACTATTACAAACCAGTTGTTGTTCAAACTGGAATTGATCGCTACATTACTTTAGTAAAGCGAAAAAGAAGTCCCAAAATTCAAAACAAATGAATTCAACAAAAATTCAGAAGCAAAACACTACCCCCAGTAGTTCGGAAAATAAATACGCACTGCTATCAAGTGATAAAAGTGCTCCATTTTCTTAAGAGAACGTAACTCAGATAAGTTGATTTCCAAAATAAAAAACCTCATAGGACCAAAAAATGTCCACGTGGTTCCTATTCGCAAATGCCAAATTAAAGAAACGAAAGTGCAAATCTATAGCGAAACTCATTATCGCAAAATAATTGCAGGATTTGATGCTGGAAAAAAGAACTAATACACATATCAGCTAAAAAGTAGTAAGGGCTTAATCGTTGTTGCTCCGTATATACAACCCTAAAGCTAAATTTCTCCTCTAGCAATCAACCTCTAAAACCAGTTGAGCAAACTCAGATAGCCAACTCAAGTTAGAGACAAAATCTTGATGCAACACAATTCTTCTCTGCAATCCCAAACAAGAATCAAATCAATTCATACGATAGTGTTTTAAAACAAAACCCACACCAACAAAGCAATGTAAATAATGTGCAGAAGCACTCACTGCCCACCCAACAGCCAAGTACCCTTGAACAGTTGCTTCAAACATTAATCCAGAACATGAACCCATTCATTAACTCAATGCAAACAATGATGCAAGAAATGATGAAAAATCAAACGATGTTACTCCAAACATTGCTATCCAGACCATAAATACCATGAGTCGTCTCAAGATTTGCCACTGGAACGCCAACGGCTTAAGCCAGCACCGTTTGGAGCTAATTCAATTCCTTGAATGCAACCAGATCGACATAATGATGATATCTGAGACCCATTTCACTGACTAAAATTGTTACCGAATACCACATTACAAACTGTACACAACAAATCATCCGCATGGTAAGGCACGCGGATGAACTGCCATATTGATAAAAAGCAGAATAAAACATCATGTTCTCGAAGATTTCAGTAGAGTCTACTTGCAAGCAACATCTATATGCTTGGAAGAGTACATTTTTAAGCTAGTATTATCTGCGATGTACTGTCTCCCAAGATACAGTATTACCGAACAGCAATATAAAGAATTTTTCTCAACTCTTGATAACAAATTCTTGGTTGCTGGTTCAACGCCAAACACACTCACTGGGGCTCCCGTTTAATAACTCCAAAACGCAGAAGATTATGCTCAATCATTACTAACTACTGCTACGATGTAATCTCAAATGGTCAGCCGACATATTGGCCGACGGACAAGAGGAAGATACCCGATCTCATAGACTTTGGAGTAATTATGATCTCTCATCTGATCATTCACCCACTGTAATATCTATAAAATCACCAAGCCCCCAAGGCAATTGCGTTAGAATGAAAATAGACTGGTTGAAATTCAAGAAATATGTAAATTCCCATCTTCCTCTGAGTACTGTATTAAGAAATGGACACGATGTAGACTCAGCCAGCTGCTCTCATTAGCTCTCAGCTCAGCCACCTGCACAAAGGTATGCAAGCAATCAAACTATAGCCCATACACACCAGCCGATATTGAATTGCTAGTAAGACAGAAAAGAAGACTCTGAAGACAATGGCAAGAATTCAGATCACCGAATCTGAAAACACAGCTACAGCACTGCACCCGAAAGTTAAAGCAATCCCTAAAAAATAAAAACAACAAAGAGTTAAAAGAGCACATAGCCAAAATAACACCTGGTGAAGCGTCAGACTACTCTTTGTGGAAATCAGCAAAAAATTCAAATCGGCCAATTCTCACTGATTCCCCATCCGTTTGAGTGACGGTAATTGGGCTAGAAGTAACTGTGAGAAGAGTTTGGCTTTTGCAAACCACTCAAAAAGTGTATTTACACCCAATCCACCCTCTACACAGTCCTCACTACCAAAATTAACTTCTCAACCTTGCTCAGTAACGCTCAAAATTAAAAAGAAGGACATATTCCAAGCAATTTACAAAGATTTAAACCCAAACAAATCAACGGGTCCAGATAAAATTACCTCCGGCTTCATTAATTCATCTCATGCACATTTTCAATGTTATCATTCGTATTAAACACTATCCCAAATGCTGGAAAACTGCAAAAATTATTATGGTAGCAAAACCAAGAAAAGACCGTACAAAAGTTGCATCGTACAGATATATACAGCAACATTTTATTTAATAAACTCTATTTACAATCAACTCTGTTTATAATCAACTATTTACAATAACACTTTAATATACTAGCAACTTTTGCCTCTGTATAGATGTTTGCGCATTCACGTTCGGAATTCGATTGATTTCAATTCTCAACACTGGCTCTATTTATACTCTGTTGGCAACACCCCAGAATCTTCCTTTATCGAGATTCTTCTCTTCCTTTCTCGTTGGTTTGTTCTGGTTATCGTTTATTTCTTTTTGTTGACATTCGTTTCGATGCTGCCAATAGTGTCAGTCACAATAGTGATGAGTAATCAACTATCGATACTCGTTACACTGCCCTCCTCTTAACCTTGTTCGTCCCGAACAAGTTTTTATACTTCCCCTCGATATGGCGCAAGTCGCTCCAAGTGCACTACTTTAAACTTTGCTCTTTTATTCCAGGCACGTTGAATACGATACACTACGTCATTTATCTTTGCTATAATCTCATATGGTCCTTCCCAATGAGTCTGTAGTTTAGGGGACAGGCCTTTCTTTCGTTGTGGATTATGAAGCATTACAAGCTCTCCTTCATAGAACCCTTTTGAATTTGCTTTCAAGTCATACCTGGCCTTCATCTTATCGCTTATCATCTGCGACCGCTCTCTGATGAACTGATGTACTTCATCCAACTGTTCCCGCTTTTCGCTAGTATAATTACCTTCGGTTGATCTCGTTGGTGTTACGACTCCAAATTTTAAATCAGCTGGCAGTCTTAACTCGTTTCCAAAAATTGCCATTGCCGGTGTAGTAGCCGTCGTATCATGTTGTGCGCATCGATATGCCATGAGGAACATTGGTATATGTACATCCCAGTCTCTTTGGTATTTATCTACGACTTTTCTCAAATATTCCTCCAAGGTACGGTTAAATCGTTCTACCATGCCATCAGATTATGGATGCAAAGGTGTTGTACGAGTTTTGTATATACCTAGCATACGGCATATCTCTTGGAATACAACTGATTAGAAATTTCGACCTTGGTCTGAGTGTAATTCCATCGGTACACCAAAACGAGTAATCCATTGGTTGACGAATACATCCGCAACTGTACTAGCTTCTTGATTTGGAATGGGGTATAATTCAGGCCATTTACTGAAGTAATCTATAACCACCAGGACATACTTGTTTCCTGCGTTGCTTATTGGAAATGGTCCAGCTATGTCCATAGCAATTCGCTCGAATGGAGCACCCACGGTGTATTGGTGCATCTTACCTCTACTTTTCTTAGTGGGACCTTTGGCCATTGCACATTGCTTACACTTCCGAATCCAATCAGCGACATGGTCATGACATCCAACCCAATAAAATCGTTTCTTTATTTTCTCGACGGTTTTGGTGATTCCCAAATGCCCTCCACTGGAGGCATTGTGATACTCAGCTATCACTTCATTTATTCTGGCCTTGGGTACCACTAGAAGATCATTAGTGATTTTTCCATCTGTACTTTCCTATGCTCGGAATAAACATCCGTCTCGTAAGTGCAGGCTTTGCCACTTCGCCCAGTATGCCTTTGCTATTGGACTCTCATTAGCCATTTCTTGCTAATCTGGACGTATGCCCTGCTCCTTGTATTCCATAATCTTTACGAGATCTGGGTCGTTCCGCTGATCTTCTTGCACTCGTTCGGTGGTCCATGACTTCTCCGGCAATATATTCGTAAGTCGTATGTCGACAATGTGCTCCTTGCTTTCCACTCAAGAACAATGTTTACATTCCATTTTGCAAGGACGACGAGATAGAGCATCCGCGTTGCCGTGATGTCCTCCTTTACGATGTTCGATGGTAAAAACATAACTCTGCAGCCTTTCAATCCAGCGCGCCAATTGTCCTTCTGGGTTTTTAAATTGTAATAACCACCTAAGCGCTGAGTGGTCAGTTCGTAGATAAAATGACTGACCGTACAAGTATTTATGGAAATACTTTACACATTCCAGTATTGCGAGCAACTCTCTTCGAGTAACATAGTAAATTCTTTCTGGCTTCGACAGGATTTTACTGTAGTATGCTATTACTTTTTCTTGCCCATCCATAATCTGAGAGAGCACACCACCTACCCCATAGCCACTCGCATCCGTGTCCAACACAAACTTTTGTCCAGGTACTGGATACGCTAATACTGGTGCTGAACAGAGTCTTTCTTTCAGTTGTTCGAATGCTTTCTGTTGGTCTTCGCCCCATACAAATGGTATGTTCTTTCTTGTTAACTCATGCAGACTGCTGGCGATGTTTGCAAATCCATGAAGATATCGTCTATAGTAGGTGCATAAGCCTAGGAAGCTTCTTAGCTCGTGAAGATTCGACGGAATAGGCCATTTTTGTACTGCTGCTACTTTCTCCTCGTCGGTATGTACCCCTTCTGTTGTTACTTTATGACCAAGATATTTAACTTCTTGCCTGAAGAGTGAACACTTTTTCATATTCAGTTTAAGCCCTGCTGATTGTATACGCTCAAATACTTCTTTCAGCTTTTCCAGGTGGTCGTTAAAATCTTTTCCCATCACAATAATGTCATCGAGGTACACCAAGCACGTTTTCCAGTGTAGTCCTCTGAGTACACGCTCCATCAAACGTTCGAAAGTAGCTGGCGCATTGCATAAACCAAATGGCATGACTGTAAATTGCCATAGACCATCACCAATACTGAAAGCTGTTTTCTCTGTGTCTTCCTTACCAAGTTCCACTTGCCAGTAGCCACTTTGCAAATCAAGAGTTGAGAACCACTTCGCACCAGATAGTGTGTCCAGAGTGTCATCGATTCTTGGCAGTGGATAGCTGTCTTTTTTCGTAATATCATTCAGCTTTCTGTAATCAACACAGAATCGAGTACTTCCATCCTTCTTCTTTACCAGCACAACTGGTGAACTCCATGGACTCGCTGATGGTTCAATAACATCTTGTTTCTGCATATCGGTAATCAGCTTAATGGCTTCGTCTCTTTTGGCCAATGGAACTCGTCGTGGTGTTTGACGAATTGGTCTAGAATCACCGGTGTCAATGTGATGCTTCACGATGGTTGTTCGTCCTCCAGTTTTTCCATTTGAAGAAAAGATTGAACTGTACTTCTCCAATACTTGTAAAGCCTTTTCTTTTTGCTGTTTGGTAAGCACAACTGCCCATTCCTCCATCTGCGCTTTTAATTCTGCTCTATACGTTCCTGATCTTCCACTTTTTATCGACGAACCGTTTTCGCAGTCTACTACGGCAGTAACTTCCTGGCAATGACCAATCACAATTCCTTTCTTCACAACTGTAGATGTATTAGTTGGATTTAATATTCGCACCGGTACTATTCCATTTTCTTTAGGTTCTACTAACGTCCTACCAAGTATGATGTTTTTATTTTGTATTTCTTTATCTGCTTCCACCAGCCACAACTTGCCTGTCCCATCACCCACATTCATCTGTGCCCAAATCACCGCTTCTGATTTTACTGGAACCTCTTGGCGTTGACATGCCAGTACTCGTTTGATGTTCCCACTACGCTTGTAACCGATGTTCAATGGCAGTTCGACATTTGCATAGCGCAGTATCCGTTGATTTAAATCTAACGTAAATCCGTTGTCAATCATAAAATCAACACCAATTATTACGTCATCGATGATGTCAGCCACAATGAATTCATGTTCCCACGTGCAATTTCCAATAGATACTCGTTTCTTTATCTTGCCCAGAATTTGTGCATCCTCACCCGTTGCTGTACGCAATTTTATTCCCATTAAAGGCTCAAACCTCTTTACCAAATCGCTCTTGATTATAGAATGTGATGCACCAGTATCCAGGGTTAACATGAATTCCATATTGTCCAATTTTCCATCAATAGTCAAGCTGCTTGGCACACGCTGTAGTTGTGAAATGTGAATGATGGGGCAACCCACTGTTGGAGTCAGTTCACGTCCCTCTGAACTGACTCGATATAGTTTAACGATGGATTTGTGTTAGTGGAGCGATCGCTATCCACCTTATTCTCCTTCTTTTGTCTTCCTGGAGAATTGGATCTTAATCGCTTTCGTCGTAGACGGCAGTCACGCGCCATGTGTCCTGGTTTGTCGCAAATAAAGCACTTACCAGTAAATTTGTTTTCGCGTCGACCTGTTGTTCTTCCTTCAGGCTGCACTACAGATTTGAATGCCTGACACACTGCTTCAACCAGATCTGCTGTTTCTGTTTCTAGTTGGCGTACCCGTGGCATTGGTCGACACATCAAACTGGCGGCTTCAAACGTCAAGGCACTACTGACTGTTTCGGCATATGTATGCCTTGGTGACATGACTAGGGCACGCTTTTTTTCTCCATCACGTATGCCATCTATGAATGCCTCTATTTTTATTTTTTCGACGAACTCTTCCGCATTACCAGAGAACGCTAGATGACATAAGCGCTCAATATCGGAAGCGAATTCCTGAAGGCTCTCATTACTCCGTTGCACTCGCGATCTCAATTCCACTCGATGTAACTGACTCTTGTATTCATTTCCATATTTCCGCTGGAGTGTGTTCATCAGTGACTGATAGCTACCACGATCTTTCTCTGGAACCATCTGTAACACCTCGGAAGCATTACCTTTTAATGCGACTATTAAAGCAGCAGTCTTGTCGCTGTCATCCCATTGATTCTTCGAAGCTGTTGTCTCAAATTGAAGCTTGAAGATATTGAATGGCGTGCTTCCGTCAAATGTTGGTGGCTTTAATTTTATTGTACTTGAATCTCTAATCACTGATGTGGCTGGTCCATTTATTTTTAGTTGATTGAGTTCGTGCTGTAATTTCTCGAACTTATCTTCCAAGTCATCTACATGTTCCTTTAAATCCGTGACCTTTTCATTAATGGTTCCGGAAATTTCCTGAAATCTAAGTTCAATTCCTTTTTGTAGATTTTCGATGACGTGTTCTTGGCGAGCCGAATGTTCTTGAATTTCCATACGCAAATCACTAATAACGCCCTCTTGGCGAGACGAACCTTCTTGAATTTCCATACGCAATTCACTAATAATGCCCTCTTGGCGTACCGAATGTTCTTGAAGCTTGGAGTCAATGCGAGACGCATTTCCTTGAATTTCCGTACGCAATTCAGCCGAATGTTCTTGTAGCTGTTGTTGTTGCTGCAGCATCATGGTTTTCATGAAATCCATGAGTTGACCACTCGAATCTATTTTGCTCTCTTCCTCAGCGTGCACAACTGCTTGTATATCGGCTTCCTCGAAGAACTCATGTTCTTCTACATTAATTCCCTTAGCCTCCATAGCTTGCCTCAGCCTCACCAGCAGTTCCGCCTTTGCACCTGATGACGATAGATTCATCTCTACCAACAGCTTTTTAAGCTGGTCCACTTTTAGTTGGTCACTTTTCACCATCTTTACAGAATCCCACTTCTGACACCAATTGTTACGTTTTTATTCTGTGAGCGTTTAATTCTATTTGAATTACCTTGTTCGATCACTGGATTCTGTTAATAATAACTGCAACACTTATTTTATACAACTATATACAGCAACAATTTATTTAATAAACTCTATTTACAATCAACTCTGTTTATAATCAACTATTTACAATAACACTTTAATGTACTAGCAACTTTTGCCTCTGTATAGATGTTTGCGTAGTCACGTTCGGAATTCGATTGATTTTTTTTTCTCAATACTGGCTATATTTATACTCTGTTGGCAACACCCCAGAATCTTCCTTTATCGAGATTCTTCTCTTCCTTTCTCGTTGGCTTGTTCTGGTTATCGTTTATTTCTTTTTGCTGACATTCGTTTCGATGCTGCCAATAGTGTCAGTCACAATAGTGATGAGTAACCAACTATCGATAAAAAAAAAAAAAAAGAAATATATGGCACTTAAAGCCCCAAAGGGCTCATTGGCCGAGCTTCTCTTCCATTGCTGTTGTGCGTCTTAAATTTGGACAGTATTAGAAGGGTCCTACTTATTTTAACCGGTTCCGAACGGCAGAACACTTGTGACATCACTTTTTCTGAGCTTTGTCACAGAGTTCTTTTAGAAGCTTTTTCATGGCAAGTTGTTACTGTCGGAAGAATTGCCAATTGCTTGCCGACAGGTGGGTACCATTCGAAAGAAAAATCTTATCGATATTAAATTTGTTATGCATCAGCCGGGGATTGAACCACGACCTACAGATCAGAAGGCGAACACACTAATCACTGAGCTACGGCACCCATACCAACTTTACCAACTATCGATACTCGTTACAATATTTTGAGAATAACCTCCATATATTTTTTCAGAAATTCCATTTTACAGGAGTTATAGGAGCAATTGACGGTTCCCACATTAAATTAAGGCACCACCTGAAGACGTTGTTTGCAGAAAAGGAGGGCATTCAATAAATGTCCAAGTGGTAAGGTAATGTTTAGTCTTTAATGTCAATACATATAATAACAATATTTTATTATAAACATGGTAATTTTGGAAGCTCACGATGCATCAATTTAGAGAGCAAGTGCATTGAGAGTATTGCTTGAAAATCGGTATTCTAATGGGAACTTGCTAGCAACATTGGAATTGGCCCCATTTCTCTATATCGCACACTTCGTATCCGGCATAAATTTTTGTTTTTCGTAACTCTTTTGTAGTTCCCAATTTTGTGCAATATAAGATTTTAATAACATTTAAAAGCAAATTAAACAATTTTATTAAGAAACATTACCTTTTTGTATTAAAAAAAGTTCAAAAAATTTATCGTCGCCGTATTAAACATTTTTAGTTGCTTTTTTAGTTAATTTTAGCTACTGAAAATAGTTAGAATCACAATTTTAGCTAAATTAAGAAAAATAATGTGTCAAATTCACTTTATCGATTCATCGAATTCATCGAACAAATTTATAAACTAAATGAACTAAAATTAGCGATGATTAGCAATTATCGTTTATTTTCAATAAAATTAGTGTAGCGATTATAGCGATTGAATGATTCCCAAGGGAAGAATGGAATAGGGGTATTGTCAACGAAATTGGAGTTCAATCGGTACAATTGTACACAGACGGCTCAGAGGGAAGGCTAGGAAGTGGCGACTTTTCTGATTCTTTACGCGTTAAGCCTAAGTTTCGATTACCCGACATTTGCAGTGTTTTTCAAGCTGAGATTATGGCTATAAAGGAGGCGGCAATATGTCTTCGATGTAGTACAATATCTTTTAAAGATGTTTATATTTACACCGACAGTCAAGCCGCCATTAAATCTCTCGCAGGAACGTTCGCCAGGGACATTGCTCTATTCATTAGGAAATCCCAATGGTTCTGTTTAACAGAGGAAGCAGCTTTGGGGGGTGGCCGCATAACCTAACCTAACCTTATCACGAATAATGGGGGTTAATTGAGCAGTACCTTTGACTTTAGGTGTGTGGTAAAAATGCTGAAAATGGCGGATCTAGAGAGGCAACTTGCACTACGTAAGTGTGCAAGTCTGGCGCACTGTGGCAGTAATCAGCCTTACCGTGACACCGGGGCTCTGCGATACTTTCCAATTCTCTTGTGATAGCATACGTGGATGAAATATTAAACAAAAAAATAACAGTGCCCATTAAAAATCAGGTTAACAGCGATCTTCTGGTTCAAATACTTCCTAAAGAAAGGCCATTGTAGAACCAAGAAAGCTCGCACAACATCCTGTCGACTTAAAAAGATAACGCTCAGACAGAACGACTCCAAAGCAGAATGAGCCGAAATGAGCAAACATCAAGGATAAATCCTGCGAAGCGATAAAGACATCTGTAGCCGCTGAAACCAAAAGGTAGGCAAGAAACCCAAACAATTGTCCAAATCACATAGATTAGTTCATTTTTCCTTAAAACAATGGAAAAACGACTAGATCTTCTATAGATTACAATTTGCCTATCAACGAAGTAAATCCACTGAGACTGCTGTACATAGCCAAACCACTATTATTGAAAAGGCTATCGAGTTAAAACAGACAAGCCCTGCTATTAATTAACAACTTAAAGCTTTCTATTAACCCATCATAAGCTGCACTTGTACCATTCACCAGAAAAAGGAACACTAATTGTATATCCTATTCTAGGTGATACTGCACTTTAATTTTCCAACAAAGCAAACTAGGTGCAGTTCTCGATAAAATGATAACTTGGAACCCACATCATGAGAAAGCCAATCACGAAAGCCATATTCTCTGCCTGCACCAGTCTTTTTGGCAAAACCTGGAATGACCCAGAATGACATATTGGACTTTCACTACTGTTGTCACCTATGCATCTCTCGCATGGTGGTCTAAAGTTAAACAAAGGAAAGCATCAACTGAATTAAGCAAAATGCACCATCTTGTTTGTGTCAGCTTCATATGTGCAATGATAGGTTGTCCCACCGACTCTTTAACGGTGCTGCTAAACATCGCACCTCTTTCATTTTAACCGGGAAGGAAGTATGCTTAAGTGCGTTACGATTACCAGGAATCTGCGAATTCAAAAGTGGAGATATTGAGGGATATCTAATGATCTTAAAAAGCTTTCTGCATAGTTCCATTATAAAAAGAGTTGATACACTATCCTAAAATCTAGTATTATTCAAGAACTTTCAGGTTATCATTATTGACCGTGAGGTATGGAGAACTAATTCTGCTAATTCAAATCAGGATCCCAGATCTGGATCGCTGATGGGTCAAAATTAGAAAGTGGTACAATAGGATGGGGCGTAAATGGACCGAGATTCAAAAAATCAATTCCAATGGTTGAAAATTGTGTAAGAAAATGTATTCGCAGATTTACATACTTGATATATATGTGTGAAGGCAATGAAACTTGGTTGGGGGTAGGCTTAAGACTAACTACTTAATTTTACTAAAATTGTAAACTTACTCACTAAATAACGTCTTACCGAATAACGGATTAATCTTACATATATCAACTCCTCCTCAAATTAAATAGAAAAATACAAAAAAAAAAATTCAAATCGTGGAATGTTTTACCTCTATCTTTTGTGCAATATTTTCACTTCTTCGCCTTTTCATGTCGAGTGTTTTTAAATACGTTTTTACATTTACATTAAATGTAAGAACTTTATCATGAAGTCGCTTTAAATGATGACATGATCTGGGAGAATGTTGGTTTTTGGTTTGCGACTAATAAATGTTGTGGTACATTTGGTACTTCAACTGAGGTACTGAACCTAATTCCCTAAGTATTAAGTGTCCTTTCGGGACTTCAACACTGATTACCTGAAAAGTAAAGTTAAATTGGTGGAATATGTTTACTTTAAAAAATGTCAATTGGTCTTCAGTTACTGGCTTCCTTTTGCCTTTATTTCCCGTAATTTCACCATTTTCGCTTTTCACCTGAAACACTAATACTGGAGGGCCTCGAGAGGATCGCAGTATTCACTAGTCACTGATCGCTATTAATTTACAACTCAGAAAGCAATCTACCTGGTAGCTTATATGGAATTTTTCCTTAAACTATCTGCATACAAATCTATCTACATACCAACCTACAATCCACAATCCACAATGGAATAACACCACATGTGTGTATGGATGTACCATTTGTGTGGGAAAGTAGCTTTTTGATGTTTCCACACGTAGTTCACATGATTTTAGTTCCAATACGGAACTAAATTCGGGATCTGGCAACATTAATGTCAATAGCTAAAATCTGGCAACACCATAATAAAGTTTGACATTTTTTAGCAGAAACGTGCTCATAACGTTTTGATGTACAAGTGCTATTTGTTTCGTTTACTAACTGTAAATCAATTTGGACAAAAAATGAAAATTTCAAGAGAAGGTTTTCGTTGGATAATTTTTCACATCCTTCGAAGTGGATTGAAGAATGTGTCGATGAACTCAGTTCTTTGTATGGCATCAAAAACCCCAGTATATCGCCGGTATTGTGAATTCAATTGTGGTCGTAGTTCGGTCGCTGACGAATTCCGTGAAGGTCGTCCAAAATCGGTTGTTGTGCCACAAAACTTCGATGCAGCGCATGAACTGATAATGCAATATCGTCATGTGACATATCATGAGATAGAGGCATCCTTGCACATTAGTTCCACTTCCATACATTCGATTTTTCAGTCGTTGGATACCTCATAATTTATCAATCAAAAAAAAGGCTCGCCTCGATTGGTGTAAGGAAGAGCTTAAAAAGTTCGAGCGTGGTGCTTCAAAAGACGTGTATAAAATCGTGACAGGTGACGAATTATAGATATATGCGTAAGAACTGGAAACAAAACAACAATCGACCGTGTGGGTGTTCCAAGACGAGCCAAATCCAATAGAAGTTGTTCCGGCTCGCAGCATATCGAAGCAAACGGTCGCCTATTTCTTCGGCCGAATGGGTCATGTGGCCACTGGTACACGACCATTCGTTTGCCGGAAGTCTTCGTATTATTTTGTTGCAAGTCGAAATAGAAATGTTGGGTTGGCAACTAAGTAATTGCCTATTGTATTCCAAATATCAAGCCTTTTACGTCCTCGTTTTGAGACGAAAGCATTTGCATGAAAATCACTTTCAATTCTCATTTGATGTTTCATTCGTATTTACATAGGCAAACATATTTCTCGGCGACATGTAAACTCGTTTATATGATTTCTTAATGTTTTACATTACGAATGAGAAGTATAAAGCGTGTCGCGGTGTACGCTCGTCCCTGGCTTACAAAGTATGTAAGCCAGAATGCAATGTGTGCGCGTGTACATGGGGACTAATGAGTTTTATACGTTTCAAATATTTCTCAATCGCTATAAGTGACAAATATAACTTCTCTGCTACCTCTCTTAAAATTATATGACGATCCGACTCGATTATGGTTTTAATTTGATCATCAAGCTCATCTGTTGAATCTGATCGTTGGTCACCTTTGTGTGAAAAATATTCGGTTTTGTACTCCATATTAAAACTGACGCCAAAATATTACCTTTTAGCTTCCAAAAACATATTGCCATTTAGTTGGTACTTCAGTACCAGCCGAGCGACTTTTTCCAAAAGCTAGTGCCACGGTCACAGAAAAATGGAACCGTTTAACAACCATTATCAAACGATTATCAAAATTTTTGTTTTTGGAAACGATAAACAATGTTGATATTCATCTAAACGTTTAAATTTACGAAACGCTGAGATTTAAGCATTTACACACAATATTAAATGAACGCACCTCGTGAAATATTTATGTAAGATAAAAAGTTGTTCAACGGGGTTGTTTTATGCATTCGCTTAAATTTACCCACTGAAATTTTTACTCAAGCTTATATATTTTATGTAGACCACTTCTTATTGACAGCTGTTTTACTAGCTGGTAAGCTTACGAGTTTTACGTGGTTTACGAGGCATTTAATCGTTGAGATGAGAACCATTAATAAATAATTGCTATATTATTGACATTAATAATCCTAGTTTTATTTTACAATAGTTAAGGCCAATTACACAAAAATATGATTTATAAGTTTATTAAGATGCCAGCTTCTAATCATTCACCCAAAGGAGAATTTTAGATTTTGTCACCATGTCAGTGACTCGACCATAAAGACACCTCTCCATTTTCCACTCGAAGTGATGTTATTTCCAAGAGACAAAAGAGGGGCTAATGTGGCCTATGAACTTTTCAAGTGTCGTAAGCCTAACAGAAGTGTTGTGAAAAGAAAAGAGGTCACAATAAACCCTTAGGTCGTAGTGCAAACCTCATAATATATTATTTTACACATTTTATGAAAGGAAATTTTAGGAGATAACCATTTTTGTCTATCTCTATCTCTAACGAAAAGCCAAAGGAAAGATTTGTGTCCAAATGAAATCGTCTGAATTCGGAATTCTCAATCAAGATTAATAATTATCGTCCATCATTACGTTCTTATGTTATTCGCTCGAAAAGACTTGTCAAAATTGTTATGTTTACTTTGTGTTGAAGTTAAAAAAAGAAAAAACCAAATAAATTTAATAAATTTAAATTGAAATAAAAACAAATTTAACAAATAAAAATTTTAAGAAAATGTATCAGGGAATAGCATTTCTCGCAAGTGATCGTTCCGACGAAGAGAAATCGCGAATTCAGAGGCGGCGGCTGCGAGATTGTATAAATGTCTTACAATTGCCAGACGCAGAGTATGTAGTCGTGCATTATAGACATTTCAAATAGTTGTAGTGTTATGTGGGGATGAAATGGGACACAAGTAAAATGGTTTGCTCCGGCTTGCACCCACATACCGCACATATTTTACATTTATAAGTGTATATTAATCAATAATATAATATCATTTTGTTTAAGATTTGTTAAAAACTTTCAAGTTAGCAGATATGCATTTGAATATATTTTCAATGAAGTGAGTATCCATATAAAGCACACCTACCGCACCTACCTGCCAACACAATTGAAACTGTCCACATTTCTTCGGTTTCTTGCAACTGTAATCTACCGAAAGTCAGTGGGTAACGAAAGTGTAACAGCAATGAGTCAGTCGGCGGTTGCAAAAGTAATAGCGGAATGCTTGAATATTTTTGATGAGCATTTTTACCATAAGTGGGTAACCATGTGCAAGACCGAGGAAAAAGAAAATGACGTGAAGGAGCAATTTTTCAATAAATGTGGAATACCTAGTGTAATGGGCTGTGTGGATCTTAACAATGGGGACACCTGGATACTAGATATGGAGGAAGTAAAAAAGAAATTTTAATTGAGGTATTGACAATAATTTTCCATCTTTCTTATTAGGAGTATTCAGAGCTACAGGGGATAGTAGCCTTTCTTGATGACGCCGTATATACATCCATCTGACTGTAATGCTCGAAACATCATTGAGCGCTGCTTTTGAGTTTTGAAGAATAGATTCGGAAGTATAATTGGGTCAAGAGGGCTTCATTATTCTTCAGAATAATGTACAATTCAAACGTCTGCATATTTTACAAACATTATTTGTCCTTCATCCAATCGAAGTTGAATATGCCATTGACCCAAATGTTGAAGACCTTGTGCTTGCGGATATTTCGAAACCAGCATCTAACATAAGAACACAAATAGCAAACAATTTATAACGAAATTTTAATTTCTTAAAAAAATATTTTTATTCACAGAATTAATACATTCCATTTCAATATAAATATTAAATTAAACTAAATTAAATTCATCACATTTCATTTCAATATAAATATTAAATAAAGCATTATTAATCCGTATTACATTATAAACAAAAATTAACAATACATTATAAATAGAAACTAAAAAACGATATTTCATTATAAACAATTAATTCTATTCAGTTCAATAGAAAATTCAGTCTCATTTAAAGGAATAACAACTAAAATAAAAATAGGAAACTAAACTAATTTGTCTTGTAAACTCTCAATAGCCTGAGTTTGCCTGATTGTGATTTGGACCAACTCCTTCAGCGTTTCTGCTATGGTTCTGAAGGCTTCAGTCTGAATCATAGCCGCTTCTGCTATGATAGGTTAATGTCGAAATGGACCACCTCCTGTGGCATATATACTGGAGGCATTTCCGCAATTTTTTTCTTTGTAAGGCTTTTAAGGTCCGCCCAAATCTAGAAGAACATATTGGAAGCTCAATCCTTTATACAACCTACCATGTATAAAATAGGACTTACTTTTTTCCATTCAGTGACATTTCTTTGTGGAGGTTCATGTGCATTTATTTTGTTGACTAATAGCCTAGACAGACGAACAAAATTAATTTGCATTAAGAAGCATAAATGCACATTTGAAATTCACAGTGACAGACGACAACTTTGTGCATTTAGACATCTGATTTTGGAGTCTTGAAAATAGTCAAATTAAAATGGATAAAAGAAAAATTTTATTGGCGATTTTGCTATTTTTAGAAAATCAACAGCAATTTAATGAAAAAATTCTATTGCTATTAAGTAAATTAAAAAAATACAATGCAACTAAAAGCTATATTAGATTGTAACGCAATACTACGAGCCGGGATTGCAATTTGCCCAGCCAGACCTACGGGAGATTTGGATATTCGTAAGTTTAAACAAGAATTTTTATTTGGTCTTCAATTCATAAATTGTGCCTTTTAAGGACCGGAGTGTGTCATTTTGGGAGCACGACGTCCATGCAATGGACGACGCAAAATTTAGGGAAAACTTTCTTCTTGATAGAAGGGCCTTTCAAAAAGTATGCCATAAAGTAAGAAGTATTGAGAAAGTGGATAGCAATATGAAACATTGTATTCCACTCGAAAAGAGAGTAGCTATCGCACTCTTCTCATTGGGTTCGGCAGCAGAATACACGACAGTTGCTAGTTTATTTGGCGTTAGGCGCAGTACCGTTGGCGAAATTGTTATGGATTTTTGCCATGCAGTATGCAATAATCTTGCGGACTGCATTAATATATACCCACCGCATCCACAAGAAATTAAAAGAATCGTTGACGGATTCATGGAGCTAGGGTTCCCGCAATGCTTCGGTGCTGTAGATGGCTGCCACATTGAAGTTCAGCCCAGAAAAGAGGATGCAGTAGATTACTACAATTACAAAGGATGGTATTCGGTAGTTTTACTGGCAAGTTGTAACCACAGGTAAATTTTGGAATCTCATATACATGTATGAGTGTATATTTTTTAGTACTTTGCTGATCAAAGTTTACGTATATAAACATTGGATCCACGGGGAGAAATAATGACTCGTATATATTTGAAAGCAGTTCGTTAAAGCATTTTCATGAACGGGCTGATGAAACCGTATCCATTTGTAGCTAACCAATTGGCTGTTTAAAAACTATATAACTATCGACTGTCCAAATGTCGTCGAGTGATTGAGAATGCTTTCGGTCAGCTTAAAGCGCGTTTCCGTAAAATAGGGAGAGGCTTACAAGTAGCGCATAGAAATGTAAACGTGATAATAAGAGCGTGCTGTATTTTGCATAATTTTCTAAAGACTGAGAATGATGAAGTTTCCTCCGCTTGGATGCAAGACGCAGCAGAAGATGCAACAAGACATCAACCCAATAACACAACAAGGGTTGGAGAAAATGACCAAACAGCGGCGGCTATTAGGAATGCCATTGCTATGAGTTTTCAAAATGGTAATATACTCATTTGCTTGCCGTAGTAATTATTTATTCCTATAAACTTTATATTCCCTTTTCCAAACACTTTCACATTTATTATATTTTAAAAATTTATTGTTAATAGTATCACATTTTTTCAGAACTACATTGAGTCAGACTATATAAATACATTCAAAAACTCACTAATAAAAAATTAAAAAGTTAATTACAAAATTAAAAAATTCACTAATAATATACATAACAAAATTAAAAAATTCACTAATAATATATCACATTTTTTCACATTTTTTCTAAAATATTTTTCATTATATTAATGAATTCTTTTGTGGATTTATTTTGTTCCTCGATGGCATTAACAACTTACTTTGAAAGCTCCTTGCCATCTTCCACAACTGTCTTCAGCAACTCATTTTGCTCCTTTGCCACTTTTATAAGCTCACTCATATTATTTCTTTTTCTTCTAGAACCTGACGTTGCGATGAATGTAATGGAAGTGTCCAGTTGCGCTAACGACGGTGAGCTGCTCAATGGCAATATTGTCGATGAGAGTGGTGGTAGCGTTTGGTATGGCTCAGAATGTTGGGGCATCGGCAATTCAGATGAGCTGGCCACTAGCGAGGAGCGTAGGTTAGATGTAGGTGATGGCGTCGGCGGCATCTCCGATGACGATATGTCCTGAAAATAAAAAGTTATAAGGATATTGAAATATAAAGATAATATACATATATATAAGATATTGAAATATGATTATAAAATTCAAGCTTACCACAATAAATGACTCCAATACTTCAGCATTATTTACTGCTGTAGAGCCAATAATCTTATGGACAGCATCATAATGCTTCCATTCAGAAGGGCTTCCCCCCGATGGCCCAACTTTTTTCCTTTCTTCTCTGCAATTTTACAAATTTTAGTAATGGAAAAAATTGTAATGTGGATGAATAACATACCTATATCTTTGAGTTAAATTCCGTATTTTTATGTGAACCTCCTTAGCTGTAAATTTTGCGGACATTTCATTTGAAATATCTGTATATATATGAAGATTGCGTGTGGTGCGACGTAAATCTCCGTCCCGTTCAGCCCACAAGTCCAGCAACTTCACTTCATCGCTGATACACCAGACTTTTCGATGCTTGTTTTCTGCCATCTAAAAAAGAAAAAAAATAGTTTTGTTAATATACATATTTGCATATATATATTGTAACAAAAATAGCTTACTTCTCTTTTTGCGTTTTTTTTTTCGTTATTTTAAATTCTTTTCTTCTTCTTCCTGTCAATGCAAATCACCATTCACAGTAGCAACCAAATGCCAATTTTTAACGGAGTTGCCATGTCAAAATTAGTAAATTCAGCTAAATGCACGAAAATTTTGTGCATATATTATGGCATTTATTATTATTGGAGACTTTCACGTATGTGAAAGTCTCCAATAATAATAAATGCCATAATATATGCACAAAATTTTCGTGCAATAAGAGTGGACGTGTTTCGCATCTCTCCTTTGATAGAGTCGGAAAAGTGATTGATTTCGGTAAAAAAAAATTTAATATATTGCGAAAAGACGTTAAGAAAACTCAAGGAGTTATTTCTGTGATTTTTTTTGTTTTTTTATTGCTTATACAAATAAGCATAAAGAACATTAAAATCAAAGAAAATAAATAAATAATAATATCGTTTGCAAACATTTTGTTTGTAATATGAGTGTTCAGCGCTCTCCTCTCCGGCAACGGCAATCGCCTGTTAACGTGTGTGTAGGCCGGCAAAAATCCTCATCCAAACCCTCCCCGTGGGTGCCAGCTGGTAATGACCGCCTTGTGGCGGTTAGCTTAGGATTGTTTTGTAGGCTCGGATGGGCATTCGAGCTTGCAAGCCATCCATAGGATAGAGGTTCCTGCTCCCCCTTTTTTTCCCAATCCCACTCCCACCTACTTTCCCCTCCCCCTGGGCCGGATTAAGGTGTCATACGACCCGTGCCGAGAATCAGCCTGGCTGGGGGCCCAGGTTAAAAAATAGCTCAGCCGCAAACGGAGTATACGGATACCTGGCGCCCTCCGTATTATGTAGCCTTGTCTGTGTATTCGTCCTTGTCCTTGTCTCTGCACAGATGGACCTTCCCTTCTCCGATTCTCGTGGAATCTATATGGAAAGAAAAAGACAAAATAATAAAAACAAAACACAGGAATTAAAATCGGGAGAGGCAGCGAAAGCCGTGGAGGACAGACCAGGGCCTAGCCATGCCGAGATTCTCCCGAGAGCTAGTACGAGCGCAAGCTTGCCACTACCAACCAACAGGACATCGGTTACCAGACCGATGCTTGCGGCTGCACCCAACCACAAGGACCGTCGCACTGTGACGAGAATCTTAGAAAGAATAAGTGCCATACCAGAGAATGAGAGATCTGATAAACAGAAGGCCTCACTGGTATGGGCGACTGAAATAACTAATCGCAGCAACATCAAGCGCCAGCTGTCATCTGAAGACACTGCCAAACCAGTTGCTAAAAGAGCCCGCGGTAATGTGGGTTACTCCTTTAGCGAAATCCTTCAAGGAGACTTGGTAATGGCGGTGGTCGACAGGAATGACGCTGATGGCTTCATCGCCTCATCGAATTGGAGACTGTTAGAGTGCAAGCTAGCAGTAATCTTCAATCCTTTAATGGAACAGCATCCCGGCCCTGCGCCTATTATAATTGAAGCTGGATGGCATCAAGGCAACATCAAGCTTGTTGCCTGTGCCGATCAACGTACCCTTGACCTGTATAGAATAGCGATCACCAGAGCTGGAGAAGTATGGCCGTGTGCGTGCCTTGAGGTGATAGAGAGAGACGCTATCCCGAGTAGACCGCGCACCTCTGCCTGGATCCCAGTGGAACCTAGTGATCCGGCCATCATTATTAAAAATATCAAAATGTTGAATCCTAGCCTCCCAACACACAACTGGCGAATAGCCAAGTTGGATGAGGAGAAGAAAGGAACGTACCGTAGAGCGACCATAATCGTTAATCAAGAGTCCCTGGCCGACGGACAAGAGGAAAATACCCGATCTCATAGACTTTGGAGTCGCCAAAGGTTTGCAGATGGAAAATATCTCCACAGAGTGTAATTATGATCTATCATCTGACCACTCACCCACGGTAATATCTATAAAATCACCAAGCCCCCAAAGCAATTGCGTTAGAAAGAAAATAGACTGGTTAAAATTCAAGAAATATATAAATTCCCATCTTCCTCTGAGTACTGTATTAAGAAATGGACACGATGTAGACTCAGCACTCGAAAAATTCAACCAGCTGCTCTCATTAGCTCTCATCTCAGCCACCTGCACAAAGGTATGCAAGCAATCAAACTATAGCCCACACACACCAGCCGATATTGAATTGCTAGTAAGACAGAAAAGAAAACTCTGAAGACAACGGCAAGAATTCAGATCACCGAATCTGCAAACACAGCTACAGCACTGCACCCGAAAGTTAAAGCAATCCCTAAAAAATAAAAACAACAAAGAGTTAAAAGAGCACATAACCAAATTAACACCTGGTGAAGCGTCAGACTACTCTTTGTGGAAATCAGCAAAAAATTCAAATCGGCCAATTCTCACTGATTCCCCATCCGTTTGAGTGACGGTAATTGGGCTAGAAGTAACTGTGAGAAGAGTTTGGCTTTTGCAAACCACCTAAAAAGTGTATTTACACCCAATCCACCCTCTACACAGTCCTCACTACCAAAATTAACTTCTCAACCTTGCTCAGTAACGCTCAAAATTAAAAAGAAGGACATATTCCAAGCAATTTACAAAGATTTAAACCTAAACAAATCAACGGGTCCAGATAAAATTACCGGTAAAATGATAAAAGAGCTACCTCCGGCTTCAGTAATTCATCTGATGCACATTTTCAATGCTATCCTTCGTATTAAACACTATCCCAAATGCTGGAAAACTTCAAAAATTATTATGATAGCAAAACCAGGAAAAGACCCTACAAAAGTTGCATCGTACAGACCTATCAGCCTGCTGCCTCTACTTTCTAAAGTATTCGAAAAGCTACTTTTCATGAATATAACTTACTTACTTACTTACTTATGTGGCCATAACAACCGAATATCGATTTAGGCCGAAAATAACATGCTTCGCCAGCCATCTCTGTTCTTCGCTAGCTGGTGCCAGTTAGAAATTCCAAGCGCCGTCAGGTTCTCCAGTACTTGGTCTTTCCACCGGAGGTTCGGTCTTCCTCTTCTGCGTCGTCCTCCAGCGGGTTCCGAATATAACACCTTCTTAGCCGGAGCGTATTCTTCCATTCGCTCGACATGACCTAGCCAGCGCAGCCGCTGGATTTTGATGCGCATTACTATGTCAATATCGGCATACAGCTCGTACAGCTCATGGTTGTACCTTATTCGGTACTCGCCACCAACGCAAATAGGTCCAAAGATCTTGCGTAGGACTTTTCTCTCGAAAACTCCAGGCATTCGCTCATCCGAGGTGGAAATTGTCCAGGCTTCAGCGTCATATGTAAGGACAACCAAGATGTAGATGACTTGTAGAGTGTAGTTTTCGTTCTTCGAGAGAGAGCTCGAATTCTCAATTGCTTACTTAGCTCTAAGTAGCACCTGTTTGCAAGAGTTATCCTTCGCAATATCTCCAGGTACAACGATTAAGCCCTTACTACTTTTTAGCTGATATGTGTAGTAATTCTTTTTTACAGCATCAACTTATCTGAGTTGCGTTCTCTTAAGAAAATGGGAAAATGGGAAAATGATTTGGCGCAGTGTGAAAATCTGGTCGATGGTGGATTTACCAGGTCTGAAGCCACACTGATAAGGTCCAATCAGGTTGCTGAGCATAGGCTTCAACCTTTCACACAGTACGCTCGATAGAACCTTGTATGCGATGCTCAGGAGACTTATTCCACGGTAGTTGGCGCAAATTGTGGGGTCTCCTTTTTTATGTACAGGACAGAGAACACTGAGCGTCCAATCATCAGGCATGCTTTCATCCTACAAACAACTCGGCAGGCAGGCCATCTGCACCTGCAGCTTTGTTGTTCTTCAGCCTTAAAATGGCCGTTTCAACCTCGTCATAGTCGGGTGGTGGAACATCAACACCATCATCTGTAATTGGGGTTATCGGGCATTCTCCTCCACTGGCGGAATTGTTCGTACCATCGCTATTCAGTAACGTGGAGAAGTGTTCCCTCCATAGGCTCAGTACACTCTGGACATCCGTAACCAGATTCCCATTTCCATCACGACAGGAAGAGGCTCCGGAATTTAAACCTCCACTCAGGCGCTTGATCTTTTCAAAGAATTTTCGAGTCTCATTCTTGTCGGTACACATCTCTATCTCCTCACACTCGCGTCTTTCCAACTCCCTCATGAATATAACTCCATTTATTAATCTCAACCAACTGATTCCTCAACATCAGTTTGGATTTAGAAAACAGCACGGCACAATAAAACAAGTCCACCGCATTGTAACTCTGATAAGGAACACTTTTGAAGAAAAAAAGTATTGCTCAGCTGTCTTTCTTGATATCACTCAAGCTTTCGATAAAGTATGGCACGATGGCCTTATTTACAAACTCAAACTCTTACTGCCTGCAAATGTCTCCTCATTGCTTAGTAGTTACCTCACGAAAAGACAATTTCTCGTACATCACAAGGATTACACAACAAATCCATTGGATATTCACGCTGGCGTTCTTCAAGGAAGCGTTTTGGGCCCTTTACTGTATCTCTTATACACTACAGATATGCCCAGCAATAACCATACATTTATATCGACCTTTGCAGATGATACGGGAATATTGTGCTCTCGCTCTAACCCCATAGAAGCTACTAAACTCCTGCAGACTCATATCGATTCTCTCGAAATCTGGCTAGCAAAATGGCGTATAAAAGTCAATGAATCAAAGAGCGTACATGTAACCTTCACGCTAAGGCCAGATACATGTCCCCCACTTAAAATTAATGGCCAATCAGTTCCACAATGTTCCTCAACAAAGTACTTGGGTATTCACCTCGACAGAAGGCTGACCTGGAAAAATCACATAGAGGCAAAGAAAACTCAGATCAAGCTTAAAATTTATCAGTTATGGTGGCTGATACACAAAAGATCAAAGTTGAATCTCGAATACAAAGTGCTATTATATAAAGCAATCCTGAAGCCAATCTGGACTTATGGTATTCAGTTTTGGGGCACCGCATCTCCCTCAAATATCGAAAAATTGCAGCGAATACAATCCAAGTGTCTGCGAATTATTGTAAACGCGCCTTGGTATATGAGGACCGTTAACATCCATCGAGATGTAAATGTACCCACAATTTCTGAGGAACTTGCAATGTCTTGCAGAAGCTACATTCAAAAATTACACAGTCATCCGAATCCCCTTGCTAGGCAATTGTTGCTGAGCACGGGGCATCGTCGATTAAAAAGAAAAGACACACTGAATATACTGTGAAATTGCTATACCTCGTGACTCAACAAATTGTGATGGAACGTTTTCCGAGGATCAACCTACGTGTACATCGGAAGGACGACCTAGAAACACATGCAGGCGATCAGTCTGTGGCGAAACGGATGGAGACGGAGGAGGCGCTCCCAACCAGTTCAAGAATGCTTGTGCGGCAGGACTCGCGCGACTCGTCCTCCTCAGAATCCGATGCTGCAGGGTATGTGAATCGGATTTTACTGGAGGATGAGTTGCTGGACTCTGGAGACGATGAAGTCAACGTCACTATTGTGGAAGCGAAAGTGACCAATGATAGCGGAGATGCTTCATTGCCTTCAGATAAACCTGCACAAGTCTAAGGCGGCCTCAGCCGCTCTAATCCTTCGTCTGGAAGCCGACGGAGAAGACATCGTTCTGTCCGTGGACAGTTGGCAACATGGTTTGTGGACTAAGGACATCTGGATATAACTTAGTATACAAGCGTAATACAGGTAGACCTAGGGCCTGCATACTTCTGAGAAAATCAATAACCTTTCTTTCACTCTGTAATTACAGCAATTTAGATACGACGGTGGTATGCGCAGAGAATATAGATATGTACTGCTGGTTTGCATCAGCCTACCTCGCGCACGACCACCTGGAACTACCACCACCAAGCAATCTCAAACATCTGGTAGAAGATGTCCAAAAGTCCAGGGCTGGACTCATAATAGGATGCGACGCCAACGCGCACCATACGATCTGGGGTAGCAGAGATATTAACGACAGAGGTGAGTCACTGTTTAATTATATCCTTGCAACCAACCTTCTAGTGTGTGACAGGGGTGAGACCCCAACTTTCATAACAAAAAATAGGCAGGAAGTTCTAGATTTAACTCTTGCCACCGAAGGCATTGTAGATCATATAAAAAACTGGAGAGTATTGGATCAGCACTCCTTTTCTGATCACAGATACATACAGTTTGCCATAGATTTTAAACCGCCTACTCCAGTGGTCTTTAGAAACCCAAAAAAGACAAACTGGTCACGCTTCAGGGAGTCAGTTCTAATCTACCCGTAGCCCCTTCGTCTATAACTAACATAAACCAGATAGACGCCACAGTCTGCTGCCTCACAAAAACTCTCAACAAGGCATTCAAGTTGTCCTGTCCGATTCGAAAGAAATGGGGGAAAAGTAAACCTCCATGGTGGAACCGTGAGCTCGACAGTTTGAGAAAAGACTGTCGCAAGCTCTTCAATTATGCAAAAAGCTCTCACCTAGAGTCAGATTGGGCGGGTTATAAATCGGCCCTCAGAACTTTTAAATACAACCTCAGGAAATGCCAAAGGGAAGCCTGGAAGAGCTTCTGTAGGGATATAGAAAACGCTTCTGAGGCTACCAGACTTAGGAGAATCCTATCTAAATTACCCCATACTCCAAGTTTTCTGGTCAAACCAGATGGAACGTGGACCACAACCTCTACTGAAACGCTGCAAATGTTAGTACATGCACATTTCCCAAACGATCCGTCCGAAACTGAAACCCCGCTTGATCACAAGCCATTGCCGCTAGACTATTCAATAGTTGCATCGGAGAAAATTACTTGGGCGATAAACACGTTCAAGCCCTACAAATCCCCTGGACCTGACAGAATAATTCCAGCACAGCTACAACAGGTAGCCAAACTGATTCTTCCATGGCTAAAACAGATTTTCATTGCCTGCATAAGCCTTGGCTATATTCCTAAACTCTGGAGGCAAGTCAAAGTTGTCTTCATACCTAAGGCTGGAAAGAGCTCCCATACAAGTCCAAAGGACTTTAGACCAATTAGTCTATCGTCATTCCTACTTAAAACACTGGAAAGATTACTAGATATCCATCTAAGACACACCATAAGCAGCGAGAAGCTGTCTCCTTCTCAACACGCATACACAAAGGGAAAGTCCGTTGAAACAGCGCTGCATGCGCTAGTTTCAACTGTGGAAAAATCTCTTCATAATAAAGAATTTGTATTAGCGGCATTTACGGATATTGAAGGTGCCTTCAACAATGTTCGACCCAGTGCAATCATGAAGGCTCTTGCACGACTCGGGGTGGAAGTAACACTCAGCAGATGGATAGAACGGCTATTGAAAGATAGACTCATTACATCCGAGCTGGGTGGATCTACCATCACTAAACGTGTAAGAAGAGGAACACCGCAAGGTCGCGTACTCTCCCCTGTTCTATGGAACTTGGTAGTTAACGAACTACTACGGGAAATAGAGAGGAAGGGGTGCGGAGTGATTGCTTATGCCGATGACGTTGTCTTGTTGGTGGCTGGAAAATTTCCGGAAATACTAAGGGATATTATTCAAATAAATCTTAATATGTTGTCGAAATGGGCTAAGGATAGGGGCTTAAACGTTCCCACTTTAGGGGGGGTTCCATTAACTCTGCGAGAAGAAACTCGTTATCTAGGAATAGTCCTAGACCGAAAACTAAACTGGAAGAAAAACATTACTTGTAGGGTTGAGAAAGCCAGCACTGCACTCTATGCCTGTAAAAAAGCAATAAGTAAAAAGTGGGGAATGCAACCAAAAATTGTTTGTTGGATTTATAAGGCAGTTATCAGGCCAGTCCTCCTGTATGGGGTACTGACCTGGTGGACTGCACTTACTAAATCCTCCCATGTCAGGCCTCTTGAAAAAATACAAAGAGCAGCATGTATTTTAATAACGGGAGCACTGAGAACAACTCCAACGTTAGCACTAGAAGTGCTTCTGCATCTTACTCCGCTTGACTTACTTGGTAAGCAGCTGGCGGCTAATTCTGCTTTACGCCTTACCGGCTTGGACCAATGGACATCAAAGTCCTTCGGACATGCTAGCATTCTGGACAATTTTAATATTGTAACTTCACTTGATTATATCAAGCCGACATATGCTTTTGAAAGGAAATTCCTAACCTCCTTCCCTGATAGGTTCGCCTGGGAGGCGGAAGGATTCATGCCAAAATATACTCTCATTTTTACTGATGGCTCTAAGCTTAATGGAAGGGTGGGAGCAGGTGTGTACTCCGAATCATTCAACCTTAATATTTCTTTCCACCTGCCTGATCATTGTAGTGTGTTTCAGGCAGAAGTTAAAGCGATTCACAATGCACTTACTTGGATCAAACAGAGCTTTGTCTCCCGCAGAGACATCTGCATCTTGAGCGATAGCCAAGCTGCAATTAAGGCCCTGGACTCATCTCTCGTGAAATCTAAGACCATTCTTGACTGCCGCAAATCTCTTAACGAGATGGCTGAGCAGCACAATATTCTCCTGTGCTGGGTACCCGGACACAGGGGTATAGGAGGAAACTGCATAGCCGACGAGCTTGCAAGACAGGTTACAAATGAGCCTCTAACCCAGGAGAATTCTCGGTTAGGGATCCCCATAGCCACGTGTAAGCTTAAGTTAGAGGTTATCACCACTAACGTTTTCCAGAAAAGATGGATGGATACACCCATCTGTAGGACGGCGAAATTGCTGTGGCCCCTACTCAGCAAGAAACGTTCACGAAAACTTGCTGATCTTAATAGGGTTGACATATCGACCTATGTGGGAGTGGTCACTGGTCACTGCCTCATAGGTCCTCACGCTGTGAGATTAGGTCTGGGCAACCTCACTCATGACTTCTGCAGAAGCTGCAGAGATGAGGAGGAACTCGAGACGATCTCACATCTGCTATGCACCTGCCCCGCTTTATGCAAAAATCGAAAAAAATTTCTAGGACACTACCATTTGAGTGACCTAGCCAAACTATCTCAGATCGATATTGTCAATCTCCTAAAATTCATTCAATGTTCCGGTTGGTTCAGCGAGTAGCTAGGTGAAGGAAAAATCCGTACGACGGTATCACAACGGGCCTAATTTCTGGCCTATGTGCGCTCTCTCTCTTCAGAGAGGGCGGCCGCTCTAACCTAACCTAACCTAACCTAATGTGTGTGTAAACAATAATTTGCAATCACCCGCGCAAACCCCTCCGATAAGTGCATTATAAAAAAAAAACAGTTGATACACACTGCACAAGTGAAAGTAACAGTGCAAATCTTTTGCCTGCACATATTCCTCACTCTAACACTACATCAAAATTTGCAACAACAATAAATACAGACAAAAAAATAATTTGTTCTCTCGTGATATACTATCTCCCTCTATACCGTGGAGTGTACAATGCGCTTCTCCTGCTGTAACACCAACAGCTAGAACATCAAAGCAAACAAATAACGGCCCTTCTACTGAAGTGCATGACCCAGTATTATAGCAACTAGTGCGATGACTAATAAAGAACCAGTTGCTGTTCAAACTGGAATTGATCGCTACATTACTGTAGTAAAGCGAAAAAGAAGTCCACAAAATTCAAAACAAATGAATTCAACAAAAATTCAAAAGCAGAACACTGCCCCTATTAGTTCGGAAAATATATACGCTCTGCTTTCAGGTGATGAAAGTGACGAAAACATTATCTCCAAGAAAAATTTCAAACCCCCACCAATTTTCTTAAGAGAACGCAACTCAGATAAGTTGATGCTGTAAAAAAGAATTACTACACATATCAGCTAAAAAGTAGTAAGGGCTTAATCGTTGTACCTGGAGATCATGCGTAGTATAACTCTTGCTAACAGGTGTTACTTTGGGCTGAGTAAGCAATTGAGAAGTCCAGCCCTCTCTCAAAGAACGAAAACTACACTCTACAAGTCTCTCATCATGCCTGTCCTAACATATGGCGCTGAAGCCTGGAAAATTTCCACCTCGGATGAGCGAATGCTTGGAGTTTTCGAGAGAAAAGTCCTACGTAAGATCTTTGGACCTATTTGTGTTGGTGGCGAGTACCGAATAAGGTACAACCATGAGCTGTACGAGCTGTATGCCGATATTGACATAGTAAAGCGCATCAAAATCCAGCAGCTGCGCTGGCTAGGTCATCTCGAGCGAATGGAAGAACACGCTCCAGCTAAGAAGGTGGTATATTCGGAACCTACTGGAGGAATACGCAGAAGAGGAAGACCTAACCTCCGATGGTCTCCGATGAAAGACCAAGTACTGGAGAACCTGACGGCGCTTGGAATTTCTAACTGGCGACAGCTAGCGAAGAACATAGATGGATGGCGGAGCATATTATATTCGGCCTAAATCGATATTCGGTTATTATGGCCACATAAGTAAGTAAGTAAGTAGACATTCTTGGCTTGTCATGCAATTTTTTTAACGCTCCTGATGATGGAGAGTTCTCTGAGGGTTGATCTAAAATTTTTTGCAGTAATACGCTAGTTATTACTAGTTAGTGTCATTCTACAAAGTCGAATGAGCTTTGCAGGAATACCGAACTCAGACATTGTTGCATAAAGGTAATCCCTTACCGGACTGTCGAAAGCGGCTTTATAATCAGCAAATTAGTGGTGTGTGTCGATCTGTTTTTCTTGGGTCTTCTCCAGGATTTGGCGCAGTGTGAAAATCTGGTCGATGGTGGATTTACCAGGTCTGAAGCCACACTGATACGGTCCAATCAGATTGCTGAGCATAGGCTTCAACCTTTCACACAGTACGCTCGATAGAACCTTGTATGCGATACTCAGGAGACTTATTCTATGGTAGTTGGCGCAAATTGTGGGGTCTCCTTTTTTATGTACAGGACAGAGAACACTGAGCCTCCAATCATCAGGCATGCTTTCATTCGACCATATTCTGCTTATGAGCTGGTGCATGCGGGTGAGCAGCTCATCGCCTCCGGTCTTAAACAACTCGGCAGGCAGGCCATCAGCACCTGCAGCTTTGTTGTTCTTCAGCTTAAAAATGGCCGTTTCAACCTCGTCATAGTCGGGTGGTGGAACATCAACACCATCATCTGTAATTGGGGTTATCGGGCAATCTCCTCCACTGGCGGAATTGTTCGTAGCATCGCCATTCAGTAACGTGGAGAAGTGTTCCCTCCATAGGCTCAGTACGCTCTGGACATCTGTAACCAGATTCCCATTTCCATCACGACAAGAAGAGGCTCCGGGATTTAAACCTCCACTCAGGCGCTTGATCGTTGTATACACATATGTGTATAATTTTTCAACAAGAAACATATTGAAACGCATAAATAATTTTTCTTTCGTTCTGAATAAACATTCGAGAAAAGTACAATATAATTTATACAACGAAATTGATTAACTGTCGTTGCGAACATACGTCTGCTATAGCGAGGAAATCGGGAAAAGTTATTTGTAAACCATAATTGCTGGTTAAAATTGGATGAATAATGAATACTGTGTTCTTGTGAAACACACACAGATGCTAAATTGTGAAATAACAAATTAAAAAAAAATTGTTTGGCCAAAGACCATAGTCGGTTAAATTATAAATACACATTTATACAAAAAAAAAACGGTGAATAGTGCCGCAATCCAACGGGATACGTTAAATTCGTATGCTCGTTGCTTTGCCTCTGTTGCTATCGCCTGTGCTGCTTGCTTCACTGCCATCACATCTGATTGCCTCTGCCGCTATCGTTACTGCTTCCAACTCTGTTGCTGTCGCCTGTTCTGCTTGCTTCGCCGCCGTCGTTTCTGGTTGCCTCTGCCGCTATCGTTATGCTGCTTTTGACTCTGATTTTGTCGCTTGTGCTGTTTGCATCACTGACGTCATTTCTTGTTGCGTCTACTGCTGTCGTCGCTGTTGTTCTTGATCAAGAAAGAACAGCACTTAAATGGTTCAGGTATAGAGGGTGTTTCAGCGTAGAGCGAGTGAATGCCGGTGGGCTTGCTGCGATGTGGTGCACTTGCCTGAATCTTGTGTTGGGGGTATGGCTGCATCTATTTATGTGATTGTGCTAGTTATTGTTAATATGAAACACACTGATTTCTCACTTCTATATAAGTTAAATATTCCGCACTTTATTTTTTATTATTATTTATTAAAGTTTAATTTAAACATCGGATAATAATATCGGGACGGGAAATATGTCGCGCACTGTCGAGAAATTGGGGTTTTTATATATTTTATTTTATTTCAGTTTTGTTTATAATAATTTATAAATTTAATTTTTAACTGAGGAAAACACGCACTGCTTTTATAGAGGGAGTTGATCAACAAAGTAAAAGTATATAAAAATGGAAAGTGAGGAGTATAAAGTAAAAGAAAATAGAGTATGGGAGTGAGAGATAGAGAGAATTAGAGAATTAGAAATTGCGGAACGAATAGAATTATATTAGGGTTGCTAACCCTTGGAAACCTTATACGGGCAGTGCGCGACACACGTCTTCTGGCGTAGACATTCCGCCCCCCTTGCAGGAATACTGCAAAGGAGACGGAAGAGGGGGGAAAATTAATAGGAGAAGTTAATAAAAAATCAAAATACAATATTTCATATAACTTATACTAATCTTAAATGTAATTAAAATTAACTCTAAATATTCCTATGCGTATATGTTCGATGATACACCATCAGGAAAAGCGGGAAATTGAAGTGGAAGGTTGACGTTCATACGAGTGAAAAGAGCCCTTGAGGAGGGATGACGCATGTTGATTGTTGAGGATGTTGATTGCAGATCTCGAAGCGAACGTTGATCGATGACAAATTGCAGCGCGGAACGGATGTTGATTGTTGAAGTGTTGATTGTAGAATGTAGATCAAAGTTGATTGGTGTGTGGATCGGGGTTGGATCACACCATTTCAGGTGAACAGATTCTATCAGGGCTGGTCGTAGACCAGATCAAAGGTTTCGAGAAGTCAACGTAGTTGACAAACCTAGAGCTCGTAGAGCGCTTGCAGCATTAATTTTTCCATATTGTCGGGATTGCCATAATATGTAACGCTCGTGACAAGTTATAAACTCGGATAGAATCTGCGTGTCTTGGGTTCATGATGACTCAGCTCATGAATATGTAGCAAATTATGTGAAAATAACACATGGGATTATTCATACGCATATACACTATGCCAGTGCATAGTTCCATTGAAGCTTCGTAGAAGTTCGGGAATTAAATCGGGCAGTTACAGTGAACTGAGCCATGTGAGAGAGGGATGCGTATGACGGTCAGTATCGTGTAATCTGACAAAACGTTGCTACATAATACGGGTGTGGCATCAGAGGCTCAAGCCACAATCTTCAAATCACCTTTTACGTGACAACAATTTCGGGGGGCCAATATTAGGCGGGATCGTATGTATTGTCATGCAAGTAGAAGTCCTCTCGTTGATTGATCGAGCCTTTTTCGGGGAGTGATGCGCAAAACTCGATAATCCGTTGAATATCGTTGTACGGGAAGTATTACATGTGGTAAGTACCTTTGACGGGAGTTGTCCTCTTTTTGGATACGATCTGTAAGGTCGATCCTTTGCATCTGGGGGGAGCATTGCATAACGGTGAACTTTCCGCTTTGCTCTCGGGTCATGCCGTGCTCTGTGAAGCAGGGAATTATGTTGCTTCCCACAAAGACGGCATGAAAACTCACTGTGGCATTTTGCAAAAGTATGCGATGTTGCCAAACAGTTTATGCAAATCTGATACTGGCGCACAAAGAGTATTCTCTCTTCCACCTTAAGTTTGGAAAACTCTGTGCATTGTCGTAGGGGGTGCATGCCTCTACATAGCGGGCAGCATGTCTTCGAAATAGTAGTGTTTAACGAAATAACGCTCTTACTTGTTTGGAGGTTTTTATTGGGAATTGTAGCGTGTTTTCGACTACTCATTTGCGTCTGAAGCTTATCACATCGAACGTAAGAAGATGAATGTGGAACTTTATCGAAACTGATTTTGCTATGGAACGATGAAACCGTTCTTCGGGATGTCGTATTTATTGAATTGCGGATTTTCTTGATAGGAGCTGTATCCAAAACTGTATTGCATTTTTCCTTTGCAACAGTTTGCAGCTGAGAAGAAGATAGATGGTGGGAATGTTGAGATGATGATATACCGGGAGTTGACGTCGTCTCACAATGAGTGCTGAGTTCATTCACCGACCTGTGAAGCAGAGAGTGATGCTTTTTCTGGCAGAATGAACACGTGAATAAGCTCTTGCAATTACTAAATTCGTGTGAATTAGCAAAGCAGTTGGTGCACAGATTCTGCTTTCTCACTACGTTGTATCGCTCTTCTATTGATAGTTTATGGAAATTCGGGCAATGGCGAAGAGGGTGTGTTTTCCTACACAGTGGACAACCGCGAGTTACAATGTTGTTGGGGTATTTACTGATTTTTCTGGGAGTCGTTGTAGGACTGTTCGATCGTCTGGGAGGGTCGAGCCGACCGGGTTGCCGATTCGATGGCTGATGGAATTGACGATTCTGTGGCTGGCTGGGTTGCCGGGAACCACTTCGAATGTCTGAGACCGATTCCAAAGTCTGATATCGCTCAGTTAAAAAGGCGTCGAAGTCAGTCCACTTTGGGATTTCGCGCTTATTCTTCAACGACTGTTCCCAAAGACACAGAGTTGTATCGGGAATCTTTGTGGAACACAAGTATACGATAATCGCATCCCAATGAGAGGTATCAATATTTAACAGCTTCAAGTTTGTGATGCTGTCATTTATAGTGCGTTGCAGTCGCTTTAAGTTGGGGCCGGTTTCTTGAGTTACCGGCTGGAGAGTGAAAAGGGATTTCAACTGTAAGTTGACCAGAATTCTCTTATTTTCATATCTCTCCTCGAGATTGTGCCATGCTAGTGCGAAGCCATCATTAGTCAAGGGAGTAGACTGAATGATATTATGTGCTTCGCCTCGGGTTTTCTGAAGCAAGTGGTATAATTTTTCCACTGGCGACAGCCGGGGGTTATTGCGATATAAGGCCGTAAACATGTCGCGAAAACTTGGCCATGACACATAATCGCCAGAAAAACATGGGGTGTCGCATGGAGGCAGCTGAACAGCGGGAAATGAATGATCATTATTTATTTTCTCAACGGGTGGATTTGGAATTGCCGGAGAAGAGGAAACTGCGGGGGATGCCACCTCGAAACTCAGCTCGTGAAGAACAGTCGGAAATGAAGGTTGACGGGTTATGTTTTCAACGAGAGAAGAGGAAATTGCGGGGGGTACCACTTCGGATCTCAGCTTGTGAAGAACTGCAGGAAATGAATGTTGATGAGATATGTTTACATCGGGAGCAGGGGGAATTTCGGGAGACACCACCTCTGCGTTCAGTTCATGAAGATGAGCATTGATATTAGAGAGGCACCGGACATACGAGGTGTAACATTTTCTATATACCTCTTTAATTTGGCTAATATCGACATCTTCAGCGACTTCCTCTGTTAGAACATTGTGATATGCTGTTCTGCAATCACTCCACAGGGACTGGAATTGCCTTTGCTGTGCTTCCAAGACAAATTTTGTATGGTTTTCCGGGTTGATGGCATGAAAATTGCTATCAAAATCAATAATATCTTCCACGGCAGCTCTGAAGAGATCGTAAGCTGACATCCTTTTAGCAATTGTAGAATTCCAGATTTAATACGGGATGAAATTTGAAAACGAGAGAGCGAATTGCTTGCGAATCTCGAGTTATGTTGCCTGTTCGAACGATTTATCAAAAAAAATGGGTTGCCAAAATGTGACTGGCAAGAGATTAGTCCGAAAGAATTAGTCTTCCTCAGTGAAGTTAAGTGGAACCAGTGGGCAAACTTATGGGAGTACGATAATATTATATAAAAATACACGTAGGTATATATATATATATATATAGGAAAATAACCGCGGGACGGAATAACAGTTTGGGAACCACTGTATTGTACGTTCCGGAACTTGTACTATATTATCTCTCACCAAGAATTAATTTGTATTATATTTGATCGCACTGTAGCAACTTGGGGTTGAGAGTGACTATTTTTCTCCCTGGGTGTTTTTCAATAGAAAAGATAGTGTACAATTGTTATTGCAGTTACATTTCCTTTATAAAAAACACCAGCCAATGCAATTATATTTTGTTGCTATCATATGTATATGCAAAACAAAAATTGGGAGATAGAAATTTAGCAACAATATGCACTACCGCTATATTTGTGATCAAACGCAGGTATATTTATCGAGACAAATCAATGCGTTTTATTGTTGCCTATGTATGACCAAATACTTTTATTGCTTACTTTTGGGTGTACTTGTTGTTGATGGTTTAGGGATATGGATGAACCACGGTAGGTAGTTGAAATTTAACAACAACAAGTAATCGCATGTGCGTTTGTATAATAAGGCGTTTGTTTTTGCAAATGCACAAGGCAAAGGTATTGAGAAAAAAATGCAATATGTATGAAATTGTTATTGCACTGCCAAACAAATATTTTTGAATATTTTAATGTTATTGCCGATATCAGTTTTCGTGAGGGAAAAAACAACTTCTATTGGGAAAGTGTAGTTGTGTTACTTATGCTTTGTTCTTCCTTGATACTAAGGTTGTTATTATTATTACATTATTGGCAATAATGTTTATCGTAGAGGGGTGTATGCGGGGAGATACGACTGATATGATAACACTTATTTGTTATGAGAGAGATGCTTTGATGATGATATATTTTTTCTTTCTCTCTTCTCTTATCAATATGTACTTATGTAAATGGTATGTGCAATATGTGGGATATGATTTCGGGTATTGTTTTTGCACATATACCAATTAACAACACTTTGAATAATAGGAAGAAGAACATAAGCGGGAAATAAAAACAAAATAGATCAACCAAAAGTGCGTTTTGCCGTCGGCAAAACACTATCTATGGTATCACAATATATATGTTGTAATTTCTTAATTTTTGCAGCTATATGGGAGAGTTTATTAAGCAAAATGCAATATTTAGCTCAGCGAGAGATTCGCTGTAAGTTATCGGGATGTTTAAGCGGGATTTATTATAAAATGTACGAACGACGTACTCATAAATAATGTAGCCAAAAATTAAGAAATCCAACAATAGTTGTGCTGCAACAATGTTATTAAATACTTCTTGTTGAATTTATCGGGATGACGGGATATATGTATGTGGGTACATAAAACGCACGGAATGTACGTACCTGGGGTGGCAAGATTTGCTTACCAATCGTTGCGAGCCTATCCGGCTCGAAGGACCAATGTTTCAGCGTAGAGCGAGTGAATGCCGGTGGGCTTGCTGCGATGTGGTGCACTTGCCTGAATCTTGTGTTGGGGGTATGGCTGCATCTATTTATGTGATTGTGCTAGTTATTGTTAATATGAAACACACTGATTTCTCACTTCTATATAAGTTAAATATTCCGCACTTTATTTTTTATTATTATTTATTAAAGTTTAATTTAAACATCGGATAATAATATCGGGACGGGAAATATGTCGCGCACTGTCGAGAAATTGGGGTTTTTATATATTTTATTTTATTTCAGTTTTGTTTATAATAATTTATAAATTTAATTTTTAACTGAGGAAAACACGCACTGCTTTTATAGAGGGAGTTGATCAACAAAGTAAAAGTATATAAAAATGGAAAGTGAGGAGTATAAAGTAAAAGAAAATAGAGTATGGGAGTGAGAGATAGAGAGAATTAGAGAATTAGAAATTGCGGAACGAATAGAATTATATTAGGGTTGCTAACCCTTGGAAACCTTATACGGGCAGTGCGCGACACACGTCTTCTGGCGTAGACAGAGGGCATAAGTGAAAGTGAAAGAACAATAATACTTTCATTTAAGGGGTTACACCACTGTAGAATTTTTAAAAAATGGAAAAACAATTTTTTATCTAAAATAGTCATTAATAGTCTCAAAAATAATATACTAAAGTATGGAAAGCGGGAAAAATGTCTAAGTGTCTGAATTTCAAGTTTTGCCGCAAGATGTCTGAGGTATTCTCCGAGCACCTTTAAACTTTAAACGCGTTTTTCTTGAAACCACTTTTTTTGAGATGGCCGGAAACATAACTCGAACAAATCTTAACCGATTGATTTGAAAATGTTTACAATACATTTGAAATCGTTTTCTTCAGCAACGTACGTAGGCGTTTTTTGAAATTGTGCATATTTTTTATTTATAAACAATTTTTTGACGATTTTTTAGGTGAAATTTCGAACTTTTTCTTCGAAGGGTCGCCATTTTACGAAAAATCAATTAATCCAAAAACCCCTACGTACGTCTCTTGCTTGTAATATGGAATAAAAAAATATTCGGTTTTTTGTTCCAGATCGAAAATTGCGGGCGTGCATCGCGGTGAAAAAAACGCATCAGCGGGGAAATGCTGCACAGCCGCCATTTTGTTTTTGAATCGCGCATCTTAATTGTTTTTTTGGACTTCAAGATTGACATTAAAAAATACTTTTTACAGAATTTGAATATCTCCTTTTGTTTGGCCTACGAAAATTCCCGAAATATGCCTTTTTTTGTGTTCTACAGTGGTGTAACCTCTTAAGCATCTCGTTGTACTCATTTATACACATTTATATATATATACATTTATTGGATACACAAGTGTACATACACACATGCATTTATACACTATACACCGCCTCCGAGACCAGACGCGATAATCATTGCACGTGCTGGAAATATGTCATACAGTGACATACTTAAAACTGTGAAAAAGAATGATGCTCTACATGAACTCGGTGAGAACGTTGCACGGATCAGGAAGACGGCGAAAGGCGAAATTTTGCTTGAACTGAAGGAGGCCCAGATGACAAACATGGGAGTTTATGAAAAGGAAATAAATAAGGTGCTCGGTGATCAAGCGCAGATTCGGGCGCTAACCCATGAGGTATCGTTGGAGATCCGAGATCTAGATGAAATTACCACCAAGGAGGATATAGTAGAGGCGATAAGATCGCAAATAAAGGAGTTAAGTTTCTTCGACGAAAGAGCGATCAAAAACATCAGGGACGCATATGCAGGTACGCAGACTGCGGTGGTAAGCCTTCCGGCGTTGAACGCAAGATGCTCGGAAGATCAAAATTAGATGGGTGTTGTGCCGAATAAGGGAAAACCCGAACCTAAAGAAGTGTTTCAGGTGCCTAGAATATGGGCATGTGGCGCGGGCGTGCAGCAGCACAGAAGATAGGAGCCAAAGTTGCATCAAATGTGGGGAAAAGGGTCACTGCGCAAAGACATGCGATAAAAAGCCATTCTGTGGAGCATACAAAATCAACGGGAAGGATGCGGGTCACCAAATCGGCAGTAGGAAGTGTCCCCTATATCAAGCAGCGTGTAAAAGGATATAATGAGAGTTGTACAGATCAACTTAAACCATTGTGAAGCTGCACAGGAGTTGCTCAGGCAGACAGTATACGAGCAGAAGATAGAAGTGGCTATAGTTTGCGAGCAGTACAAAAACTTAAGCGCAGGAACCTGGATCTCTGATCAGGTAAACAAAGCTGCCATATGGGCCTGTGGAAACAACTCCATCCAAGACAAGCCGCTCCTTGGGAAATCCTACTACACGCGGGCGAAGATCTGTGGAATCAATTTTTACAGCTGCTATGCCCCGCCGAGTGTGACGCAAGTCGACTATGAAAGGATTCTAGACGAACTAGTGCGAGACACCAGAACTACTACGCCAAACGTAATAGCAGGTGACTTCAATGCATGGGCCGAGGAATGGGGCAGCAGTTATACAAATAGGCGGGGTGATGCTCTGCTCAAGGCGTTCTCCTTGCTAGACGCTGTATTGCTCAATACTGGCGGTAGGAATACCTTCGAGAAGAATGGTCTCGGATCAATTATTGACATTACGTTCGTCAGCCGCGCGCTCGTTCGATCGACAAGCTGGCAGGTGTGCGACTTTTACACACATAGCGACCACCTTGCTATTGTGATGGAAGTCGGCAATCATAAGCAGATTCGAGGGGGCCTACAAAAAACACAAACTAGAGGGTGGAAAGTGGAAACGCTCGATGAAGAAATTTTCAAACTCATTCTAGACGTGAAACCAGACTGTTCAAAGGACGTGGACCGACAGGCTGACATGCTGTCAAAGTACGTAAGTAAAGCTTGCGACGCCGCCATGTACAGAAAAAGACAGAATATGTTTAGAAAGCCCACGTACTGGTGGAATCAGGAGATTAATACATTAAGAAGTGAATGTCATAGAGCAAGACGTCTCTCCCAAAGAAGCCAAGGTACGCCGGAGCATATAATACTACGTGAATGCTTCAAAAAGAAACGCAAGGAGTTTAAAAAGGCGATCAAAAGCCGCAAGTCCTCATGCTTCAAAGAACTCTGTGAAAGGGTGGACGAGAACCCGTGGGGCGACGCGTATAAGATAGTGATGTCCAAGGTCAGAGGTGGTAGAGGTAAAGCACCAACCTGCTCTATCCTCTTAGCAAAAGTAGTAAAAACGCTTTTTCCGGCGCAAGACTTGCAACCGTATATGGTGATACCCCCAATAGAAGAGGCAGTGAAAATCGACGAGTCGGAGATTATCTTAGCGGCGGAGAGATTCGGTAACGCAAAGGCGCCTGGACTTGATGGTATCCCGAATAAGGCGCTAAAGATCGCCATTAATCATAACACGAAGCCTTTTGCCGAGCTTTTTACGAGATGTTTGAACGAGGGTGTTTTCCCGAAAGTATGGAAAAACAGCGCCTGGTCCTCCTTCAGAAGCCGAATAAACCGGCGGGTGAGCAAAACGCGTATCGTCCACTTTGCATGATTGATACGATGGCCAAAATATTGGAGCGGTTGATATGCACGCGTCTGGAACAACATCTAGAAAGGAAACGACCTTGTCTGTCCGAGAACCAATTTGGTTTCAGGAGACATCGGTCGACCATAGACGCAATTAGAAAATTGACGGACATAGAAGGCACTAGATGGATGCATGGCGATAAAAAATATTGTGCAGCAGTGACACTAGACGTACAAAATGCCTTCAACTCGGCAAACTGGCATCTTATTATGAGGGCATTGGAGGCAAAGGAAACTCCAGCGTACCTCATGCGAATAATAAATAGTTATCTGTCTGACAGACTACTGTTGTATGACACGGACGAAGGGCCCAAAAGCTACGTGGTGACGGGTGGAGTGCCGCAGGGATCTGTACTTGGCCCGCTACTGTGGAACGTACTGTACGATGGGGTGTTAAAACTTCCATTGCCAAAAGAAGCCCAGATAATTGGCTACGCGGACGACATTGCCGTGACGATCGTTGCGATGGAGCTCTCCCAAGTTCAGAGCATCTGCAGAGAGACAGCTTCGAAAATTAAGGATTGGTTCACGATGACAAAGCTCCAGCTTGCGGTACAGAAAACAGAGGCTGTACTTATCACGAGCAGGAAAAAACTAGAAAAAATCACCCTAAACATTGACGGCTACAACATTACAACGCAACCTTCGTTGAGGTATCTAGGTGTAATGATTGATGCGAGGCTCAACTTCAAGGCGCATATCGAAAAAGCCTGCGGTAAGGCGGCAACAATGACAGCGGCTCTGACGAGAATCATGGCCAACATTGGTGGCCCCAGGCAGAGTAGGAGAGCGCTCCTGGCTAAAGTTAGTCAATCAATACTGATGTACTCGGCGCCTATATGGGGGGCAGCTCTGCGGCAAAAAACATACTCGAAGAAGGCGAAGATAGTTTTCAGGTTAAGCGCTATTAGAGTTGCATGTGCATTTAGGACAGTGTCACAAGAAGGTGCCGGTATTATATCTGGCATTATGCCGCCGGACATAATGGCCTCGGAGTTGGGCAGAGTATATAACAGAACCAAAAGCCTGAATAGGCGGTTAACGGCAACCGAACGGAAAGAGGAGAGACAGACGAGCCTAGACGAATGGCAAAGTCAATGGGACGCCACAGGCAAAGGGAGGTGGACCCACAGGCTCATCAGGAACGTGCAAGCTTGGGTCGAAAGAGGACACGGAGAGACAGACTACTACCTTACGCAGTTTTTGACGGGCCATGGTTGTTTCAGAGAGTACCTCCACAGATTCGGTCATGATGACGCGACAGAATGTTCATTCTGCAACACTGTTGGCGAAAACGCTCAGCATATCTTTTTCTTCTGCCTAAGATTTGAGACGCAGAGAACGACCATAGAGAAGATAATAAATGAAAGGATGACACCTGATAACATTGTGAGCCATATGCTGCGATCGAGTTTGGTGTGGCTTAAGATGAAAGAATGGGCTGCAATAGCTCTCAAGGAGCTCAGGAAGAAAGAGTGGCAGTGGAGAAATATAACTGCAGCTGTGTGAACGCCATGTACGGGATGTTTGAAGAGGCATATTAGCTCAGCTTAGTCCTGCGAAGTAGTGCTTAACGGCGGTCCCGCAGGACACAAACAATCTATAGAGGTCGGAGTTAAGGGTTTAGTACGTAGGCGTACTGGTTCGCAAGTCCAGCATAGTAAGATAATACTGACTGGGCGTGGTCCCGAATGAGGTGTACCTTTAGCGGGCAGTATGAATCGTACATGCCGTCTATGGTGGACGGTATCTAAGAAAGATTCCCCCTTCGAATACAAAAAAAAAAAAAAAGCACTATATGAATGTAAATTGTGCACAGCATTAGAAGTGAGCCAACGGTGGGAAAAGTAGTAATAAATTTATTCACGAATTTACATATTTACGAACGCAAAATTAATTGTGAAGATTTAGTTCACTATATTAAGTGGATATATTTCACAATTTCTCGCTTGTTTGAGTCATAGCGAACTCTTAAAAAAAAAAATACATAAGAAATGGCAAAATTCTCCAGCACCGACCGTTTCACCAGTGCAAACGTCGGCAAAAAATTCTGAGAACCTCACAATTCTTAAAAAGAAAAGGTTGAACACGGAAAGGGACATTTTTCGTATTAAGAACGGACTTATAAACAAGACCATATCCTGGAATCCAATCGAAGTCGAATACCGGTTGGAGATTCTAGATTCATATATAGATAATGTGATGCAATATCAGTCCAAGATTGAAGAAATTGACTAACACGATGACTATCGTGGATCGTTGGAAGATATTTGTGTCGAAGCAAAATCTCTAGCGAAAGCAATTGTAAAGAAAGGCCAATCGTCAATTGGCGTTGACGCTTAATTCGCCATTCCACACAGTTCTCGATTGCCTAATTTGGCTTTACCAAAATTCAAAGGTAAATACTCAGAGTTTAAAAACTTCATTAGTCTTTTTGAAAGTTTGATTCACAATGATCCAACGATTCCTGACCATAGAAAAATTCAACTATTTAGTCTCTTGTCTGTCGAATGAAGCACAGAGCACATTAAAGGCCTATCAAATGTCAGAGGAGAAATATCCAAATGCGTTTGCTAGCCTCAAACGGGTTTATGACAACAAATGTCTTATATTTTTCTATACAATTTCGAAGCTTTTCGATCTGCCCAGTATGGCAGAGACATCTTCTCTTACGCTTCGAAGCGCTATTGATACAGCGTCGGCTGTAGCATTTCAAACGCTATCATAATCCACATAGTTATGTAAAAGGTTGATGCTACAAGGCGGCAAAAGTGGGGAGAATAATGGTAACGATACGTTACCATTGTGGAGCGATTGTGAATCAGCTCTCAATAAAAGATATCAGCACATGTCTGCTGAAGAAACTTCGACGTCAAAACCCAAACCAGCAGCAAACGAATTTAAATCCAAAACTGAAATGGTCAAATGAAATCCGAAATCTTCGTTTACAGCCACAAAACCGCAAAAAAGCTCAATATGCGTACATTGTAACTCCTCAGAGCATTATATAACTGCCTGTCCGTCTTTTTTGTCGCTCTCTGTATAGCAGAGATTTGAGTTCCCAAAGTCTGTTCCGGCTGTGCATAAATTGCCTACGAAGAAGCCATTCCTGTTCAAAATCAGCTCGGTGTAGAACATGTAATCGTTCCCACCACACCCTTTTGCATCAACAAACAGTATCATTTGAAACCATGCCAGCATCAATACAGCCTTCGACATCTCATGCCATGCATATCACTGAAGCCAGTGATCACGTGATTTTAGCCACAGCTGTAGTCGAAGTAAAAATAATTTCAGGGGAGTACATTTTAGCGCGTACACTCTTTGATTCTGGGTCTCAAGTAAACTTTATGAAAGATGAGTTAGCCCAAAGGTTGCGAATTCGAAAAGAAGAAAAGTCACTTGAGGTGATTGGAATTGGCAAAGCCAATACAACTGTTCGAGCAAAATTAAATGCGTTTATAAAATCGCGGCTGAATGATCATGAATTCTTATCAGATTTTTGGATTTTAAAATCAATATCAGGTTATCATCCTGATCATAAAGTCAGCATCGAGGATTGGAATATTCCACAAAATGTGGAGTTAGCCGACCCTAGCCTCCACAAACCACAAAAGGTTGACTTATTACTGGCTGCTGACACATTCTTCGTACTTCTCTCAGTTGGTCAAATAAAGACTGCTTTGAATCTACCAACTCCGCAGAAAACGCTACTTGGTTGGATAATCCTCGTGCACACATAATCAATGCACTGTGCGAAGCCGAGGATTTTTCGTAAATCGATTCGACTGTTCAAAAATTTGGGTCTTTAGAAGAAATTCCGGTGGAAGTAAACCGAAACATGTTCACACCAGAACAACAACAGTGTGAAACACACTTCGTCGAGAATACTCGATTTCTACCGTCAGGGCGTTTTGAGGTCAGACCGCCTTTTAAATCAAGTTTTTGTTCACTTGGTTCGTCCTTTGAAACCGCACAGAGACGATTTCTGTCACTGGAGAGAAGATTATTGAGAATCCTGAGCTTAGGGAAATGTATATGACCTTTATGAAAGAGTATCTTGCTCTAGGACATATGCATCCGACAAATAATGAAATACCAATTCATCCGCACTACTTCATTCCACATCAATGTGTACTGAGGCCGGAAAGCACTAACATGAAACTTCGTGTTGTTTTCGACGCGTCATACCGTACTTCAACCCAAGTGGCATATTGATGGCAGGGTCTACCATTCAAGAGGAGCTATATTCTACCCATTTACGTTTTCGACTCCATAAATATGCAATTACTGCGGACGTCACAAAAATGTATCGACAAATAATGGTACACGAAGACGATAGAAATATTCAGCTCATAGTGTGGCGACAAAAACCCTCAGAACCATTACAAATTTTCCGTCTAAATACCTTGACAGACGGAACATCGCCAGCTCCATTTTTAGCCATAAGGTGCCTTAAAATAATAGCAGATAAAAACGAGAAATCGCACCCTATTGGGTCAAATATAATTAGAAGAGATTTCTACGTAGACGATATGCTAATCGGTGCTGATACTATTGAAGAGCTTGAACGTGTAAGAAGTGACGCAAAATGGTTTTCGAACCACCTTAACCTTTTCAACTGCGAGGAATCTGAAAAGGCACTTCGATTTAATGACTCAGACTCCACAAAAACGCTGGGAATCAAATGGCTTCCGAAAACTAATGAATTTTGCTTTGTGCTGAATGAAAGCTTTCACGATCTTCGAGCTATAAAAAGGAACATTCTGTCCATATCTGTTCGATCCGTTTGGTCTCCTTTCTAAAATAGTTACCAAAGCTAAAATACTTCTGCAAGAGCTTTGGATTCAAAGGCTTGATTGGTATGAATCGATCCCATTCCCTTGATACCAGTTGGAAACAATTCAAAGCAAATCTGGCCTAACTTTCGTTAATCAAAATACCTCGATATGTACATACGCATTCGAATTCAACCTGCCAGATTCACTGTTTCGCTTATGCTTCTATGAGAGCATATGGTTGCTGCATTTATGTACGCAGTCAAACGGCCAACGGTGTCACAGCTACACTTTTGACTGCAAAGTCTAAAGTATCGCCGCTTAAAACGAAGTCACTTCCACGCTTGGAGCTTTGTGTGGCGCATCTATTGTCGTGTATAGACCCAACGCTGAATAGAGAATTTGAGGAAATCGTGTTTTGGACAGACTCAGAAATCACATTGCATTGAATCAAAACGCATCCATCAATGTTTCTGAGCAACAATGAATCCACTCATAGAGTTTATTGAAAAGTTTCCTTCTCATTTAAAATTGCTTCGGATAGTTTCGTACGTTCTGCGATTTATAACAAGGCTAAAAAGAGCGAATGAGAAGTTTGAAGACATACCCAATGCAAAAGAAATAGATTTAAGTTTTGTTGTTCCCTCTTCTAATCTTATTGAGGGAACAACAACAGCTTCGAATAGCAACTCCGAAACTCATGTTTATAAACAAACAAGCAGCAACATTGTTGATAACACATTGAATGCAAATAAGTCAGAAACAGCAAAAGTAAAAACAGGTATGGACAGATACATTACAATTAAAAGGAAATTAAGCCCACAGAAATTAAATGATGGTAATAAGGCAAAAATGAATAAAACTAAAATAAATGAAATGGAAGTGCTTCAGTACGAAATAGATTCGCATTACTGAGCGACAAAAACCATGCAACTAATTGCACTGACTTAGGTTCTACATCTAGTACCTCTAATACCAAACCGCCTCCAATTTGCTTGCGTGAATGCAGTACCAATGAATTAGTAGACAATCTAACGCGCATAGCTGGCCAAAATAACTTCCATATCGTGTCGCTAACGAAAGGAAACATTAAAGAGACAAAAATACAAATATATAATGAAGACAATTACCGCGCCATTGCCAAATTTCTCAATGAAAACAACAAAAACTTTTACACATATCAGCTCAAAAGTTCCCAGATGCGAATGTAGAACCAAATGATATAAAGGAAGCACTGGAAGAAAAAGGCTTTCCGAAAAAACAGTTATAAATATGGTCAATAAAAATAAGGTCCCATAGCCCATGTTTAAAGTGGAATTGATTCCCGAATTCAAAAAACTAAAAAAGAATGAAACACATCCTATTTACCAAATGCAATACTTGCTTCACCGTAAAATTACAGTGGAAGAACCACATAAGCGTAAAGGCCCTGTACAATGCACAAATTGTCAGGAATTCGGCCATACTAAGAGCTATTGCACCTTCAGAAGCGTATGTGTAGCATGTGGAGATCTCCATCAGACATCAGCATGTACTTCTAACAAAAACGACCCAAATACTAAGAAATGCAGTAATTGCAATGGTAACCATACAGCAAACTATAGAGGCTATATAGGACTATATAAGGAATTAAAAAACAGGTATAATCAGAGTCAGGCAACTCACTCCAAAGTGGCTACAAAATTTCAAAGTGATGTTATACAAAACAACTCAAATATTCTAAAAATTTCTCATATGTCGTACGCCAATGTATTAAAACAAACTGAGCAACATGCAAAAGAACCAATTGCCCAGCCCAATGGAACCGTTGAATCTATGATTTGCAATTTAACACAATGCATGACACAATTTATGTCTAATATGCAAACTATGATTCAAGAACTGATTAAAGCGCAAAATCAAATGTTACAAGCTAGTAAAGTACAAGTTACAAGATAGTAAAAATGTTGATGTAATGCTTCTAGCTGAAACACACCTTACAACCAAGTACAACTTCAATATACCAGGATACACATTCTATAGCACAAACCACCCTGACGGCAAAGCACATGGTGGTACAGGCATTCTCATTAGAAGCAGAATTAAACATTATTCTTTTGAAGAATATTCAAGAAACTACTTACAAGCTACTTCAATATGTCTACAATGCGTTAACAAAAATATAACACTCTCAGCTGTGTACTGTCCACCACGATTTTCAATAACCGAAAAGGTATTTAAAGAATTCTCTGACAATATAGGAAAGAGATTCTTGGCGGCTGGTGATTATAACGCCAAACATACGTATTGGGGCTTTCGTTTAATAAATCCTAAAGGAAGGCAACTGTATAACACTATAATAAATCCACAAACCATGCTCAATTTCGTGTCTCCTGGCCAGCCAACATATTGGCCAACAGACATCTCGAAAATTCCTGATTAGATTGATTTTGCAGTCGTTCGAAATCTTAATCGAAATATTGTCACTGCCGAAATAAGTTACGAACTATCCTCTGATCACTCTCCTGTATTATTTTATCTAAATGAACGCCCTCCATTGTCAAAACTACCATTTAGGTTGACATCCCCAAAAACAGATTGGCTGAAATACAAAAAGTATATAAGTAATCATATCAACACCAGTCCTGTAATCCAGTCTGAGATCGACATCGATGATAATGTAAACATCATCAATACCATGCTCACTACTGCTGCAATAGTTTCAACCCCACGTGATTACCAAAAACAAACGAATATTCGTATAGCCACCAACACCCAAATTGAAAAACTCGTTAATGAAAAGCGCCGGCGTAGAAGAGAATGGCAGACATGCCGGTCACCTGCATCAGAACGTGACATAATTCATCAGCACCAATTTGGATTTCGCGAAAAACATGGGTCGATTGAGCAGGTCAACAGAATTATCAATGAGATACGGAAAGCATTTGAATACAAAGAGTATTGTTCAGCTATATTCCTCGATGTTGCTCATGCATTTGGTAAAGTGTGGCATGAAGGGCTAAAGTATAAAATAAGAAAACTTCTACCAGAAACCTCCTACCAAATACTAGAATCACACCTAGATAACCGTCGATTTGTTGTAAAATATAAAGACTTTTCCACAGAAGAATTCAATATCAAAGCCGGAGTTCCACGGGGTAGCGTTCTTGGCCCCATTCTATATGTATTATATACTTCCGATCTACCAACAGATGCACGGTTGTTGACATCTACATTTGCTGCCGATACTGCTACTCTAAGCTGTAATCGAAACCCAATTAAGGCATCCACAGATTTAGGGGAGCATTTAGTACTTGTTGAAAAATGGTTATCTAACTGCCGCTTAAAAGTTAATGAGTCCAAATGTAAACATGTAACATTCACACTTAACAAAAGCACATGCCCGACAGTTACACTAAATAATATCGCCATAACTCATACAAATGAAGTCATCTACCTAGGGATACACTTAGATAGACGGCTTACATGGCGCAAGCACATCGAAGCAAAAAGAACTCAGATGAAATTAAAAGCTTCTTGTCTGCACTGGCTCATAAATTTCAGATCACCATTAAACTTGAAATACAAGGTCCTACTGTACAACAGCATAATAAAGCCAATTTGGAGTTACGGAATTCAATTATGGGGGAACACTAGTAATAGCAACATTGAAATCATACAGAGATCTCAGTCTAAAATGTTAAGGATGATAACTGGTGCACCATGGTATATTAGAAATGAATGTATACACAATGACTTAAATATCCCAGTGGTAGAAATTGAAGTTAAAAACACTAGACAAAAATATACTAGAAGATTACAAAGCATCCAAACACACTAGCTCCTTGCTCAATACCTGCTATACTTCGCACCTTCGAAGAAAGGGCCTGCCAGCCTTCAAATAAAAAGAAGAGCATCGTACAAAAAACATTGCTCTAGATAATAAGGAGCTACTGTTGTTGAATTAGATTTTAAAACTTATTGTTAGATTCTTTAGGAATAGATTCAATAAATAAAGAAAATGTATAATAAAAAAAAAAGAATTTTTGAAAATCATTGAAATTGTCCAACATTCCGAATTCAATGAAGAAATTTGAAAGTTATCGAAAAATATCGCAATCCAAAATAATTGCAACAACTAAATTCGTTTTTGCACTAATTTTCAAATGATACTCGTTCGTTCAGGCTTCTCCGGGTAGGTGGTCGTCTTCTCAATGCACCCATTCCCTATGATGCCAAGTTCCCGTTGCTTCTATTAAAAAATTCGCAATTCATAAAAACATATCTCCGTCATCTGCATATTAAAAATAATCACGGTGGTCCAAAGGCGCTGATAGCGCTTCTTAGAGATAAAATATGGCTGGTTAATGCTCAAGAAGCTTGCAGAAAGACTGTGAAAGGCTGTGTACACTGTTTTAAGTACAAGCCCAAGCTATTAACCTAAATAATGGGTGATTCCTTTGCTGATAGACTTCGGGCACTGCGCCCATTTCTATTATGTGGCGTAGATTTCTGTGGTCCCATATATACTTCTCTCAAAATCCATGGCAGACCTCCAAATAAAATGTACATAGCCGTGTTCGTATGCTTCACTTCTAAAGCCGTGCATTTAGAGCTTGTATCCGATTTATCTTCTGACCTTTTTATTTTTGCTCTTAAAAGGTTCATAGGACGTCGAGGGATACCACAAAAAGTCTATTGCGACAACGCAACAAACTTTGTGGGAGCACAGCGCAAGCTCGAAGAACTCAAGGACGCAGCGAAGGATTCAGCTTCATTTTTATACCAACACGGGCGCCGCACTTCGGAGGGTTATGGGAGGTGGCCGTGAAATCGGCAAAGACGCTTGTCGTCAGACCTGTCGGCAACGTAATGCTGACCGTTGAAGAGCTGCACACAGTGCTGGTTGGAGTCGAAGCAGTGCTGAACTCGAGGCCATTAGCACCGATCACGAAAGATCCGAACGATGGCGAAGCATTAACTCCAGCGCATCTGTTAATTGGCTGCTCAATGCGTTCCATGCCGCCAATACAAATATCGGAACGTCGAATAGCCTTCTTAAGCAGATGGCAGCTTGTCTGCTGATCAAGCAGCAGTTCTTGCGAGAGTGGTCCAAGTAGGATCTGCTGTCTCTCCAAATGCGAAGCAAGTGGTTCATCGAAAAACCCAACGCCGAAGAACGTGCACTCATTACAATTAAAAGGAATTAAGCCCACAGAAATTAAATGATGGTAATAAGGCAAAAATGAATAAAACTAAAATAAATGAAGATGGAAGTGCTTCAGTACGAAATAGATTCGCATTACTGAGCGACAAAAACCATGCAACTAATTGCACTGACTTAGGTTCTACATCTAGTACCTCTAATACCAAACCGCCTCCAATTTGCTTGCGTGAATGCAGTACCAATGAATTAGTAGACAATCTAACGCGCATAGCTGGCCAAAATAACTTCCATATCGTGTCGCTAACGAAAGGAAACATTAAAGAGACAAAAATACAAATATATAATGAAGACAATTACCGCGCCATTGCCAAATTTCTCAATGAAAACAACAAAAACTTTTACACATATCAGCTCAAAAGTTCCCAGATGCGAATGTAGAACCAAATGATATAAAGGAAGCACTGGAAGAAAAAGGCTTTCCGATAAAAACAGTTATAAATATGGTCAATAAAAATAAGGTCCCATAGCCCATGTTTAAAGTGGAATTGATTCCCGAATTCAAAAAACTAAAAAAGAATGAAACACATCCTATTTACCAAATGCAATACTTGCTTCACCGTAAAATTACAGTGGAAGAACCACATAAGCGTAAAGGCCCTGTACAATGCACAAATTGTCAGGAATTCGGCCATACTAAGAGCTATTGCACCTTCAGAAGCGAATGTGTAGCATGTGGAGATCTCCATCAGACATCAGCATGTACTTCTAACAAAAACGACCCAAATACTAAGAAATGCAGTAATTGCAATGGTAACCATACAGCAAACTATAGAGGCTATATAGGACTATATAAGGAATTAAAAAACAGGTCTAATCAGAGTCAGGCAACTCACTCCAAAGTGGCTACAAAATTTCAAAGTGATGTTATACAAAACAACTCAAATATTCTAAAAATTTCTCATATGTCGTACGCCAATGTATTAAAACAAACTGAGCAACATGCAAAAGAACCAATTGCCCAGCCCAATGGAACCGTTGAATCTATGATTTGCAATTTAACACAATGCATGACACAATTTATGTCTAATATGCAAACTATGATTCAAGAACTGATTAAAGCGCAAAATCAAATGTTACAAGCTAGTAAAGTACAAGTTACAAGATAGTAAAAATGTTGATGTAATGCTTCTAGCTGAAACACACCTTACAACCAAGTACAACTTCAATATACCAGGATACACATTCTATAGCACAAACCACCCTGACGGCAAAGCACATGGTGGTACAGGCATTCTCATTAGAAGCAGAATTAAACATTATTCTTTTGAAGAATATTCAAGAAACTACTTACAAGCTACTTCAATATGTCTAAATGCGTTAACAAAAATATAACACTCTCAGCTGTGTACTGTCCACCACGATTTTCAATAACCGAAAAGGTATTTAAAGAATTCTCTGACAATATAGGAAAGAGATTCTTGGCGGCTGGTGATTATAACGCCAAACATACGTATTGGGGCTTTCGTTTAATAAATCCTAAAGGAAGGCAACTGTATAACACTATAATAAATCCACAAACCATGCTCAATTTCGTGTCTCCTGGCCAGCCAACATATTGGCCAACAGACATCTCGAAAATTCCTGATTAGATTGATTTTGCAGTCGTTCGAAATCTTAATCGAAATATTGTCACTGCCGAAATAAGTTACGAACTATCCTCTGATCACTCTCCTGTATTATTTTATCTAAATGAACGCCCTCCATTGTCAAAACTACCATTTAGGTTGACATCCCCAAAAACAGATTGGCTGAAATACAAAAAGTATATAAGTAATCATATCAACACCAGTCCTGTAATCCAGTCTGAGATCGACATCGATGATAATGTAAACATCATCAATACCATGCTCACTACTGCTGCAATAGTTTCAACCCCACGTGATTACCAAAAACAAACGAATATTCGTATAGCCACCAACACCCAAATTGAAAAACTCGTTAATGAAAAGCGCCGGCGTAGAAGAGAATGGCAGACATGCCGGTCACCTGCATCAGAACGTGACATAATTCATCAGCACCAATTTGGATTTCGCGAAAAACATGGGTCGATTGAGCAGGTCAACAGAATTATCAATGAGATACGGAAAGCATTTGAATACAAAGAGTATTGTTCAGCTATATTCCTCGATGTTGCTCATGCATTTGGTAGAGTGTGGCATGAAGGGCTAAAGTATAAAATAAGAAAACTTCTACCAGAAACCTCCTACCAAATACTAGAATCACACCTAGATAACCGTCGATTTGTTGTAAAATATAAAGACTTTTCCACAGAAGAATTCAATATCAAAGCCGGAGTTCCACGGGGTAGCGTTCTTGGCCCCATTCTATATGTATTATATACTTCCGATCTACCAACAGATGCACGGTTGTTGACATCTACATTTGCTGCCGATACTGCTACTCTAAGCTGTAATCGAAACCCAATTAAGGCATCCACAGATTTAGGGGAGCATTTAGTACTTGTTGAAAAATGGTTATCTAACTGTTAATGAGTCCAAATGTAAACATGTAACATTCACACTTAACAAAAGCACATGCCCGACAGTTACACTAAATAATATCGCCATAACTCATACAAATGAAGTCATCTACCTAGGGATACACTTAGATAGACGGCTTACATGGCGCAAGCACATCGAAGCAAAAAGAACTCAGATGAAATTAAAAGCTTCTTGTCTGCACTGGCTCATAAATTTCAGATCACCATTAAACTTGAAATACAAGGTCCTACTGTACAACAGCATAATAAAGCCAATTTGGAGTTACGGAATTCAATTATGGGGGAACACTAGTAATAGCAACATTGAAATCATACAGAGATCTCAGTCTAAAATGTTAAGGATGATAACTGGTGCACCATGGTATATTAGAAATGAATGTATACACAATGACTTAAATATCCCAGTGGTAGAAATTGAAGTTAAAAACACTAGACAAAAATATACTAGAAGATTACAAAGCATCCAAACACACTAGCTCCTTGCTCAATACCTGCTATACTTCGCGCCTTCGAAGAAAGGGCCTGCCAGCCTTCAAATAAAAAGAAGAGCATCGTACAAAAAACATTGCTCTAGATAATAAGGAGCTACTGTTGTTGAATTAGATTTTAAAACTTATTGTTAGATTCTTTAGGAATAGATTCAATAAATAAAGAAAATGTATAATAAAAAAAAAAGAATTTTTGAAAATCATTGAAATTGTCCAACATTCCGAATTCAATGAAGAAATTTGAAAGTTATCGAAAAATATCGCAATCCAAAATAATTGCAACAACTAAATTCGTTTTTGCACTAATTTTCAAATGATACTCGTTCGTTCAGGCTTCTCCGGGTAGGTGGTCGTCTTCTCAATGCACCCATTCCCTATGATGCCAAGTTCCCGTTGCTTCTATTAAAAAATTCGCAATTCATAAAAACATATCTCCGTCATCTGCATATTAAAAATAATCACGGTGGTCCAAAGGCGCTGATAGCGCTTCTTAGAGATAAAATATGGCTGGTTAATGCTCAAGAAGCTTGCAGAAAGACTGTGAAAGGCTGTGTACACTGTTTTAAGTACAAGCCCAAGCTATTAACCTAAATAATGGGTGATTCCTTTGCTGATAGACTTCGGGCACTGCGCCCATTTCTATTATGTGGCGTAGATTTCTGTGGTCCCATATATACTTCTCTCAAAATCCATGGCAGACCTCCAAATAAAATGTACATAGCCGTGTTCGTATGCTTCACTTCTAAAGCCGTGCATTTAGAGCTTGTATCCGATTTATCTTCTGACCTTTTTATTTTTGCTCTTAAAAGGTTCATAGGACGTCGAGGGATACCACAAAAAGTCTATTGCGACAACGCAACAAACTTTGTGGGAGCACAGCGCAAGCTCGAAGAACTCAAGGACGCAGCGAAGGATTCAGCTTCATTTTTATACCAACACGGGCGCCGCACTTCGGAGGGTTATGGGAGGTGGCCGTGAAATCGGCAAAGACGCTTGTCGTCAGACCTGTCGGCAACGTAATGCTGACCGTTGAAGAGCTGCACACAGTGCTGGTTGGAGTCGAAGCAGTGCTGAACTCGAGGCCATTAGCACCGATCACGAAAGATCCGAACGATGGCGAAGCATTAACTCCAGCGCATCTGTTAATTGGCTGCTCAATGCGTTCCATGCCGCCAATACAAATATCGGAACGTCGAATAGCCTTCTTAAGCAGATGGCAGCTTGTCTGCTGATCAAGCAGCAGTTCTTGCGAGAGTGGTCCAAGTAGTATCTGCTGTCTCTCCAAATGCGAAGCAAGTGGTTCATCGAAAAACCCAACGCCGAAGAACGTGCACTCATTACAATTAAAAGGAATTAAGCCCACAGAAATTAAATGATGGTAATAAGGCAAAAATGAATAAAACTAAAATAAATGAAGATGGAAGTGCTTCAGTACGAAATAGATTCGCATTACTGAGCGACAAAAACCATGCAACTAATTGCACTGACTTAGGTTCTACATCTAGTACCTCTAATACCAAACCGCCTCCAATTTGCTTGCGTGAATGCAGTACCAATGAATTAGTAGACAATCTAACGCGCATAGCTGGCCAAAATAACTTCCATATCGTGTCGCTAACGAAAGGAAACATTAAAGAGACAAAAATACAAATATATAATGAAGACAATTACCGCGCCATTGCCAAATTTCTCAATGAAAACAACAAAAACTTTTACACATATCAGCTCAAAAGTTCCCAGATGCGAATGTAGAACCAAATGATATAAAGGAAGCACTGGAAGAAAAAGGCTTTCCGATAAAAACAGTTATAAATATGGTCAATAAAAATAAGGTCCCATAGCCCATGTTTAAAGTGGAATTGATTCCCGAATTCAAAAAACTAAAAAAGAATGAAACACATCCTATTTACCAAATGCAATACTTGCTTCACCGTAAAATTACAGTGGAAGAACCACATAAGCGTAAAGGCCCTGTACAATGCACAAATTGTCAGGAATTCGGCCATACTAAGAGCTATTGCACCTTCAGAAGCGTATGTGTAGCATGTGGAGATCTCCATCAGACATCAGCATGTACTTCTAACAAAAACGACCCAAATACTAAGAAATGCAGTAATTGCAATGGTAACCATACAGCAAACTATAGAGGCTATATAGGACTATATAGGGAATTAAAAAACAGGTCTAATCAGAGTCAGGCAACTCACTCCAAAGTGGCTACAAAATTTCAAAGTGATGTTATACAAAACAACTCAAATATTCTAAAAATTTCTCATATGTCGTACGCCAATGTATTAAAACAAACTGAGCAACATGCAAAAGAACCATCGGTGTGTTCTTGGGGAAAGTGCCTGAGCTGGCATAGGCGAATGAGTAGATTCCTGGCGACGATAACTTCATGCGACGTGAACGTGTGTGAAACGTGAGTGAAATGAGCTCGATGATTGGGATGAGTACGATGAAGGAATCGTAAATGGTAGGAAATCACTCGCAGCGCTCGAGGTAGTAAAGAGAAACGTTGTAGGATGTCGTCTCCAATCTCTAATCTTAGGAGATGAGATTTGAGTGGTTTTGCCTCTGGGGAAATTATCGGGCTGATGTTGCACCTAGGAGGTGGCCAGCTCGTCTGGGGCAGACGGAGCCATGAGGGACCTGTCCACCACAGGCCTTGACGGGCTAGATCTTCAGCTGTGGCTCCTCACAATGCCAGATCGGCGGGATTCTCGGAAGAGCTGACATGGGACCAATGAGTGTTGTCAACCTTCTCGACAATAGACGACACCCTGTTGGCCACAAATGTGGTTCAGTGACAGGGGGGGCTTTTGAAGCCACGAGAAAAATCAGTCCATAGAAATAGTGCGTATTTGGGTATCTGGAGCTGGGGTATGATAGCAGCGACTAGCCGAGCGAGAAATTCAGCACCACAGAGATCCAGTCTGGGAAATTAAAGAGATTTCACTGGTGCTACTCGGGTTTTCGCAGCAAGAAGATTGACGTGAACTACGCCAGAAGGCTCTTCTGAACGCATGTAGATCACTGCTGCGTAAGCCCTTTCTGATGCGTCACAAAACGCGTGAAATTGAGTCACGTGGTCCGGTGTAGGTGCCGTAGCTCAGTAGTTAGTGTGTTCGCCTTCTGATCTGTAAGTCGTGGGTCAATCCCAGTAACAACTTGCCATGAAAAAGCTTCTAAAAGCACTCTGTGACAAAGCTCAGAAAAAGTGATGTCACAAGTGTTCTGCCGTTCGGAACCGGCTAAAATAAGTAGGTCCCTTCTAATATTGTCCAAAATTTAAGACGCACAACAGTAATGGAAGAGAAGCTCGGCCAATAAGCCCTTTGGGGCTTTAAGTGCCACATATTTATATTTATTATTTGTCCGGGTGATAGTCCTCGAGGAAGCTTCACCACTTCAGCAAGGTTAGCGACGAGAGTTGTTCGTACCATGGCATGCGATTAAGTCAGATTTGTTGCATCATTATATTTGCAACGACGATCTTGGGTGCGAGCCATCTAGCTGGATCAAACAGCTTGGCGATCGCGTAGAGCACTTCTCTCTTGGTATAAGGTGGCTTGGTTTAAATGATCATATTCGGCGTTCCATCTGAGTCCGAGTGCTTTTGTGTTGTCAGTATCTGCCAATTTTAGGAATTCGACTCCCAACAAGTGGTCCAGCAGTAAGTCCGCTAGTATGCGTGGACAATTCGCGTTCCACTTTTGAAGAGATAGACCGGCAGAATCCAGTACTGTGATCAAGTGATTGCGGGCCGCAATTGCGTCCCTTAGCTTATGGGCACCGGCGAGTACGTCGTCGACGTACATACCGCACTCTAATATGGATGCAGCTAGCGGATGTGTTTTCTCGCTTTCCGTGGCGAGTTGGTGAAGGGTTCGTATGGCTATATAAGGAGCGCAATTGTCTCCGAACGTCACTGTCTTTAATTCGAAATCTTGGAGTTCATTCATTGGATTTTCACGGTAGAGGATCCGTTGAAATTGGGTATGGGACGGATGAATCAAAATCTGACGGTACATTTTTTTAATGTCCTCAATGAAAACGAACTGGTAGAGTTGCCATCTCAGGACGAGAGTCATCAAATCCGCTTGTAGCACTGGACCAGTATACAGCATGTCGTTCAGATGGTGACCACTGGAAGACGGGTTAGATGCATTAAAAACCACGCGTAATTTATTGGTGGTTCTTTCGGGTTTGAGCACCGCAAGGCCAGTAGAAGGCGATGAAGATATTTGCTCCATAGGGTGGAGTTCGGTATATTCACGAATGATCCCGTCGTAATCGGGGCTTCTAAGCAGTCGAGACTCATTGCGTAAAAATTGAGCTCGTGCTGATGATCGAGAGTCACCGAACGTGGTCTGTTCGGGATATTCCTGTTTGAACGGGAGTGAGACTACGAACCGCCCTTCTGAGTTTCGAAATGTCGAGGTGCGGAACAGCTACTCGCAATAGGAGTCAGTCGCTGAGGTGTGGGTTTTCCGGAGAATTTCTTCGATTTCCCAGAATCGGGTGAGTTCCTGATCGGATCGTACCGTATTATGAAGAGAAATGACGGTACGTGTGGGGGAAAATATGGGGGCCGGGCCAGTGATGATCCAACCAAAGACCGTTCGTTGGGTGATGAGTGACCAGAGAACGTCTGCTCTGAGTCTTCTCTTTCTTGTATGATGGACGGGTAAATAATATCGACTGAGAATAATGTCGACTGCAGTGCTTTTGTGGAGATCCACATCCGCTAATGGTAATGACGACAGTTGATTTTTTAATTCTTCCGGAACGGGCACTGAGGGCAGTTGACCAATGAGTGTTCTCAAGACGTAGGCTTGAGTTTCGATCGCGCAGGTACTGTCGATTGGAGATCCAATGACGAGCGAGCACACTTGCGATGAATTGGCAGTGACGACGCCGTTGAGTCCAGACACCTGTACCTTCGTTACATTGGTGGGCAGTCTTAACATGCGTTGCAGGCGCTCGCAGATGAAAGTCGCTTCCGTACCGGAATCGATCAATGCTCGAGCTATATGCCGACTATCGTGGAGTCGGATTTGTACTAATGCTGTGCCCAGGAGCACTGAGTGTCTACCGGGGGGACTAGTAGAGTCCGTCTAGGAGACGGAGGAGTGGAAGCCACGATTGTAGTGAAACCTTGTGGTGATGATCCAGGCCGCGCTGAGGTCGAAGGCCCAGACTCATCGTGGGCTGAGGGCGAAGATTCAGACCGATGTAAGTATGATAACGTATGATGACGCTGCCTGCATGTGAAACACGTACATCGGCTGGTGCACGTGTTTACTTCGTGTGAAGAAGTGAGAAGAGTAATAGAAGGGCACAAACAGGCCTTTGAGTGAATAGATGCTACGAAATTGGTTGAAAATGTATATGTTCGAACGACCAAAGTCGGAGATTTAAAATCTGATTTTATGTAAAGGGTTATCCATTTTGCGGTTTCAAAAGTAAATGTAAATAAAACACATATAAAATATTTTTTATCATGATATTTCTTTTTTATTATAAAGTTTGAACGTTGACATTATGTGTGAAATACTACATCATTTAAATGACCACCGCGCGAATTGTTGCAAGCATCGATTCTTTTGAGGTAATTTTCGACCACTTTTTGACACATATTGGGCGGTATCTCAGCCATAACGTGACGAATGTTGGTTTTTAGGTGCTCAAGAGTTAAAGGTTTATCTGCATAAACACGGTCCTTCGCATAGCCCCACAAAAAAAAGTCAAGCGGTGTCAAATCGCATGATCTTGGTGGCCACTTGATATCGCCACGACGAGAAATTACGCGGCCAGAAAATTTCTCTTGCAATAAAGCCATATTCGCTCGTGTTGTGTGGCATGTGGCACCGTCTTGTTGAAACCACATATTCTCTAAGTCGTATTCTTCAATAGCATGCAAAAAAAAGTAGGTTACCATATGACCATAACGCTCCGAATTGACGGTAACAGTCGTTCCATCGTCGTTTTCGAAGAAGTAAGGACCAATCACACCTCCGGACCAAAGAGCGCACCAAGCAGTGACTTTTTGTGGATGTAGTGGCCTCTCTTCAATTATTTGAGGATTCTCAGAACCCCAAATACGACAATTTTGTTTGTTAACATACCCACCGAGTGAGAAATGTGCTTCGTCGCTGAAGAAAATTTTGTTCGAAAAATCGCCGTCCACCGCCTGTTGTTCAAGCACCCATTCGACGTATCTACGACGTTGTGAATGGTCAGCTGGCTTCAGTTGTTGTGTGAGCTGGATTTTATATGGATGTAGGTGTAGATCCAAATGCAAAATACGCCATAATGTGCCGTAAGACAGTCCTAATTCCTGAGAACGACGAGGAATCGACACATTCGGGTCTTCGGCAACACTTTCACTTACAGCAGCGATATTTTCGGTGGTACGAGCGAAACGATGATGCACAGGCACAATATCTGTAACCGATCCAGTGTCTTCATATTTCTTCACAATTTTGCCAATTGCTTGCGTAGTTGGACGATTATGTAAACCATAATCTCCTCTTAAAGCACGATATGTGGCTGTGGCAGAATCACCATTTTTGTAGTAGGTTTTTACAATTTTAATGCGTTGTGCGATAGTTAAGCAATCCATTTTCGCAAATGTCAGACTTTGAACTGAAAAAGAAAGAAATTGTTTTAACAACTCAGTTTGACAGATGTCGAATTCTAGCCCTATACTTTTGAAACCGCGAAATGGATAACCCTTTATTTATAAATTTCATCAATATTACTTAAACATGGTTTAAGGGCAAATGGAGAAGTTTTGGGTTTAATATCAAGTGCGTGTGTGTGTTAACAATTACAAATGTATGTAAGTTGACTTAAATTTTAGTATACAGTTAATTTAAAATTATTAAATAAAATAAAATATATAAGAATGAACAGAAGCCAACAGAATATAGGTTTTCTTATATATGTAAAAAAAAAATATTGAAAGTATAGGTATTTCGTTTTGCTTGTTTTAATTGATATACATGAATTGTTAAAATTAAAATTATTTTTTTTTTTTGGTTTGCCTTTTTTGTATTTCATTATTTTTGAATATTTCTTTTTTAAAGCAACCACACTCAAATAAGAGCGAGTGTATTATTCCTCTCCATTGATTCAATTGTGTGAGTGAAATCGCAATTTAGGAATTTCAAATAAAAGAAACCGAAAATTATAAATTTTGAAACTATTTAGGCTTTTCGAAGTCGAATTGATCAGATTAGGGCAATATTTGCTGTAAAAATCCTTCACTTCAGCGTAAATATTTATTTGATCTTATAGAACGATCGAATAAAAAAAAACATATATATGTTATTATGAAGTAACAAATGAATGATATTCATCAAATAAGATTGTTAAAATGCAGGAAAGACGAACTAAGAAGTAACAAAGGTCGTTATTTCTATGTATCTGCTCCTATTGAACATTTACAACAATGATCAACAATTTGTGAACACCAGATTAGAGTTGCCAAGTATGGAATTGAAGAATAAAGAAAGAGAAGAGAGATTGTATCGTCTAAGAATCAATTCCAAAAGGTCATTACGTTCCTCTAATTAATAAAAAAAAAAAAAAAAACCACAAATGCCAACAACAGCATCTTCTAGCCGAGCCTTTCACTTTATAGAGTAACTTTTACTAAATTCAAATTAATTGTATGATTTAGTCGTATAATGAAATTAAGTTAGTAATGTCCTCTCTCGTTGTATTAGTACTTAGTCAAAATACACTCGCATATATATGAAGATGTTCCTGTTACGGTCGTCAAGAAATGTGTGCGCAATTTAGTTAAAATAATATATATATATATATATATATATATATATATATATATATATATCTATATATATATATATATATATATATCTATATATATATATATATATATATATATATATATATATATATATATTATATTATATATATATATATATATATATATATATATATATATATATATATTATTTTAACTTAATTGCGCACCCATTTCTTAGCGACCGTAACAGGACTTGTCTTGGAACATAAATTTCATCGAAATACAAATAAAAATAATACTACGTGCCATATTTGAAATTTGTGTGGCCTTCACTCCATTTTGCGGTTTCAAAAGTAAATGTAAATAAAACACATATAAAATATTTTTTATCATGATATTTCTTTTTTATTATAAAGTTTGAACGTTGACATTATGTGTGAAATACTACATCATTTAAATGACCACCACGCGAATTGTTGCAAGCATCGATTCTTTTGAGGTAATTTTCGACCACTTTTTGACACATATTGGGCGGTATCTCAGCCATAACGTGAAGAAAGTTGGTTTTTAGGTGCTCAAGAGTTAAAGGTTTATCTGCGTAAACACGGTCCTTCGCGTAGCCCCACAAAAAAAAGTCAAGCGGCGTCAAATCGCATGATCTTGGTGGCCACTTGATATCGCCACGACGAGAAATTACGCGGCCAGAAAAGCAGTGACTTTTTGTGGATGTAGTGGCCTCTCTTCAATTACTTGAGGATTCTCAGAACCCCAAATACGACAATTTTGTTTGTTAACATACCCACCGAGTGAGAAATGTGCTTCGTCGCTGAAGAAAATTTTGTTCGAAAAATCGCTGTCCACCGCCTGTTGTTCAAGCACCCATTCGACGTATCTACGACGTTGTGAATGGTCAGCTGGCTTCAGTTGTTATATGAGCTGGATTTTATATGGATGTAGGTGTAGATCCAAATGCAAAATACGCCATAATGTGCCGTAAGACAGTCCTAATTCCTGAGAACGACGAGGAATCGACACATTCGGGTCTTCGGCAACACTTTCACTTACAGCAGCGATATTTTCGGTGGTACGAGCGAAACGATGATGCACAGGTCTTACAATATCTGTAACCGATCCAGTCTCTTCATATTTCTTCACAATTTTGCCAATTGCTTGCGTAGTTGGACGATTATGTAAACCATAATCTCCTCTTAAAGCACGATATGTGGCTGTGGCAGAATCACCATTTTTGTAGTAGGTTTTTACAATTTTAATGCGTTGTGCGATAGTTAAGCGATCCATTTTCTCAAATGTCAGACTCTGAACTGAAAAAGAAAAATTGTTTTAACAACTCAGTTTGACAGATGTCGAATTCTAGCCCTATATTTTTGAAACCACGAAATGGATAACCCTTTATATATATATATATATATATATAGTGTCCAGAGTGTAATGACCCCATAGAGGGAACACTTCTCCATGTTACTGAATGGCGATGCTACGAACAATTCCGCCAGTGGAGGATTTTGCCCGATAACCCCAATTACAGATGATGGTGTTGATGTTCCACCACCCGACTATGACGAGGTTGAAACGGCCATTTTAAGGCTGAAGAACAACAAAGCTGCAGGTGCTGATGGTCTGCCTGACGAGTTGTTTAAGACCGGAGGCGATGAGCTGCTCACCTGCATGCACCAGCTCATAAGCAGAATATGGTAGGATGAAAGCATGCCTGATGATTGGAGGTAAATCCACCATCGACCAGATTTTCACACTGCGCCAAATCCTGGAGAAGACCCAAGAAAAACAGATCGACACACACCACCTATTTGTCGATTATAAAGCCGCTTTCGACAGTCCGGTAAGGTATTACCTCTACGCAACAATGTCTGAGTTCGGTATTCCTGCAAAGCTCATTCGACTTTGTAGAATGACACTGCATAACTCCCGTTGTGCAGTGAAAATTGGGAAGGACCTCTCCACTCCGTCATGCTGTTGGCGTATGCCGACGATATTGACATAACCGGCATGAACACGCGAGCAGTCAGTGCAGCATTCTCAGAGTTGGAAAGAGAGTCGCGTCGGATGGTTCTCACGGTGAACGAGGGCAAGACGAAGTATCTAGTGTCAACAAACAAAGAGTCCCGGCGTCTTGGACAGCACGTCACTGTTGACAACTACGATTTTGAAGTAGTAAGGGACTTTGTCTATCTTGGAACCAGCATTAACAGCAGTAATGACGTCAGCTTGGAGATCATGCGTAGGATAACTCTTGCTAACAGGTGTTACTTTGGGCTGAGTAAGCAATTGAGAAGTCGAGCCCTCTCTCGAAGAACGAAAACTACACTCTACAAATCTCTCATCATGCCTGTCCTAACATATGGCGCTGAAGCCTAGACAATTTCCACCTCGGATGAGCGAATGCTTGGAGTTTTCGAGAGAAAAGTCCTACGCAAGATCTTTAGACCTATTTGCATTGGTGGCGAGTACCGAATAAGGTACAACCATGAGCTGTACGAGCTGTATGTGGATATTGACATAGTAAAGCGCATCAAAATCCAGCGGCTGCGCTGGCTAGGTCATGTCGAGCGAATGGAAGAACACGCTCCAGCTAAGAAGGTGTTATATTCGGAACCCGCTGGAGGACGACGCAGAAGAGGAAGACCTAACCTCCGGTGGAAAGACCAAGTACTGGAGAACCTGACGGCGCTTGGAATTTCTAACTGGCGCCAGCTAGAGAAGAATAGAGATGGCTGGCGAAACATGTTATTTTCGACCTAAATCGGTACTCGGTTGTTATGGCCACATAAGTAATAAAGGGTGACTTTTTAACAACTTTCTTTTTGGCAACATGGTTTTTGGCAACTCAGCTATTTTCGTGTAACATGTTACCGTCAAACAAGTTCAGTTTGGTCTATAATTTAAGTATGAATCTACTTAGAAACAAACAATGCTTGCAGATTATGGAATTTTATTAACAAAATTCATGTTCGGTTCATTCAATAATTCATTTTAAAATCAGTTTGGGCGACCTTCTGAGTCGCCCTAATGATTGGATATTAAGCCACCAGCACGCATACGTAGAGTGCGGACTTACGAAAATATTGCAGCTGCATCCGCCAGTGTTGTTGATGACCGTGAATTAGCAATTTATTCGTGACATACCGCCCGATATGTTGGAGAGAGTATGCCAAAACTGGATCCAGCGTATGAACCATTTGAGGCGCAGCCCCGGTAAACATTTACATGAAATCATCTTTAAACTCTGAATTATATAGACCGTTATATCGACTCAAATGAACATTTCATAAGATTTTTCTAAATTTTATGTGTTTTTTTAATCAAATCCGAAGGCTCTTACAAATTTACTCTGTAGAAGAATTATCTTTACATTGCAATTTTTAAAAGAGGGGTTCTTTGTGCGCAAACACAAAAAAAAAGAAAAATAAAACTTTAATTTAGAACCAAACGAGAAACAACAAAAAAAAAAATTGAAAATTTGGGGCTTCTTCTTTTTTTTTAATATAGTGTTGCAACGAGATTGCACTCTGCTTAAAAGGACTCTACTTACTTACCGTTTAAATGGATTTTATTCTTTTTTTTACTTAATTATTTTGATATTCTTAAATTGTTATTCTCTAATTTCGTATCTTATATATTAAACTGTATTTGCCCTTTTCTTTACAAATTTTTTTATATGCTTATGTACTTATATTTTACTTTTATAAGTCCGTTTTACCGCATACTATTGTTCATTTAAATAAATAAGCTTGTTTACTTGAAAACATTCGTTGTAATTATATTTATTAAATTCCTTACGAATTAAACATTGGTCCTTCGACTCGTCAAGGACCACATATACCACATATGTTAAGTGAAAGTGTAGAAACAGAATCACCTCCCCCTTCTTTTATTCAAATTAAGATAATTCATTATTAAAGGTTAAATATTAAAAGATAAAAATTTAAGCATAACCCAACAACGTTACCAAAAAGTGAAGATGTGTATATAATTGTGTAATAATCAAAATTATTATACAAATATACGATATAATTAAAAGGTGATAAGACAACAACAATATATGTACCTATGTACATTAAAATAAATTGCATTAAACAAACAATTTTTATTTTTTATTTTTTAAACAAACAGTTTCAAAATACATAAGAAAACCAGTGTGTAACAAACAACAAGCGGAACACAAAACAAAAAATTCAATTAGCAATACCATCAGAGGAAACCGTAGTCGACATAACAGAGCGAACATTGTTGTGTCGTTTATGAAATATCACATAACCCACGGATAAGTACTTCTCATTGTATACTTTCTTTATAAATATATCATAATCCTATATACCTTATTGGAATATATATAGTAGATGCATTCCATATATACCCCTTATATACAATTTCAGATATAAATATACTTTTTTATATGTACATATTGTGATTTGTTATTGATTGCTTATTACTTATTGCATTACTCTTTATAAATATCCCAAAATTATTTTTCTCAAAAATTATATTTTTTGAACATTGAAATTAATATTTCCATAACGGTCATAACGGCATACGAAATTGCCTTCATCTCTGGAGACAGGAACGTGACAGAATACGTCAAAGAGTCAGCAACGCAAAAGTTCGAAACATGCTCAGGGTATTATCACACATGCAAAGCCCAAATTTTGGATTTACTAAATTTGCTTCGACTTTTAAACACAATTAGTTCAGCCCCAGTGAGAGAACAAGTTCAACCTTTTTAACAAACAAATTTCTCGAGCATTTGTCATCTAGTTCCGCATTGTGACACCGAATCCTTCTCTGGGGGTTTTGAGGAGTGGCCTTCGTTCCGCGACGTGTTTACTGCGGTGTATATAAAGCACCTTAAACACACTCCTGCTGAAAAATTAGAACATATCCGGTATAAAATACAGTGGAAATCTGGAGCCATCGTTATGTAACGCGTGCCATTGGAAGCGAAAAACTCATGTTGTAGGAAGACTGAATTACACACTTACTGCCAAATTGACAATAATATTACCGACACTAGAGTGTTCGGTTCGGATGATATACCTTTCGCGGTACAATTCCAACTTTTTATTATTGTTTTCGTCTATTTTGTTTACAAAATGAAGTTTTACAATTAAAGCAAAAGAAAAAGAAGACTTGAAGTAGAGAAGAATTATTTAATTGAAATTACAGTTGCTCCTGGATTTTAAGTATTCAAAGTGACTACCTAGGCAAAGCAGAGGGCTCGCAGTCGACTACCCGTAGCACCCGTAGCAGGGTTCAGGGCAAGAACTCTGAAAAACAAGAACAACTGAAAAAGACGCTTCGATAGTAATTCTAATTGGGAAGCACATGTAAATATGTCACCTATCCGATCATGTATGGAAGTCTCTTTTTTCGATTCTTGTTGGTGATCTTTATCTATTAGCCGCATGCTAAACCAAACAAGAATTCTCATATTGCTTCATGCGTTTGTCTTTATTTGTTTGTGCTTTTACCATCATTCAATTAATTCACATTAATTGAATTAAGGGACAGCACAATTAAATATACAAACTTAATTATACACACCAAAGTTGTGATGTACTTTGGACCAAGTGTTCTGGGGGTTGGTCCCACGACCTGACTTTGACTACGTGTACGGGTTCGACACCGGATCGCGACATGATTTTTATTATTTTATTTTTTTTATTTTTTTTATTTTTATTTTATTGGTTTTATTTTATTTTATTATTTTCTATATGGTAAATATGTTTGATGCCGAATATACGAGGGCAGATTGATAATGAAGCTACCTAAGTAGGAAAAAAAAAACATTTTTTTTCAAATACTATTTATTTCTCAACATAGTCTCCTTTTACTTCGACACACTTAGTAAGACGATATTCCAACTTTTTTATACCATCTCAATAATACGATTTCGGGAACCCCTCAAAATACGCGTTAGTTTCGGTAATCATTTCTTCATTTGAGCTGAATCTTTTTCCTACGAGCCATTTTTTCAAGTTTGGAAACAGGAAAAAGTCATTAGGAGCTAAATTTGTACTATAAGGTGGATGATCAACCAATTCGAAGTGTATTTCACGTAATTTTAGCATCGTATCTAATGCTGTGTGAACCGGTGCGTTGTCTCGAAGAAAGAGCACTTTTTACTTCTTTAAATGTGGTCGTTTTTTCTTGATTGCATCATTCAATTGATAATACTTTCCTGTGATTGTGGATCCTTTTCAAGATAATCGATAAGCAATTTTCCGTGCAATACAGTGGCCATAACCTTGCCAGCCGATTTCACTGCCTTCGCCTTCTTCGGAGCACTTTCACCAGCTTCCACCCATTGTTTCGATTGATTTTTGGTTTCAGGTGTGTAGTGGTGGACCCACGTTTCATCAACAGTTATTAATCGACGGCAAAAATCAACAGGATTACGCCTTATTATGTCCAAACACCGTTGTGAAGTGGTCTCTCGAACTCGTTTTTGTTCGACACTGAGCAAACGCGGCACCCATCTTGCCGATAGCTTTTTCATATACAAATGTTCATATGAGTTGTTTACCATTTCAACAATCTCACGCAACTTGACTCGGCGATCATTCATAACGATATCGAGGATTTTATTGATATTTTCTTTAGTAATCACCTCTTTTGGCCTTCCTGTTGATGGTATTGTTGCAGTGCTTATTCGGCCGCGTTTAAATTCAGCAATCCAATATTTTACCATGTAATCTGACGGAGCAGACTCACCGTAATATTTATCGAGATTTCTTTTGTCTCTTTCGCCGTTTTCCCTTTCAAATAATAGTATTTAATCACTGCACGAAATTCACTTTTTACCATTTTTCAAGAAACACAAAAGTTGGTTACTTCAAACGACTACAACAAATAAACTAATCGATGTATTTGGGTGAAATTTTAACAGCTCACGTTTGACAAATCGCATTTTCAAAAAAAAAATGTTTTTGTGTTTGTGCTGCCTTTTTCGTACTTAGGTAGCATCTTTATCAATCCGCCCTCGTGTCAATGTTCGGTATTTGTAACTCGAATATGAGTTTTATTTTTATTAATTTTTCATTAATAAAAATATTATTTTATTTGCTTCAGTGTTACATGACTAAATCTAATTACACGAATGAACTAAAAGTTTACTTAGAAGCTAGCTTATATATAAATCTTAATTGTATTGGAATTTCGTTCCAGCTTTTGTTCCTCGAAGTTGTAGCATTGCACAAAGGGTGGAAAGCATCCAGCCTTTGTTTCAATAATTGCATCGTTATCAATTTACATTGATGCAATTGAAATGGAATATTAAAAATGAAAGCGAAACTGATATTTTAATAACAAAATGTTTATATTGAAGCCACTAGATGCTTCCTAGAAATGTTTACGTTGAAGCCTATAGATGCTTCATAGAAATTGATACTCCTCTCCGACAGAGTAAAGTTTACATTAAGTGTCTACAACTTCAATAAAGGAAACAAATCATATTTAATGCTTATTGTATCATATTTATTGGCTGAAGTGGCGATATGTTAGCCTCTGGCATATCTTGTATAGAAGATATGTTAGCTTTTAACATAACTTACGCGTGTTACAAGCAATACTCATTTTAAGCTAGCTTCAGCTACGAGTTAGGTATTTTGATTGATAACCAAATAAAAACTGTACTCAGTCTTCCAACTATATCCTCCGAAAACAACAAAAAAATACAAACTGTGATCCAACTCTAGTTTACATTTCCTCAACGAATCCACACGCGAGTGGATTAAATATCACAAAGAGAACAATCTATGTGTAAATTGCTTAACTTACTAAAAATGAAGGTACTAACAACTTCTCATGCATTTATTGCAAAAGTACCACACTCTCTACTGCTACTCCTCATCTCAGAACAATTCTGCAAAGCCCTCAACCCTCAAAAGCATCATCATTCTCTGAAGAACAACTCCGCTGCTCAAATGATACTGATTCCACTCGAATTGTTTCTGTAGAGCACTTGAGTGCTTTATTCAAATTAGGAGTGTTAATCGACCAAGGCTCACAAAGAACTTTCATCTCCGCTAAAGTTCAGAAACGCGCTCGTCTTCCCTCTAAACTCTCTTAATTCGAATTCTCTGACATGGGTGGAAGAATCGTACAAAATGTCACTCAAAATTGCTCCATCACTTTAGTTGTTAAGCTGACAAGAGATTAACGTCCAAGCTAGTTGTTGGAAGCGACTTGATCCCTCAAGTTTTATACGAAGGCCTTCGCCACAATCTCTGTGATAGCCTCATGGTCCAAAATACCATATTTGGCTGGAATATAAGTGGATTACTACCATAACAAGTGTCATCTTTCTCTCAGTTTTTCAATACAAGTTTAAGCTAAGTTTAAACTAAGTTTACATGATCGGAGTTTAAATTTAAACTTATTTTAAACCGCAGCAAGAAAAGATGTACTGGGTTACAAGAACAAACAGTTGTTCAACTAATAGGTTAATCTTAGTTTAACCCAGCTCGATGAGGTGTTTAAACTTAGTTTAAAATACGTTGAAATTTGACTGAAAAACTGCAAATCGAGTTTAATCTTAATTTAAACGACTAAGAGTTAAACTCGCACTGAAAAACTGGCGCTTAATAATTTAAGTTTGTAGAAATCTATTTCGTATTGTTCGATCTCTTGACTTTTTAAAATTCTTGGGTGCACAATGTTATTTTTCGCTACCACTATGTGTTCGTGAATTTGACCTATTTGCCTTTCTAAGTGTTGTAGTTTTAAATGTTGATCAATATATAGCTTTTTGCGAAGGATTTCATCACCTTCCACCTGTATTTGCGAATTAAATAAATCCAACCTATGGGTTGGAGCAATGCATTAGTTATTGTCATTATTAGTATAGTTAGTGAGTTAGTTAGTTAGTTAGTATAGTTATTGACTTTGTTATGAAGAATAGATTATTTTACCTGAAATTTATAAATGTCGTTTAATCTTATTTTTTCTGAACATTTCCGAAGAAAATTTTCTAAAAATTAGGTTTTGTTCCTAAGTTTACTGTTATTTTATTAATTCGTGTAATGCGTGAAAATAAGGGTAATTGATAATATACTGGTTATTGTACTTGCTTTGTAACATTAGTGTGAGTTCGTTTGTTTGATATTTTTTGTTTTAATTTATGTTATTAACGTAAATTTTTTTTTTACAATAATGACACAAAAGAAAATGAAAATTTTTAATTGTATACCTTTCTTTTCTTAATTTAGGAGTTTTCTAAGGTTTTGATTCTGTTCTTTCCAAGGTGTCTTGTGCGCGTCTTTGTTCGCAGTTGAATGCTATTTTTTGTTTAGTTTGGGACTTTTATATCAATTTAATTTTGGTGGAACGGTTTTATTAAATTATTCAAAAACTTTTTGCCATTTCGTCCGATTTGAATAGTTGTTGTTACCGGGCTATTTATATTGACTATTTCCTATGCTCTAAAGGGCTAAATTTATTTTTCTTCGTTTAATATTTTAATAAAACTTTTTCACCTACTCTAAAAGTTATCGCTTATACCCTTGTCATACTGCCTTTTGGCGTTGCGCTTTACTTTTTCCTGATTTTCCCTAATTAGTTCGTGGAACCTCTGTATATGGTATTTCAATAACTTATTTCAGTACTCTGCGTTGTACAATGGTGTTCTTTTGGTTTTCAGATTTGATGGCATGTCGGTGTTAAAGCCATATAATATTGTTGGGAATACTTCATATTGTTTCGAAAACTACAATGTATAATATATTTTGGCATTACTGGTTCCTTATAAAAATTTCAATTATGTGTGCATAATATATAAATAGTTATGCGCAACTAACTGTCGTCAACTATACGTAAAAACATGCTCTCACTGAAAAGTCACACAGAACACTCATTGAAGACGGCCTCACACATGATGTATGTGAGGAAAATGACATCAGCATTTTTATAGAGGGTTCATTAATAGATGGCAGGGCGGGTGCTAAAGCTTCCCTAAAGAGTTGGGACTATCATGCACTTTGAATCTGGGAAGATACGTATCGATCTATCAAGCAGAAATGCTTGGTCTAATGCATGCGCTAGACAATATACTGGATGGAAAGGTGCAAGTTAAGAAAAGCTTGCTAGCACTCGATAACCAGGCGGTGGTCAGGCCACTGCAACAACCTACGGTATCTTCTAATTTGGCACTCGAATGTGTTCAGAAACTTCACGGGTGTGCTCGTAGTAATGCGATTACTCTTATGTGGGTGAAGGGGCACATTGGTATAGAATAAAAAGAAGCTGTAGACGCCTTGGCTAGACAAGGATCTGAAGCTGAATTTTATGGAACGGAACCTATAGTTGCTCTTAGCAACGGGACGGTGAAGGTAAAGGTTGAAGAGTGGATAAAGAAACTCCATTTCACGGGATGGGAGAACTTATCCACTTGTAGACAGGCAAAGGTTTCGTTGAGGCTATCAAAGGGCAGTGAGACGGGGAGGGCTCTCAGTCTAGCACGATTGACTCTAGGCTGGCTGACTGCATTTTTAACTGGGCATGGCAATTTCAGGCACTACCTTAGCAAGAAGGGTATTGTTGGAGGGGATGGAAGAGGCAGTGTGCCAGTGTCCTGCATTGGCAAGCAGGAGGATGTCCACACTGGGTCGCCAATTTATTGATGAACTCGAAATGTGGAACATACCCACAAAGACATGCTTGAAATAACGCGTTATGTTATTATGAGGAAGGAAGTAGAAGAATTCTGCAACCGAACAAATAATTAACACACGATTTGAGGGACGAAAAGGGACCCATATAAGTGGTCTGATTCGGATAATCCATAAAATATATACATCATCCGAAAGTGTCGCTTACACCACTCGAAAAGCGTTCTGTATAGCTTTCGTTGGTTGTATTGCCTAGTGGAACTCTCCACGGTCAACAAAGCCGCGTCATTTGCTGAAATTTGCACTTGCACTTTTTCCTACACTCCTAAATCATTTAAATACGTTTCTTTTTTTAAATTTTTACCGTACCAAAATGTTTATATTATTACCAAATAAATCCGTGACCATTCAATAACACACTTGAGTACAGGACTGATGAAATATGGCAAAAGTCTGTGCGACAAACGTGTAATCGACGATTGCTACGTTCGGTTTTGCCTCCATTTTCAAACTGGTCCAATGCAGTATACGACTGTGGCCATTGTGTAAACTATCAGATGGTCCAGCTCAGCATAACATCGCTCCAAGTTTGTAAGTAGTACCCTTGTTGATATTCATAAGACTAGTAACAGCAGTCCACGTGGTCCTCAAATTTTTGCAGGTTAACTTTCCCAGATAATGGGTACATACATACACACATGTGATGTGATTGGATTGCCGACTGTGGACTGTAGGTTGGTATGTGGATAGATTTGTATGTGGATAGTTTTAGAAATAATTGTATATAAGCTTCCAGCTGAGTTTACGGTGAATAGTGAAGTGCAAATACTGCGATCCCTACGAAGTAACTGAAAATAACAAACAAACAAAAAAAAAAGACGAAGGAATCTGAAACAACTAAGCGCTTTTATTGAATAAGACAATAGTAAGTAATTCAACTCTACTTTTCAGGTGATCAGTGTTAAAGTTCCGAAAGGAGTCGCAACACTTAGGGAATTAGGTAATTAGGTAATTAGGTAAGTGTTGTGGAAAAATAGTACACTACACATTAGAGAATATGCAGTATGACTCAGGAAGATTCTATCGAGAATGAAGATGTGCCTAACATGAAGGATGACGTATTTTAGCAAGGCTATGACTTATTCATTTATTTTAAGTCAACATTAATTGATCTAAAAAATGAGATGAATCGTCCAACGTCACCTATTGTCCACGAAAGCACCTCCACATCGACCAACAGCGAAAACGATTCTGTTATTACAGGTGCTAATCTACGAAAAATTGATTTAGGTGTTTTTGCTAAGGATTATTTGCATTGGATTTCATACCGCGACGTGTTTCAATCGTTAGTGCACAACAATACAGTGTTAACCGATGTGGAAAAATTCTTGTACTTACAAAGCTTGTACGTATACTGGAACTCCATCAGCCAATCGTGGCAAGCATTAATCAGCAGATATCACAATGGTGGAACAATACTTAAAAAGTTATTTGCAATTTCATTGTCTACTGGCAATGTTGAAGGTATATAACAAAACTCGATACTACACGTAACAGCATAGCAGAGTTCAAAACTCTGAATATAGATGTTTCGTCCTGAAATGATATTTTTGTATTTTTAACAGCACAAAAGCTAGATAGACAATCTAGAACAGAATGGGAAAAATTTTTAAATGCAAATACCTAAGTCCCTACAATGAAAGCGATGATCACTTTTTTAGAAACAACAATTCGAACACTTGATTCTTTACATGAGTAACAACCTGATATACAAATCAAAAACCACACTTTCGAGATAAGTCTACGAAATTTGATCAGACTAAAAAATATATTCGTCAGAGCTTACACGCAAACACCACAATAACTAGTCACATTTGCCAAGAGCTGCATCATTCTATTTTCATTAATGAGTCAAGTGCTGGAAATACTCTTCACAATAAAAAACTACAATGCCCAACATTAAACAATTCATTAACATCCAACATCCAAAGCAGAAATTTTGGCAAAATAGGCCACTGGAATATTTACGATTTGTAACTCGATAGCAGGGAAAAGTTGGGGTTGCACTCCAAAGATACTGAGATGGTTATACACTGTAATCGTTAGACCCATGATAAGCTACGGAGCTGTCGTCTGGGAGAACTGCACAAAGCTTCAAACTATCTTCAGAGACTAGCATGCGTATATATAACAGGAGCTTTGCTTACATGTCCAACAGCATCATTTAAAGTTCTCTTGGAACTTACACCTCTTCATCTTCACATCCAGTCCAAGAGGGCTATCAAGAGAATAACTGCTGTTAATAGTGCACCAGCCAGGTGGATGGACCGCAAGAAATATGATCTAACAAAACAACATCCTCAATGCATATGGAATTCAGCTTTACTAAGCGATCCCAAACAGAGCTTAGTAATAAAAACAAATGGAAAAGTATGCCTAAAGCATGCGGGATAACCAGAACATGATAACATGGTTTACGGACGGCTCCACGACTAATGAAGGGGCCGGAGCAGGAGTGATAGGCCCGGCGATAAATACTCGGAGCTTTTAGGTGACAATACTACTGTCTTTCAAGCGGAAATATACGCGATTGATAGGTGTGCCCACTTCAACATAAGGCGCCAATACCGGAATAGAAGGATTGCAATCCTGACAGACAGTCAGGCTGCTATCAAAGCACTGAACTTTAACCAGATGAAATCAAAACTGATGTGGGAATGTCTTGATAAGCGGAATAAACTTGGTGAAAATAACCAATAATGGATTCTTTGTTTTCCAGGACATATTGGAGTTGGAGGCAACGAGCTAGTGAATAGGATTGCCAGGAAGGGAGCAGCAATACCCTTTGCAGGCCCAGAACCCTGTAACTAGGCTCTTTCACTGCCCCATCTCGCGCAGTTGAAGAAAGTATGTTCCGCATCGTCTTCTTCGGAATCGACGTATAAACAACTCGCATGTGCGCTCTTGCCCATTTTATGTAAATATTTACAAAAATAGCCATGGCCAGATAACAATTGTGTTAAATAATAATTTGCTTCGCCGTGTTTTCGCTCTTTCCATCGACGTAGGTTTGGTATTATTTTAGCAGTCAATCTGCTGTATTCGTGGGCAATTTTGAATTGTCTGTTCTCGTAGTTGTTTTACTGCTAGTGCCGTGAAGCCTCCCGGTTTTTTCTGCATATATATCCTTTTCCGTTCTTCTGCTAGCAGATCAATTGGTGTTACTGTCGCTAACGCCAGCACCGCCACATATGGTACTGTGCGATAGGCACATGCTATACGTAGAGCCATAGTCCTTTGTACTGCTGCCACAAATTTTCTTCTGCTTCTTGTTTTAAACATGTCTGCCCACAGTTTACATCCATATAATAGAATGGAGTGGTTTACCGCCATTAACACTTTACGTTTACTTGGAAAAGGTCCGCCTATGTTTGCCATCAGCCTGTTTAGCGAAGCTGTAACTTTTGCAGCTTTATCCGACGCGTACTGTAGTTGTGCCATATAAGTCAGCTTTGAGTCTAATCTCACACCAAAATATCGCACTACCTTCTGTGTAGCTACTTGTTCACCGTTTATGTGCATAGCTAACTCCAAAGGGATTTGACGCCGCGTTATTAATAGTTCAACCAATCTTGTACTCGGAACATCACCTAGGTTAGTTTTCGCTGCGCTTCTTTTGTATTTCTCTCTGTAATAACGGCTGCTATGTCGTCTGTGAAGAGTACGAGAAAAGTATCGTCTGGCATTTCTATACGAAAATCTTATCGTAGCTTATATTCCAGAGGTCCGGGCCAAGGATTGATCTTTGAGCTGCACCTGCCGTTATTTTTATTGTCTTCTTGCTCTTGTTAGCTTGCGTCTGCACCGTAGACAATTCTTTCTAAGTTGCGCTACATATCCTGTTTTCGGCATGGATAGATTGAACGATTTCTTAGTGACACTCATTGTTTTTTGTAACTATTTCATTTGCCGTGGCCGCTTGGTTTACTCTGCTTACTCTTTTATTGCACTCTGTTTAATCTGTTAACGCTCCACTTGTAGGCGTTTTTAGCGCTATCCACTGATGTCTTTTTGTTGCTTTAAAACTCAAAAGAGTAAGAGATGTACTGGTAATCACTGGCCGTGAAATCCTCTAATATCCTCCAGCGACTAATTTTCTCCGCTGTTATTTCGGTGACAAGCGTTATATCTGGTGTTGTGCTTTCATAGCCCGGTCGTCTGAGTGATTTCGCAGTGCCCGTGTTTACTGCAATTAGGCAACGTTTTGCAGCCATGTCTACCACTCGACGACCTCTAGCGTCTGTCGTTGGTATACCCCACTCTGAGGCACGGGAGTTGAAGTAGCCAGCTACTACCAAAGCTCCTTCGAGTTCCAAGGCTCTATCTTCAATGTCGTTCAGTTTACCTTGGAAGGTCTGTCTATCATCACTAGGAGTGAGATAACAGCGTATAAATGTTATACCCTTAATGCGCGCATAAACGTAGCAGGGTCCCTTTCCAATATCAGTGGTCTGAAGTTGCTGTTTGCAGGTATATAGATGGTTGCCGTTGACGTATCGTCTTCAAGTCAGGTTCCGCTGTTTACCTGTATTGCTCGCTGATGATAAAAAGATTCGTTCTATTTTGCTGGTTGCTTTCTATTGGTTTCTTAAAAGCAGCGCATTTGCTTCACCCCGGTACATGGTTCAACTCCTTCAGATTTGCATGTGCTCGAAGGCAACACTTTGATGGATTTGTGCAACTTCGCATAATATGTATGCTTTCTCCGCAACGTATACATAGCCCCTGGTCTTTCCTATCTGGACCGTTACAATTTGCATGTAGGTGTTCAGCCTCAAAGCATCTGAAACAACGATTAGTTTCCTCTAATTGTTTTACCCTACAGCTTGTCCATCAAATCTTTATGCGCTGTGATTTTGGGATGATATTTGCTGCTTCCACCGCCAAGTTCACAAATGCTCGGCGTTGTTCTCTGCTATTTACGTTTGTCAACCGAACCTTGATCTCTTCGTCTGGTTTTGAAATTGCTGCTCTAAGTGCCACTAAGACCTCCTGTGAGTCCGTGAATGAATCTGTCACAGATCTCAATTGTGGCGTTAGCCTTAAGGTCTTTCACTGTCGTGATGTATTTAAGCGTATTTTTTATTGCTTCGCAAAACTCTTCTTTTTTCCTTCCTTTGGCAAATTCTAGAAGGATGGATCCATCCCTTGTCTTCTTGACCGAACGTCTCGCGACTTCAGCTTCTTCTGGTCTAAACTTCTAACGCAGGTCTCTAAGGACTTCTGTGTAGCTGATACCCTCTGCCAGCTTCACCAGTACGGCCTTTGATAATAATGATAATAATAATAACAATAATAATAATAATAATAATAATAATAAGGATGTAATGAATTTGCTCTATATGGGTGACATAAAAAACTATGCATCTAACTTAACACAAATGTAAGCTCTTTCAAGAAAAATAGAAAAACCTACAACAGATATTGGTATGGAGTTTGGAACAAACAAGTGTAAACTGCTACATATAGAACAAGGAAAGCTGAAGGATCAAACGTATACTTAGACTTTGAATAACGAACATTGGAAAATATGCATCCTAGTGAAACATACAAGTACCTTGGTTTCGAACAAAATACAAAAATTTATCATACGATAGTTAAGGCAAATCTCAAGCAAACGAAGCTTAACTCAATTAACTTGCTTTAAGCAATAAATACGTATGCGATACCAATCTTAACCTAGTCATTTGATATAATTAAATGGTCGATGATCTCGAAGGATTAAATAGATTAACACGACTAATGCTTAATAAACATCGATATCTACATCCGAACTCATGCACAGAACGCATTACTTTGAAACGAAAAGAAGGCGGAAGAGGGCTTACGGATATACACAACCTACACAATATGCAAATAAACAAACTAAGACAATATTTCTACAGCAAACAAACAGAACTCCATAAAGCAGTAACCATATTGGATGTTGGATTCACACCTCTAAATTTAAAGCAGGAAAGTGCATCAACACAAATCATAACACCTGAAATAGAAAAAGAAATCTGAAAAAAGCCAATACATGGAAAACTTATAAACCTAATGCAAAATAACAGAATACACATAGAACTCTCATACAAATGTCTAGCACAAGGACGTCTGTTCCCAGAAACTGAAGGGTTTCTGATAGCTATACAAGACGGAATAATAGCAACCAAAAGAAAGAAAAAAGAAAATGAAAGAAAATATTGAATCCGACTTATGTAGAAAATGTTTCCAACAAAAAGAAACAATAGATCATATTATAAGCGGATGTCTAAGAGACATAACATAGCAGCAAAAATAGTACATCAACAGTTAGCAAAAAATTATAATTTAATCCAAGAAGTACAACCATATTACAAATATATTCCAGAAAACATAATTGAGAATAATGATGTTAAAATCTATTGGGATAGAACCATCTTAACAGACAGAACCGTAATAAGTAATAGACCAGATATCACGCTAGTTAATAAGAAAGAAAAAAGAACATACGTAGTACGAGGGCGGATTGATAAAGAAGCTACCTAAGTACGAAAAAGGCAGCACAAACATGAAATTGCGATCTGTCAGACGTCAGCTGTTAAAATACACCCAAATACATCGATTAGTTTATTTGTTGTAGTCGTTTGAAGTAACCAACTTTTGTGTTTCTTGAAAAATGGAAAAAAGCGAATTTCGTGGAGTGATTAAACACTATTATTTGAAAGGGAAAACGGTGAAAGATATAAAAGAAATCTCGATAAACATTACGGTTAGTCTGCTCCGTCAGATTACATGGTAAAATATTGGATTGCTGAGTTTAAACGCGGCCGAATAAGCACTGTAACAATACCATCAACATGAAGGCCAAAAGAGGTGGTTACTAAAGAAAATATCAATAAAATCCTCGAAATCGTTATGAATGATCGCCGAGTCAAGTTGCGTGAGATTGTTGATATGGTAAACATCTCATATGAACGTATGTTCAACATTTTGCATGAACATTTGTATATGAAAAAGCTATCGGCAAGATGGGTGCCGCGTTTGCTCAGTGTCGAACAAAAACGAGTTCGAGAGACCACTTCACAGTGGTGTTTGGACATGATCAAGCATAATCCTGTTGATTTTTGGCGTCGATTAATAACGGTTGATGAAACGTGGGTCCACCACTACATACCTGAAACCAAAAATCAATCGAAACAATGGGTGAAAGCTGGTGGAAGTGCTCCGAAGAAGTCGAAGGCAGTGAAATCGGCTGGCAAGGTTATGGCCACTGTATTGCACGGAAAATTGCTTATCGATTATCTTGAAAAGGATCCACAATCACAGGAAAGTATTATCAATTGAATGATGCAATCAAGAAAAAACGAAAACATTTAAAGAAGAAAAAAGTGCTCTTTCTTCAAAACAACACACCGGATCACACAGCATTAGATACGATGCTAAAATTACGTGAAATACACTTCGAATTGGTTGATCATCCACCTTATAGTCAAGATTTAGCTCTTAGTGACTTTTTCCTGTTTCTAAACTTGAAAAAATGGCTCGCAGGAAAAATATTCAGCTCAAACGAAGAAGTGATTACCGAAACTAACGCGTATTTTGAGGGGTTCCCGAAATCGTATTATTCAGATGGTATAAAAAAGTTGGAATATCGTCTTACTAAGTGTGTCGAAGTAAAAGGAGACTATGTTGAGAAATAAATGTAAAAAATGTTTTTTTCCTATTTAGGTAGCTTCATTATCAATACGCCCTCGTATATATAGCAATTCAAAATGACGCAAACTTAATACAAATTATACCCTGTATATGTAAGTATATATATAAAAAGTTTGTTCGAATATCCATCTTTTTCTTTTATTTCCACTATTTTGTATGAGAGCTACATTAAGAAGTAGGCATAGCTAACCTTTTTTTGAGGATCAATTTTTGCTTATAATACTAATCTACACCTAAAATATGGTTGAATTTGACGAAGTATTTTGTAAGTTATGGGTGTTTTAAGGGGTTTTTAAGATAATTCCAAGACTTCGTAGTGGTCGTGGCTTGCTTCATTTTTATAAATCTAATTATCTTTACAATATTTATCCACACTTTAAATTTGGTTGTCGTACACTGAATAGTTCGCAAGTTATAGTGGCTAAAATTTTTTTTCAATTTTCGCAACTTTTCTAGCAATAAAAAAATCAATGAGATCGGGCGCCTTTAGTGGATCTATTGGACAGTACATTGGCGCGCCAGTAGAGAATGTTCTACATCCGGTTGCTTGTACAGCTTTATAAAGTTCTCTACTTTTTGTAGATATAACCCTTGAACCCCAGAAGGTGTACTTGGCGTTGAAATCGCCACCCATTAGAAACCGAGTTTTGTGGCTTTTAATTATATTGACCGCATACTATTTGATATCAAAAATTGATGGTAATGGTAGAGGCTTGGAACTCGTCAGTGCATATGTACGTTTCTTCATGGTGTTTTATACTATTTTTAATAATAATCGCGCTGTCGCCTCGAGCGCAGTTGCTTGTGTGGATTGTGTGAGATACATTACAGTTTTTAATTCAAATACATGTTTGATTTGTGAAGTATGTTTCTGATATAAAGCATACATCGATTTTTTCTGTAGCAAGTAATACTTCTAATTTATTCTGGTGTTTTAAGAGACCATTCGCCATATTTAGCTGGCGTAGTATAAAACCTTTTCAAGATTTTGCAATCTTAATTCGAGTGTTAGTTTAGTTAGTGTTAGTTTTTTAACATTTCTTTTAAGACAGGGTGTCTTTCGCTGCAGTTGCAGCATCTTGGTTGCAGTTTTTCATTATTTTTTGCAGTCAACAGACTTGTGATTTCCGGCGCATTTGACTCATCTTGGCAGTTTTCCGCAGTAGTTTTGGATATGGCCAAATGATTGGCATGTTTTGCACTGGGGAATAAGCTTGGATTGTTTAACTACTTCAATAGAGTTTATCGTAAAATAGATTAAATTTGAAAGATGTTTTTGATATTCTCTGTTGCATCAAATGTTAGCATAAACATATCTAATGGTTCTTTCGTTGCCCCTTTCAATTTGTTGACATCGCATATGATTTTGAGCCCCTGTTCTTTCAGGTCCGATGCTGTAGATTGTGGATCGCAGGTATGATTTAAGTTTTTCATCATAACTTTGATTGGCCTAATTTGCTTATTTTCGTAGGTAAACCATGAAACGTTTTATTTGTAAAAGCTTTTGTTAATTTACGGTAGTCATCGGAATTTGACGTGTTTACTTTGTAGACATTATTATTTAGGAGTTTTATATTAGAGTCTCTTGTGGTTTCATTTTTCGCAATGTTAAATATTTTTTGATACTCGCATTTCCCGGAGACCATTATATGTGGTGGGTGCGAGGTTTTTTTCAGGCTGATCGCTTTTGCTATCTTGTATGACGTTTGTGGCTAAATTCTTTAGTGATTCCGGTGATTGGTCTGCCTTTATTTTCTTGTTGGGTTTCTTTTTAAGAATCCAATCGGTCTCATGAACAGTTTCCTCTTCGTCTGTTTCATAAGTGGTTTGTTTTTCTTGTTGGGAGTAATTGTGGGAATTTGGCCTCGCCTTTAATTTTGTATTTTCTGTTTTAAAAAGGGCTATATCTTCAGAGCTTCAAGTTTTTTAGCTTGTATATTGATAAAATTTTCATATTCAGTTGGTTTCATCATGGGAATTGTTGAATTTTTGTTTATGTGGCTACCACATTGTGTTGTTCTATCGGAAAGGTCTGGCAACGACAGTAATTTATTTATATTATCTTATTATTTATAAAGTAAATAATACGATTTTTATTACTTTTGTTTTAATATTATTTTTGCAATAAATAACACATTCAACTGTGTCCATTTTTATACTGTTTACTATGGTTTAATAAGTAATAAGCACACAATCATTGTGTATGTTGTTGTTGTTTTTGTTACGTATTTTCGCAATGCACTATACACTATAAGATTTATTATTGTTTTCTTCACATTTTATTTTTTCCGTTTTTTAATGAAAATATTTTTTTGTTTTGGTATTTTTGTTTATTTTCTGCCATCAAATCATTAAAAAAATAAATATTTGACTCGTATTATTTGTGACTTTTTCTATGTTTATCAATTGTTATTGTGTTATTTAAGTAACACAATCGTATAATTAGAACCGCACTCGATTGAAACTCGAACTTCACTAATAATAATAATAATAATAATAATAATAATAATAATACCGAATAATTGGAATAAAAAACAGAAAATAATGAAATTTGGCGCCAATCAGCTGTTCACCTTACTTTGTTTCTTCAGCGCCACAATTTCATACAATTGTTTACCTTTGCACACAGCTTATCAGCAGAATATTCTATGAATCCTGTGTTAGAGAAGGAGTGAAAAGGAATGGAATGGGAACGTTCTAACGAACGTATACTTAAAAAATAAAAACTGAATTCGGCTAGATAGTTCTGACGGACAACCCTCATATTGATGCGCCAGACTTATAATTGTCTTGCGACTCTGATTTGGATTAAAATGCATTTTTCTATAACGTCCAAGAAATGATTTTATATTTAATCATGTAAATTGCTGAAATTGAGTAAACGTTGTAAACAAAAATAATTAAAATGAAGATCAAAACCACAACAAACTTAACATTTATAATAATTATCTATGTTTTGTATTTTCTGCAGCTTCATACATTGGATGAGCTTCGATTCATCCAGTTGCATTTCCATTTTGGGCAACTAAATACGCGCCCGGGGCCTCCTGGGAATCTCCGCTGCCGGGATGATATTCAGCGAAAGACCATCCCATGCGTTAGTAATCTTAGTAACGCATTTGCCCAGAAATTCCCTCGAGAATCCGTCCGCGCATTTGATAACCCGACAGCCGCGACAAACCTCTTCGCAGTCGAAGGCAGGAACTGGAGTCTGTTTCTCCAGGAGGTGTTCGATGACCATCTCAGATAGCCGTCCCTCAATGGAGTTCCACACTGCTAATACCGTCCTTCTATTGTTGCTTTTCGCGTCAACAATAGCAACCTGGAGGAGATCTCTGACCACCTGACTATAGGGTTGCTTTGATGACGCTGCAGCAACAGCGGAAGAACCACCCCCCCCCCCCCTGCTTGGAGTACTTGCCCTTCTTCGCGGGGTGATCGGTCACGTCTTGTGGCCGATTCCGCTTCGCTGCCTTCTTCGGACCCGTATGTTGCTGTGGCTGTGCTATTTTATTTGCGAGGGAGGTCTCGTACTGCTTGACCACGGCCTCGTAACTCGCTTTCAGCAGGGTACCGGACGACTTCTTCGACTTCTTGGGGGCCACTGTGGCTGGTGTGCTCCCTTTGTTGAATGTGGATGGTAAATTAGGGTCGGTGACAGGGGTGCTATATTTAGCACCCTTGTCATCCTTGTTTTTGACGCTGTCCTGACTACTGGCCAAGAGATCATCCTCCGAAAGCGCTCTCAGAGCGCTTTCCCTTACTTCCTGGTTTTTGTTTTTTTTATGTATGTTCTCCGATACCCACAAATTAACTGGAAAGAAGGGTCCACCCCAGCAGAGGCAGTATTTCAGGGTACGGCACTCAATACAACCGACCTTGCCTGGGCATCGGAGGGGATCGTTAACGACTTGGTTCTTTAAATACTACCATCCATTCAGCTCTCGGCACGGGTACCTCAGCACCTTAGCTTAAAGTGTTACGACGTCAAAGCCTCTTCTGTTATCGACAGGATGCACCGACGTGTAGGTGAGGTTGACAATTGGATAGGAGAGGCTATATAATCGCGTCACTATCCTGTTGCGAGCCAAAATATGAAATATGAACATATGCATATTTTGCCTCGCGACATATTTCCCGAAATTGTGAAATACATATTTGTCCATACACATACCAACATTGCTCTAAGTTGTGATATACACAATCCATACTATTATTATTTATAATTGTGGAATGCCAGAATATTGAGCCAACTCAGTTGCAGTTGGGTGTGAAAATGCTGACAAAGCACTTTCCCACACAATTCATAGTTCTGCACTTACGTAAGTATACCTGTGTAAGCATTCATGACAACTAAAATCACGCGGACTACTCATGTGTGTGAATATCAAAAAGTTACTTTCTCACGTAAGATCCACACACAAGTGGTGTGAATATATTATTGTTTGTTATATGTTGGTATGTGGGTAGATTGATATGTGGCTAGTATTAGAAAAATGGTATATAAGCTGCCAGCTTAGTGAAGGCAGTCGCTTTTGAGTTGTGAGTCTTGTACCGAGTTGTGAAGTGCTAGCGTGTAACAAATTGTAAAATACTGCGAGGCCCTCCAGTATTAGTGTAAGAGTGTAGGAAATTGTAAATACTGCGATCCTTACGAGGCACTCCAGTATTAGTGTAAAAGAGTAAAATTGAAAGTAATACCAGGAATAAAGCGAAAACCCAAAATCGCAAATATCGTATAATTGATAAAGTGTAATTGTTTTATGTATTGTGATAGTCTCGTAGGATATTTAGGAGCTCAGGTCCTGGTGCTAATCTTGTGCCTAACTTCCTTCAATCTAGCCATTAGGTACTTAGCGAGTGTTGTGGAAAAATAGTATACAACATTTTGGCGCAGCCGGTAGGATACTGCAAAATATCTTGTATATACAAGGTGTTTTACGTTCAACGTTTAACGCAGTACAGGATCTAATTCTAGTGTGTGTTTGCCTTTTTGCGGTGAAATGGACAAGAAATTCTATGAATCATTAGCAAGAGAACTAGACGTTGCAATAACCGGGTCAATCGACTTCGTGTGGAGCTTGATTAAGCAACCACACAGCACATACGAACAATTCCAGCTCATAAAATCAAAGGTACAGCACGGAAAGTTACTAAATCCAATAAAGGAATTAGACGCCACGTTATCCGAGTTAAACGATCTATTGAAAAGCCAGGCTGAAGCAGCCGTAAAACAAAAAGACGATTTAGAGGCAGCAGAGATACAAATTAAGGCTCTGCGAACTCAGATCGCAAAACAGTGATCCGACGCGGAACAGCTAGCATTAGAGATATCTAAGACTCTTAATAGAAATAAGGAATTAGAAGATTTACTAAAAGAAAAGGGCATTTCAGAAGAATTTATAGAGAAAAGACTCGAGAGGAATCTCGAAATAGAACGCTGCCTAGCACAGGAGACACCTCTTCACGCTGTAAACCAGTACGAAAAACACAACCTGAATTAAAGCTAAAATTACGTATTGACGAAATTGCACAGACTGTCAGCAGACTAGTCCCAGTACTCACTGGAGTGGAGTCTAAAAATTTGAGGACCGAAGTACACCATATCTGGGTGCGAATTAGCAAGAAAAGCCATAAAACCCGACGAGTTGGAAGATTTATGGCTTGTATAAAACAGCGACTATATTCTGATGCTTATAACTTGGTGCTAAGCAAGAAGTTCGCTATTATAGAGGAATTGTATACACTTCTGTGAAACACATATTTGAAGACCGTTCGCCTGGAACCGCACACGCATTAAATACAAGTCGCACGCCAACTACCTCAGGAAGATATACGTGTTTTTGCAAGAGATTCTTCTTCTTCTTATGTGGCCATAACAACCGAATATCGATTTAGGCCGAAAATAACATGCTTCGCCAGCCATCTCTGTTCTTCGCTAGCTGGCGCCAGTTAGAAATTCCAAGCGCCGTCAGGTTCTCCAGTACTTGGTCTTTCCACCGGAGGTTTGGTCTTCCTCTTTTGCGTCGTCCTCCAGCGGGTTCCGAATATAACACCTTCTTAGCTGGAGCATGTTCTTCCATTCGCTCGACATGACCTAGCCAGCACAGCCGCTGGATTTTGATGCGCTTTACTATATCAATATCAGCATACAGCTCGTACAGCTCATGGTTGTACCTTATTCGGTACTCGCCACCAACGCAAATAGGTCCAAAGATCTTGCGTAGGACTTTTCTCTCGAAAACTCCAAGAATTCGCTCATCCGAGGTGGAAATTGTCCAGGCTTCAGCGCCATATGTTAGGACAGGCATGATGAGAGACTTGTAGAGTGTAGTTTTCGTTCTTCGAGAGAGGGCTCGACTTCTCAATTGCTTACTCAGCCCAAAGTAACACCTGTTAGCAAGAGTTATCCTGCGCATGATCTCCAAGCTGACGTCATTACTGCTGTTAATGCTGGTTCCAAGATAGACAAAGTCCCTTACTACTTCAAAAGCGTAGTTGTCAACAGTGACGTGCTGTCCAAGACGCCGGGACTCTTTGTTTGTTGACACTAGATACTTCGTCTTGCCTTCGTTCACCGTGAGACCCATCCGACGCGACTCTCTTTCCAACTCTGAGAATGCTGTACTGACTGCTCGCGTGTTCATGCCGATTATGTCAATATCGTCGGCATACGCTAACAGCATGACACTTTTGTTGAAGAGAGTGCCATTATGTCGTAGATCAGCAGCTCGTATTATTTTCTCCATAATAAGATTGAAGAAGTCGCACGATAACGAATCACCTTGTCTGAAACCCCGTTCGGTATTAAACGGTGCGGAGAGGTCCTTCCCAATTTTCACTGCACAACGGGAGTTATGCAGTGTCATTCTACAAAGTCGAATGAGCTTTGCAGGAATACCGAACTCAGACATTGTTGCGTAGAGGTAATCCCTTACCGGACTGTCGAAAGCGGCTTTATAATCAACAAATAGGTGGTGTGTGTTGATCTGTTTTTCTTGGGTCTTCTCCAGGATTTGGTGCAGTGTGAAAATCTGGTCGATGGTGGATTTACCAGGTCTGAAGCCACACTGATAAGGTCCAATCAGGTTGCTGAGCATAGGCTTCAACCTTTCAACCAGTACGCTCGATAGAACCTTGTACGCGATGCTCAGGAGACTTATTCCACGGTAGTTGGCGCAAATTGTGGGGTCTCCGTTTTTATGTACAGGACAGAGAACACTGAGCCTCCAATCATCAGGCATGCTTTCATCCGACCATATTCTGCTTATGAGCTGGTGCATGCGGGTGAGCAGCTCATCGCCTCCGGTCTTAAACAACTCGGCAGGCAAGCCAACAGCGCCTGCAGCTTTGTTGTTCTTCAGCCTTAAAATGGCCGTTTCAACCTCGTCATAGTCGGGTGGTGGAACATCAACACCATCATCTGTAATTGGGGTTATCGGGCATTCTCCTCCACTGGCGGAATTATTCGTAGCATCGCCATTCAGTAACGTGGAGAAGTGTTCCCTCCATAGGCTCAGTACACTCTGGACATCCGTAACCAGATTCCCATTTCCATCACGACAAGAAGAGGCTCCGGGATTTAAACCTTCACTCAGGCGCTTGATCTTTTCAAAGAATTTTCGAGTCTCATTCTTGTCGGTACACATTTCTATCTCCTCACACTCGCGTCTTTCCAACTCCCTCTTCTTTAGCCTGAAAAGACGTCTCTCTGCACTCTTTTTCTCTCTGTGCCGCTCCTTAACAGCTCGCGTTGCGCCTGCACGCAGGGTTTTCCTGTAGGTGGCGTCTTTCTCTGCGGTAGCATCGCGACACTTCTGATCATACCACTCATTCCTCAGAGTCCGGTAGTAACCGATTACCTCCTCGGCAGCAATAGTCATGGAGTGGGATATATGTGTCCACCGTGCGCATGTATCATCAAGTGGAGGAGTGTTCTGCATAAGCAGATCCGATAGTCGAGTGGCAACTGCTGTCTCTGGTGATGGCAGCGTACTGACTTCGAGCTTTCTCTGTGTGGGACTTCTCTTGTTATTTGCGACACATAAACGTGTTCGCACCTTAACTGCAACAAGGTAATGATCCGAGTCGATGTTGGCACCACGGATCGATTTCACGTCCATCACACTGGAAGCATGCCTTCCGTCAATCACCACATGATCAATTTGGTTTCTTGTACGTTGATCTGGAGACAGCCATGTCGCTTTGTGGATGTCGAGATGCTGGAATCTGGTACCACCATGTTTCGTGCTGCGGCGAAGTCGATCAGCCTCATTCCGTTATCGGAGGTGTTCTGGTGGAGGCTGAATTTTCCGACAGTTGGACCAAAGGTACCTTCCTTGCCCACCCTGGCATTAAAGTCGCCAAGCACGATTTTGATATCGTGGCGGGGGCAGCGGTCATAAGCTTCTTCGAGGCGCTGAAAGAAGCTCTCCTTGGTCACATTGTCCTTCTCATCCGTCGGAGAGTGGGCACATATAAGGCTGATGTTGAAAAATTTTGCCTTGATGCGGACTATGGCCAGCCGTTCGTTCACAGGCGTGAACTGTGAGACAAGATGTCGTAGTCTCTTGCTGACCAAAAATCCACAACCTAATTCATGCCTTTCAGCATGGCAACTGTAGTAGATGTCACAGGACGCTCTTTTGGAGCAGCCCTGTCCTGTCCATCGCATTTCCTGGAGAGCGGTGATGTCAGCTCTGTATTTTTCAAGGACATCAACCTGCTGGATAGAGGCACCCTCCCTATATAGGGATCGGACATTCCAGGTGCATATCCGTAAATCGTGGTCCTTTTTTCGTTTGCGGGGGTAATCAACAAAAGCGGTAGTCCTTATCCGAGGCATATTTGTTTTTTTCATTGGGGGGGTTTTTTATGTGGCGGGTCCCAAACCCAACGCACAACCTCTAACCGAGGAGATTTTCGCCACTCACTTCAGCCGCCTCCCAGCGGGTGCCAGGAAGACGTTGCCCGGTGGTCGCCACATGGAGGGCCCCCATTAATAATAATGAAAGCGCCATCACAGAGTAAGCAGAGCAAGCTATATGACTACCCCTCATTAACAAATAAAGGTATCATCACATAGCGCTCAGATCAAACTACATGACAGCCAGTGAGTTGACTTGCGATGAGTTCAACAAGGATTGCGCTAGCCTCACCTGGTTGAGGCAGTTAGACACGTTACCTTGCGAAAACACCACCAGACCACAAGGTTGCAAGAGATTAGGTGATTTAAAATCCACGGCGATACAGTGTATTAAGAATAGATAAGGTGGAACCGGAGACCAAGCGATGTTAAAAGAGCTAGAGGGGTATGTGTACCTATTCCTTCTGCGACAAAAAGAGGCACACCAGAGACGACTGTTTTAAGAGAAAAAACACGCCCTACTGCATAAAGCGTAAAAATACGGACATGAGTTCAATTTGTCTCGCACGTTTTTAGCAACAACAGGTTACAAGGAAAAGGCAATCAATCACCTGCACCTAGTAATGGCGGTCAAGAAAGCAAAGGCCCTAATTGCGGAAATTCTGAGACCAAATGTTTTTTCTGTAAGAAGCCGGGACACAGGATCGCCGTCTGTTATAAACGCAAAGAATGGGAAAAACCCAGGGAAACTAAGGGGGGCCCAGATACGGCCAATAAACCGGGAACCCCAAAAATTTTGCTAAAAGTAGGCCAGTTGAAATGGAAGGTGTTAGTTATGCGTCTTTAGAGATTGTTGACACATCCTCCAAGTTAGATATCAAGATGGCGGAAGTAGGTAATCAAACGTCCAGGGGGATTCTGAACCATCTTTCCCATTCAGTAATAACAAACATGGCTACTGTAATTACTGTCATCAGTAATTGATGAATCTGTTAGCAAGAAGCGACATTTAAGGAAAAATCTTTGTGGTGCATTCGGAGGATTTGTCACACATTGGGGTCAATAGCAGTCCAACACGAGAGGACTAAAGATTTGATTTTATAACTACACTTATTCTCTGAAGAGAGAGGGATACCTGCTGATGGTATCCTAGGTAGAGACAATTTATGGAACCGATCAGTTATCAATACCATGAAAAAGAAGCTGATTTTCTTCGGTGAGCAAAAACAGCATTGATGACTTTACCTCTCAAATCATTGAACGAGGCTAATAGAGTACTCTACAACAGTGAGGTTGTACTACATGAGAGAACTACGCAGGCAGTCCCCATTAAAGTAAATACGAATTTCGAAACAATTATATTAGAGAAACAGGAAGTATCTCCTGGAATATATTTATATTTAAACTTTTACGTAAACATAACTTAAAACTAAATACAGAAAAGTGCCAGTTTCTACGAAAAGGGATAATTTACCTAGGCCATAAATGTACTGAGGAAGGAGTGTTACCAGACCCTGGTAAAGTGGAATGTGTTAAAAATATTCCTGTGCCAAAGAAGAAAGATGTTCATGCATTTTTAGGTTTAGTAAGTTTTTACTAAAAATTTGTTGAGAATATGACTGGTATGGCACTGCCAATGAACAAACTACTCAGAAAAGACGCGAAATTTGTATGGACAGAAATATATCAGAAAGCTTTTGAAGATTTAAAGCAAGCAATTTGCTCTTCGCACATTTTAGCCTACCCAGACATTTCCAAACCTTTTGTGTTAACAACAGATGCCAGCAGCGAGGCTGTAGATGTGATTCTATTGCAAGGTGAAATTGGAAAAAATAGACTAAAAATCTTTGCAAGGAGGGCGCTCAGTGATTCTGAGAAAAAGTATTCCACCATTGAAAAGGAATTCCTGGCCATTGTATGAGCTCTGTTAAGCTTATCTACTCGGTAGACCGTTCAAAATCTACACTGACCACCAGCCACTACGAGATATCACAAATCTAAAGGACCGGACATCACGCTTGGCACGTTTCATTCATAAATTATCCGAATTTGATTTTGAGATAATTTATAAACCAGGTTAAAAGAATATAAATGCAGATTCACTGAGCAGAGTACCACAGTCAGAACTTGAATTAACTATGATTAAGACTCGTTCCATGGCAAGGATAAACACTAAAAAGGTAAAAACACTGAAGAAAATTCTGACGACGAACAAGACATTGAAAAGGAAACAGAAAACACGGAAAACCAGAATGCGGAGCTATTTACCGATGAAAAAGACATAGTGACAGTAGTACGCGATTTCCACGATTCGCCCTTAGGAGGACGTCAGGGTGCACTGAAAACTTATTTCAGAATTAGAAGACAATTTAGATGGAAGGGCATGCGTAGCCACATTAACAAAAGTCTTACCAAAATGCCACTTATATTGATCGACACGCCTTCAAGATCATTTGAATAGGTTTATATGGACGGGTAGGAATTCTTCCAGAGACTACATCGGAAAATAAGTACATTCTTACTTTTCAAGATGATTTTTCAAAAATTTTCATTTGTGTAGCCATTCCTGATACAGAATCTAGCACATTAGCAAAAGCTTTCTACAACAAGGTTATTACACACTACAACATTCCAAAGATTTTAGTCACAGATAATGGTACAAATTTTACTTCAAAATTATTCTCAGATACATGCTCGATGGTAGGTGTTAAAAAATTACATATAACGCCATATCACCCCCAAGCAAACGGTTCTCTAGAAAGAAGTCACAGACCCTTAGTGGAATAGGGGCTTTGTTAAGGAAGATGGTTCAAATTAGAACCAGTAGTTGGCGTCGGCAATACATATTCGCAACAATACAGTACATACTACCACCAAACAAACACCTTTCAGCATACTATATCGCTTTAATTCCGGCATGGCAACTAATCTGAAAACTAAAAAAAGGTCTTATTAAAACGTCAAACGAGGAAAAACAAATTTAGTCCCATTAGGGCTGGACTCTACGAAATAGTAAACATAAACAGTCCAGTAACAACGACTATACAAATCGGATGAAAATGGAAAAAGCACCATAATAATTTAATAAAACCTTTCCACCAAAATTAAATTAATATTATATATGATGAGATGAACCTCTACAAAGAACACCCTACTATAATAATAATACCGAGTATGCATAAAACAATGAGAACGAAATATACAATTGATACACTACAATTAATTATCCAGACTAAACAAAATTCCGTACAAAAAATAATAATAATTATAATAATAATAATAAAATTAATAACACTTTGACCATATGAAACAAAATGCTTAGCAATGCAGTACCTGTACAATAACGTGAGAACAACACTCAAAATAATAAGGCATATAGATATACAAGAAGTCAAAATGCATACAAGTATAACACAAGCAAATGCACAACTATGAATATTTTTCTTTTGGCCATGAAAGTATAAAATTCTAGATACAAGAAAAAAAACATAATACATCATGAATCAAATGACGTTTTATAATATGCTGTCCATAGAAGTATGGAAATAAATTTAATCGACTTACAATTATTATTATTACAATTGTTACATTTATTTATTTACAATTTTTTTTTCTCTTTTCCTTCCCTTTATTAATTCAGTTTTGACAACAATAAAATAAAATATTGATATATACAAAAAATAAATTATAATACTAATAATTTCTCCACTAATATCCTACAAGAATATAAGGTCCCTCAAGAAATATGGGTGCCCTAAAGAAAAACCCGAAGTCGAAATTGAAAGTACTAGACTGTGAAAACTACAGTTTTTCGAAGGGATTAAGAACAGACAAAAGAAACAATAGGGGTCATAGTAAAGAAGAACTAAAATATTTAGATATGAAATACTAAAAGTCATGGAATTAATGTAAAAATTTGGAATATTTTGCAAATTAGAAAGAGGCAGGCGCAGTGTTCATGCGTATCAAGACATCTGTTACAATTCATCACGTTGTATTGTAATTCGGTGTCTGGATACCCATGCGCAGGCGGAATATCATTAGGTTAGCTAGATTGAATACAAAAACAAAAATGAATGTATGTAAAAAATACAATGAAATATATATAACAAAATATGTTCCGTGTTGAACAGATAATATTAAAAACTGTACCACCTACAAGTACGAAAAGTTGGTTATTGCAACTATGATGAGAAAATGCAATGTTGTTATTATATTTTTTTACCAAACAAGAATGCATTTTTATTACCTTTTAAAAATTAAGTATAGATTATAAATTAATATTGAGCAAAAATTATTTATATATGCTATCTAAGAATATATGTATATTTAAAGTTTGGTAATTCCCCTACAAGCTCACGACAGTAGCAGTATGCCGACGTGAATCCAACATCAACTAACGCAGTGAAATTTCGAGAGATGCCAATGCAGCAGCATTAATAACAGCAACAGCCAAGAAAATGGTGACACAAAACTATCCTTGAGACAGCAAAAAACAAATAAACCCAGAGTAGAAAACAAAGCAGGCCCAGTACAGCGAGCACCCGTAAGAATAACAAACTGATCAGACTTACAAAAAATATAATTTACGAACAACAACTTTTAGTCAGCGCGTCGTAACAAAGAGACATCGACATAGAAAAAACTAACAAAACAACACCATATGCTGCATAAACAATACAATCAGTGACAATGGATTTTGATCCATATCAGAAGAAAATGATAATCAGAACAGAAGCAAGATTATATATTCATTATTTGCTCCAATAGTTAAACACTTAGACTAGGAGTACAGAGTTTAACATCGACTATATTGCTTAGCAGTGTGCACACACAAAACCCACTCTGCAAGCTATTTTTCATACCATTCCAAAAATACAAATTTTTAAATCGAATCATTGGAAATATTAGACGCCAGAATCAACCCACAAGCACACCAAACCAACTTTCGCTCAAAACCTCAATAATAATCCAGATAACGCTTTCAGACCTAACGGCCAGAAGGACAACTTAAAATAAAAAATCTCGCTCTCATTGCTAAAACAACAACCGAACTTTGATAAAGAGAAAGTTACTGTTTTCACCACTAGAATTCAACAACAAAAGCTGCAGCAAATCTACTAAAAGCCAAGCATCATCGAATTACCAGTAACCATATGTATATGTATATAATATTTTGAATAGTTAATAATATCGCAAACTAAGCATAGTTAAAATATTTTTTTTTTTTCTTATAAGAAAGAATTATTATTATTTCATAATGATAATTTTTTCTTCCTGAGAGAAGGTCGAGATGTTGCGTGCCAAAACATGAATTATGCATATATGTATGCATATTTTGCCACGTTACATATTTCCCGAAATTGTGAAAAACATATTTATCATATACATACCAACATTGCTCATCGTTGTGTAATACACAATCCATATCAATATTACTTATAATTGTGGAATGCCAGAACATTGAGCCTACTAAGTTGCAGTTGTGTGTGAAAAAGCTGACAAAGCACATTCTCACACAATTCGTAGTTCTGCACTTACGTAAGCATACTAATAATGTTTAGACATACCATGATAACTAAAATCGCGTAGAGTACAAGTACTCATATGTGTGAATATGGGTACATACATACATTCATGTGGTGTGAATCCATTTTGGATTCTATTGTATATGTTCGTATGTGGGTAGATCTATATATGGATAGTTTTAGAAAAATGGTATATAAGCTGCTAGCTTACTGAAAGCAGACGCTTTTTAGTTGTGAGTCTACTTGAATAGTGAAGTGTAAATACTGCGATCCGTACGAGGACCCCCATTATTAGTGAAATAAGTAATTGTAATTGAAAGTGGAAAGTACCATAAATAAAGTGAAGACATAAAAGCGCAAGTATAATTAACCCTGTTTTATTTCAGCTAACCAGTGTTATAGTACCAAAGGATACATAGGAGCTTGGGTTCAGGTGCGCATCTTGTGTGTTACATCCTTGAGTCTAGCTGTTAGATATTTAGTGATCGTTCTACCATGCCATCAGATTGCGGATGCAAAGGTACGGGACATCTGTTGGAATACAACAGTCCGAAATTTCGACTTTGGCCTGAGTGTAACTCCATCGGTACACCAAAATGAGTAATCCATTGGTTGTCGAATACATCTGCAACTGTAATAGCTTCTTGATATGGAATGGGATCTACATCAGGTCATTTACTGAAGTAATCTATAACCACCAGAACATACTTGCTCCCTACGTTGCTTGTTGGAAACGGTAGAACAATGTCCATAACAATTCGCTCAAATGAAGCACTCACGGTGTATTGGTGGATTTTACCTCGACTTTTTATAGTGGCACTTTTGCCATTGCACTTTGCTCACACTCCGGAATCCAATCATCGACATGTTCATGGCATCCAACCCAAATAAATCGTTTCTTACTTTTCTCGACGGTTTTGGTAATGCCCAAATGCCCTCCACTGGAGGCATTGTGATACTCAGCTACCACTTCTTTTATTCTTACCTTGGGTACCACTAGAAGATAATTAGTTATTTTTCCATCTTCACTTTGGATGCTCGGAATAGACATACATATCTCAAGTGCACGCTTTGCCATTGTGCCAAGTATGTCTTTGCTCTTGGACTTTCATTAGCCTTTTCTTGCCAATCTGGAGATACGCCCTGCTCCTTGTATTCCATAATCTTTACGATATCTGGGTCGTTCGTCTGATCTTCTTGGTTGCATGCGTCGTAGGTTGCAATCACGCGACATATGCCCTCTTTTGCCTCATACCATATGAACTACATACCAGTAAACTTATTTGTTCGTTAACTCCTTGTTATTACTTTAGGCTTCTCAATCGATTAATGCCAATCACGTGCCTTATGTCTTCGGTTGTCGCGTATGAAACACTTACCAGTAAATTTGTTTTCACGTCGATCTGTTGTTCTTCCTAAAGACTGCACTACTGACTTGAATGCCTGACACCTTTTCAATCAAATCCGATGTTTCTCTTTATACTTGGCTTACTCGTGGCATTGGTCGACACATCAAACTGGCGGCTTCATACTTTGAAGCGCTACTAACTGTTTTGGCATATCTACACCTTGGTGACATTACTAGAGCGCGTTTAGTCTCTCCATCACGTATTCCGTCGATGAATGCTTCTATTTTTATTTTCTCGACGAATTCTTCCGAATTACTGAAGAACGCTAGAGACATAAGCGCTCAATATCGGAAGCGAAATCGTGAAGGCCCTCTTTACTCCGTTGTACTCGTGATCTTAATACCAGTCGATGCAATTGGTTCTTACATTCGTTTCCATATTTGCGCTAAAGTATGCTCATCAGTGATTGATAAGTACCCCGATCTTTCTCTGGATCCATCTGTAAGACTTCTGACGCATTACCCTTTAATGCCAATATTAAAGGAGCAGCCATTCCATTGATTTTTAGAAGCTGTTGTCTCGAACTGAAGCTTAAAAATATTGAATGGTGTGGTTCCATCAGATGTTGGTGTCATTAGTTTAATTGTACTAGATTCTCTTACCACTGATGTAGATAGTCCGTTTATATTTAGTTAATTGAGTTCGTGCTCTAGTAGGATTTATAGATTTTTGATCACGTGTTCTTGGCGAGACCAACCTTCTTGAATTTCCATACGCAATTTACTAATAACGCTCTCTTGGGGTGGCGAATGTTTTTAAAGTCTCTAGTCAATTGCTTTCTGGAATTCTTCCATTGCGTTTTCTTGGCGAGCTTAGATTCACTTGATGTTTCCGAAAGCTTGTTGTCAATGCGAGACCCATTTTCTTGCTGTTGCATCATGGTTTTCATGAATTCCACGAGTTGACCGGTCGAATCTATTATGCTCTCTCAAAGGACTCACGTTCTTTTACATTAGTATCCTTAGCCTCCAATTTCTTTTTTGTTGACATTAGTTGGCATTTATTTCACTAATAATGGGGGCCTCGTACGGATCGCAGTATTTACACTTCACTATTCAAGTAGACTCACAACTAAAAAGCGTCTGCTTTCAGTAAGCTAGCAGCTTATATACCATTTTTCTATAACTATCCATATATAGATCTACCCACATACGAACATGTACAATAGAATCCAAAATGGATTCACACCACATGAATGTATGTATGTACCCATATTCACACATATGAGTACTTGTACTCTACGCGATTTTAGTTATCATGGTATGTCTAAACATTATTAGTATGCTTACGTAAGTGCAAAACTACGAATTGTGTGAGAAAGTGCTTTGTCAGCTTTTTCACACACAACTGCAACTTAGTAGGCTCAATGTTCTGGTATTCCACAATTATAAGTAATATTGATATGGATTGTGTATTACACAACGATGAGCAATGTTGGTATGTATATGATAAATATGTATTTCACAATTTCGGGCAAAATATGCATACATATATGCATAATTCATGTTTTTTCACGCAACATCTCGCCCACCTCTCAGGAAGAAAAAATTATCATTGTGAAATAATACTAATTCTTTCTTATAAAAAAAAAAAATTTTTTTAACTATGCTTAGTTTGCGATATTATTAACAATTCAAAATATTATATACATATACATATGGTTACTGGTAATTCGATGATGCTTGGCTTTTAGTAGATTTGCTGCAGCTTTTGTTGTTGAATTCTAGTGGTGAAGACAGTAACTTTATCTTTATCAAAGTTCGGTTGTTGTTTTAGCAATGAGAGCGAGATTTTTTATTTTAAGTTGTCCTTCTGGCCGTTAGATCTGAAAGCGTTATCTGGATTATTATTGAGGTTTTGAGCGAAAGTTGGTTTGGTGTGCTTGTGGGTTGATTCTGGCGTCTAATATTTCCAATGATTCGATTCAAAAATTTGTATTTTTGGAATGGTATGAAAAATAGCTTGCAGAGTGGGTTTTGTGTGTGCACACTGCTAAGCAATATTGTCGATGTTAAACTCTGTACTCCTAGTCTAAGTGTTTAACTATTGGAGCAAATAATGAATATATAATCTTGCTTCTGTTCTGATTATCATTTTATTCTGATATGGATCAAAATCCATTGTCACTGATTGTATTGTTTATGCAGCATATGGTGTTGTTTTGTTAGTTTATCCTATGTCGATGTCTCTTTGTTACGACGCGCTGACTAAAAGTTGTTGTTCGTAAATTATATTTTTTGTAAGTCTGATCAGTTTGTTATTCTTACGGGTGCTCGCTGTACTGGGCCTGCTTTGTTTTCTACTCTGGGTTTATTTGTTTTTTGCTGTCTCAAGGATAGTTTTGTGTCACCATTTTCTGTTGCTGTTATTAATGCTGCTGCATTGGCATCTCTCGAAATTTCACTGCGTTAGTTGATGTTGGATTCACGTCGGCATACTGCTACTGTCGTGAGCTTGTAGGGGAATTACCAAACTTTAAATATACATATATTCTTAGATAGCATATATAAATAATTTTTGCTCAATATTAATATATAATCTATACTTAATTTTTAAAAGGTAATAAAAATGCATTCTTGTTTGGTACAAAAATATAATAACAACATTGCATTTTCTCTTCATAGTCGCAATAACCAACTTTTCGTACTTGTAGGTGGTACAGTTTTTAATATTATCTGTTCAACACGGAACATATTTTGTTATATATATTGCATTGTAGTTTTTATATATTTATATATATATATATATATATATATATATATATATATATATATATATATATATATATATATATATATATATATATATATATATATATATATATATATATACACATATGTATATATATATACATATATATATATATATATATATATATATATATATATATATATATATATATATATATATATATGTATATATATATATATATGTATATATGCTCTGCTTACTATGTGATGGCGCTTTTATTATTATTAATGGGGGCCCTCCAAGTGGCGACCACCGGGCAACGTCCTATGGCACCCACTGAGTGGCGGAAATCCCCTCGGTTAGAGTTTGTGCGTTGGGTTTGGGACACGCCACATAAAAAATCACTACAGTGAATAATGTAAAAATGCCTCGGAAACGAACTACCCCCTTTGTTGATGACCCCCGAAAACGAAATAAGGGCCATGATTTACGGATATGCACCTGAAATGTCCGGTCCTTTATAGGGACGGTGCCTCTATCCAGCTGGTTGATGTATTCGAAAAATACAGAGCTGACATCACCGCTCTTCAGGAAATGCGATGGACGGAACAGGGCTGCTCCAAAAGAGCGTCCTGTGCCATTTACTACAGTTGTCATGCTGAAAGGCACGAATTAGGATTTCACGCCTGTGAACGAACGGCTGGCCACAATCCGCATCAAGACAAAATTCTTTAACATCAGCAACATGTGCCCACGCTCCGACGGATGAGTAGGACAATGTGACCAAGGAGAGCTTCTTTCAGCTCCTCGAAGAAGCTTACGACCGCTGCCCCGCCATGATATCAAAATGGTGCTTGGCGACTTTAATACCAGGGTGGGCAAGGAAGGTACCTTTGGTCCAACTTTGGATCGACTTCGGCGCAGCACGAAACATGGTAATTGGTGGTACCAGATTCCAACATCTCGACATCCACAAAGCGACATGGCTGTCACCAGATCAACGATGGACGTGAAATCGATCCGTGGTGCCAACATCGACTCGGATCATTACCTTGTTGCAGTTAAGGTGCGAACACGTTTATGTGTCGCAAATAACAAGAGAAGTCCCACACAGAGAAAGCTCGAAGTCAGTACGCTGCCATCACCAGGGACAGCAGTTGCATTTGCCACTCCACTTGATGATACATGCGCACGGTGGACACATATATCCCACTCCATGACTATTGCTGCCGAGGAGGTAATCGGTTACTACCGGACTCTGAGGAATGAGTGGTATGATCAGAAGTGTCGCGATGCTACCGCAGAGGAAGACGCCACCTACAGGAAAACCCTGCGTGCAGGCGCAACGCGAGCTGTTAAGGAGCGGCACAGAGAGAAAAAGAGTGCAGAGAGACGTCTTTTCAGGCTAAAGAAGAGGGAGTTGGAAAGACGCGAGTGTGAGGAGATAGAAATGTGTACCGACAAGAATGAGACTCGAAAATTCTAGTTGTTTAAGACCGGAGGCGATAGCTGCTCGCCTGCATGTACCAGCTCATAAGCAGAATATCGTCGAATGATAGCATGGCTGATTATTGGAGGCTCAGTGTTCTCTGTCCTGTACATAAAAAAGGAGACCCCATCGACCCTATCGAGCGTATTGTGTGAAAGATTGAAGCCCATGCTCCACAACCTGATTGGACCTTATCAGTGTGGCTTCAGATCTGGTAAATCTACCATCGACCAAATTTTCACACTGCGCCAAATCCTGGAGAAGACCCACGCAAAACAGGTCGACGCACACCACCTATTTGTTGATTATGAAGCCGCTTTCGACAGTCCGGTAAGGGATTACCTCTACGCAACAATGTCTGAGTTCGGTATTCCTGCAAAGCTCATTCGACTTTGTAGAATGACATAACCGGCGTGAACACGCGAGCAGTCAGTTCAGCATTCTCAGAGATGGAAAGAGAGTCGTGTCCGATGAATTTTACGATGAACGAGGGCAAGACGAAGTACCTAGTGTCAACAAACAAAGAGTTCCGGCGTCTTGAACAGCACGTCACTGTTGACAACTACGCTTTTGAAGTAGTAAGGGACTTTGTCTATCTTGGAACCAGCATTAACAGCAGTAATGACGTTAGCCTGGAGATATTGCGAAGGATAACTCTTGCAAACAGGTACTACTTTGGGCTAAGTAAGCAATTGAGAATTCGAGCTCTCTCTCGAAGAACGAAAACTACACTCTACAAGTCTCTCATCATGCCTGTCCTAACATATACCGACAAGAATGAGACTCGAAAATTCGAGTTGTTTAAGACCGGAGGCGATGAGTTGCTCGCCTGCATGTACCAGCTCATAAGCAGAATATGGTCGAATGATACATGCCTGATTATTGGGGGCTCAGTGTTCTCTGTCCTGTATATAAAAAAGGAGACCCCATCGACCCTATCGAGCGTATTGCGTGAAAGATTGAAGCCCATGCTCCACAACCTGATTGGACCTTATCAGTGTGGCTTCAGATCTGGTAAATCTACCATCGACCAAATTTTCACACTGCGCCAAATCCTGGAGAAGACCCAAGCAAAACAGGTCGACGCACACCACCTATTTGTTGATTATAAAGCCGCTTTCGACAGTCCGGTAAGGGATTACCTCTACGCAACAATGTCTGAGTTCGGTATTTCTGCAAAGCTCATTCGACTTTGTAGAATGACATAACCGCATGAACACGCGAGCAGTCAGTTCAGCATTCTCAGAGTTGGAATGAGAGTCGCGTCGGATGGATCTTACGGTGAACGAGGGCAAGACGAAGTATCTAGTGTCAACAAACAAAGAGTCCCGGCGTCTTGGACAGCACGTCACTGTTGACACCTACGCTTTTGAAGTAGTAAGGGACTTTGTCTATCTTGGAACCAGCATTAACAGCAGTAATGACGTTAGCCTGGAGATATTGCGAAGGATCACTCTTGCAAACAGGTGCTACTTTGGGCTAAGTAAGCAATTGAGAATTCGAGCTCTCTCTCGAAGAACGAAAACTACACTCTACAAGTCTCTCATCATGCCTGTCCTAACATATGACGCTGAAGCCTGGAAAATTTCCACCTCGGATGAGCGAATGGTTGGAGTTTTCGAGAGAAAAGTCCTACGCAAGATCTTTGGACCTATTTGCGTTGGTGGCGAGACCCGAATAAGGTACAACCATGAGCTGTACGAGCTGTATGCCGATATTGACATAGTAAAGCGCATCAAAATCCAGCGGCTGCGCTGACTAGGTCATGTCGAGCGAATGGAAGAACACGCTCCAGCTAAGAAGGTGTTATATTCGGAACCTGCTGGAGGACCACGCAGAAGAGGAAGACCTAAAATCCGATGGTCTCCGATGAAAGACCAAGTACTGGAGAACCTGACGACGCTTGGAATTTCTAACTGGCGCCAGCTATCGAAGAACGTAGATGGCTGGAGAAGCGTATTATATTCGGCCTAAATCGATATTCGGTTGTTATGGCCACATAAGTAAGTAAGTATATATATATATATATATATATATATATATATATATATATATATATATATATATATATATATATATATATATATATATATATTGTAACGAGTATGTGTTTATGTAAATATTTGATTGTAATTAGAGTTGATTAAATAAATTGTTGCTGTATATAATTGTACAAAATAAGTGTTGTAATTATTATTGACAGAATCCAGTGATCGAACAAGATTGATTCAAATAGAATTAAACGTTCACAAAATAAAAACGTTACAATTGGTGTCAGAAATGGGATTCTGTAAAGATGGTGAAAGCTGACCAGATAAAAGTGGACAGCTTTAGAAGCTGTTGGTAGAGATGAATCTATCGTCATCAGGTGCAAAAGTGGAACTGTTGGTGAAGCTGAGGCAAGCTATGGGTGATAAGGGTATTAATGTAGAAGAACATGAGTTCTTTGAAGAAGCCGATATACATGCAGTTGTCCACGCTGACAAGACTGCTGTTTTAATAGTTGCATTAAAATATAATGCTTCCTAAGTATTACAGTTGGTTCCAGAAAAAGAACGTGGTAGCTACCAATCATTGATGGACACACTCCAGCGGAAATATGGAAATAAATATAAGAGTCAATTGCATAGAGTGGAATTAAGATCGCGAGTGCAACGGAGTAATGAGAGCCTTCAGAAATTAGCTTCCGATATTGAGCGCTTATGTACTCTTGCGTTCTCCGGTGATTCGGACAAATTCATCGAGAAAATAAAAATAGGGGCGTTCATAGATGGTATACGTGCCTTAGTCACGTCACCAAGGAATACATACGCATAAACAGTGAGTAGTGTCTTGACGTTTGAAGCCGCCAGTTTGATGTGTCGACCAATGCCCCAGGTACGCCAACTAGAAACAGAAACATGAAATCTGGTTGAAGCAGTGTGTCAGGCATTCAAGTCAGTAGTGCAGCCTGAAGCAAGAATAACAGGTCGACGTGAAAACAAATTTACTGGAAAGTTCTTCATTTGCTACAAACCGAGACACATGGCGCGTGACTGCCGTCTATGAGGTAAGCGGTCAAGATCTAGCTCTCCAGGAAGACAAAAGAAAGAGAATAAGGTGGACAGCGATCGCTGCACTAACAAAAATCCATCGTTAAACTAAATCGAGTCAGTTCAGCGGAGGGTGAATTGACTCCAACAGTAGGTTGCCCCATCATTCTCATTTCACAACTACAGCGTGTGCCAATCAGCTTGACTATTGATGGAAAATTGAACTATATGGAGTTTATGTTAACCCTGGATACTGGTACATCACATTCTATAATCAAGAGCGATTTGGTAAAGAGGTTTGAGCCTTTAAAGGGAATAAAATTGGGTACAGCAACGGGTGAGGATGCACAAATTCTGAGTAAGATAAAGAAACGAGTATCTATTGGAAATTGCACGTGGGAACATGAATTCACGTAATAATTGGTGTTGATTTTATAATTGACAACGTATTTAGTGGACGTTAGTGGAACCTAAAGAAAATGGAATGATACCGATGCGAATATTAAATCCAACTAATACATCTACAGTTGTGAAGAAAGAAATGGTGATAAGTCATTGTCAGAAAGTTATTGCCGTAGTAGACTGCGAAAAGCGTTCGTCGATGAAAAGTGGAAGATCAGGAACTGTTAAAGCGGAATTAAAAGCACAGATGGAAGAATGGGCAGGTGTGCTTAACAAACAGCAAAAGGAAAAGGCTTTACAACTATTAGAGAAGTACAGTTCAATCTTTTCTTCAAATGGAAAAACTGGAGGACGAACAACATCGTGAAACATCACACTGACACCGGTATTTTCTATGGGCAAGTTCTATGGGCCAGAAGAGATGAAGCCATTAAGCTGATTACCGATATGCAGAAACAAGGTGTTATTGAACCATCAGCGAGTCCACGGAGTTCACCAGTTGTGCTGGTAAAGAAGAAAGATGGAAGTACTCGGTTCTGTGATATAAATGATATCACGAAAAAAGACAGCTACCCACTGCCAAGAATCGATGACACTCTGGAACGCTATCTGGTGCGAAGTGGTTCTCAACTCTTGATCTACAAAGTGGCTACTGGCAAGTGGAACTTGGTAAGGAGGACAAAGAAAAACATATTTCAGTATTGGCGATGTTTTATGGCAATTTACAGTGATGCCATTTGGTTTATGCAATGCGCCAGCTACCTTCGAACGTTTGATGGAACGTGTACACAAAGGACTACACTGGAAAACGTGCGTGATGTACCTCGATAACATTATCGTGATAGGAAAAGATTTTAACGACCACCTAGAAAAGTTAAAAGAGGTATTTTAGCGTATACGATCAGCAGGGCTTAAGCTAAGTGTGAAAAAGTGTTCACTCCTCAGGCGATAAGGTAAGTATTTTGGTCATAATGTAATAACAGAAGGGGTACATACTGACGAGGAGAGAGTAGTAGCATTACCAGAATGGCATATTACGGCGAACCTTCACGAGTTAAGAAGCTTCCTAGGGTTGTGTAGCTACCATAGGCGATTTGTTCCTGGGTTTGCAAACATCGCCAGTAGTCTGCATGTGCTAACAAGAAAGAACAAAGCATTTGTGTGGCGCATAGATCAACAGAAAGCATTCGAACAGCTGAAAGAAAGACTCTGTTCAGCACCAGTATTAGCGTATCCAGTACCTGGTCAAAAGATTGTGTTGGACACAGATGCGAGTGGGTATGGAATACGTGGTGTGCTCTCCCATATCATAAATGGGCAAGAAAAAGTGATATTGATAGTGCCAAATCCTTGAACGTTCAGTCATTTTATCTACAAATTGATCACGCTAAGCGCTAAGGAGATTATTACAATTTAAAAATCCTGAAGGACAATTGATGCGCTGGATTGAACGGCTGCAGAGTTATGACTTTACAATCATCGTGGTAAGGCAAATGCTTTATCCCGTCATCTTTCAAAATAGAATGTAAACATTGTTCTCGAGTGGAAAGCAAGAAGCACATTTTCGCCATATGACTTACGAATATCTTGACGGAGGAGTCATGGATCACCGAACAAGTGCAAGAAGATCAGCGGAATGACCCAGATCTCGTAAAGCTTATGGAATACAAGGAGCAGGGCATACGTCCAGATTGGCATAATATGGCTAATGAGAGTCCAATAGCAAAGGCATACTGGGCGCAGTGGCACACCCTGCACTTACGAGACGGATGTTTATTCCGAACATGGGAAAGTACAGATGGAAAAATCACTAATGATCTTCTAGTGGTACCCAAGGCCAGAATAAATGAAGTGATAGCTGAGTATCACAATGCCTCCAGTGGAGGGCATTTTGGAATCACCAAAACCGTCGAGAAAAAAAGGAAGGATTTTATTGGATTAGATGCCACGACCATGTCGCTGATTGAATTAGGAAGTGTAAGCAATGTGCAATGGCCAAAGGTCCCACTAAGAAAAGTCTAAGGTAAGATGCACCAATACACCGAGGGTGCTTCATTTGAGCGAATTGCTATTAGTCATAGCTGGGCCATTTCCAATAAGCAACTCAGTGATCAAGTATGTTCTGGTGGTTATAGATTACTTCAGTAAGTGGACTGAAGTATACCCCATTCCAAATCAAGAAGATAGTACAGTTGCCGATGTATTCGTCAACCAATGGATTACTCGTTTTGGTGTACCGATTGAGTTACACTCAGACCAAGGTCGAAATTTCGAACCAGTTGTATTCCAAGAGATGTCTCGTATATTGAATATATACAAAACTCGTACAACACCTTTGCATCCGCAATCTGATGGCATGGTAGAACGATTTAACCGTAGCTCTGAGGAATACTTGAGAAGAGCCGTGGATAAATACCAAAGAGACTGATGTACATATACCGATGTTCATGATGTGCGCATATCGATGCGCACAACATGATATGACGGCTACTACACCGTCAATGGCAATTTTTGGAAACTCAGTTCATCTGAGAGCGGTCGCAAATGATAAGCGATAAGATAGGTATAACTTGAAAGCAATAAGGGGCGAATAAGGTTAAGAGGAGGGCAGTGTAGCGAATATCGATGGTTGGTGACTCATCACTATTGTGAATGACACGAATATTGGCAACATCGAAACGAATGTCTACAAAAAAGAAATAGGCGATAACCAGAACACACCAACGAGAAAGAAAAAGAAGAATCTCGATAAAGGAAGATTCAGGAGTGTTGTCACAGAGTAAAAATAGGACCAGTTGTTGACAAATCAATCAATCAAATCCCGAAAGGGATCGCGCGAGTACATTAAAAGAGTCATTGTAAATAGTTGATTGTAAACAGAGTTGATTTAATAAATTCTTGCGGTATATAGTTGTACAAAATAAAGTTGATTCAAATATATATATTGTTGGAGAAATTTCTGTAACAGGCACTAAGCATGTCGTACATATGCACACTTGCATATACCGTTCTTTTTCTATTCTCTTTTTACTCAGTCTCTTATAACTGTTTCTCATTTTTTCTGTACCAAATGGAATTCTAACATTGTTAAATGTTTTTGCAACTTGTACTCTCAATAAAGCACTTGAACTAAACGGACGCTTCTTATTTTTACTGCATCATAGTGATTTTATTATTCTTGAATCCTAACAGGTTATGGGCCCAGGAATGCAAGAATAAAAATTCTTTTTTTAAAAATAGTTTTCGTGTATTATGAGTGATATCGAAGTTGAGGAATTAGCAAAGATCGCGGAAAATAAAAATAATATTATTGAGGTTAATATTGAGAAACGTGATCTCATTGATACACCGGTTTTGAAGATTTGAAGATGGCGTCTAGTTCTGTGACTAGCTCCTCTCGCATTGAGCTGCTGTCCAAAGATAATTTCGACACATGGTCCTTACAAGTAGAGGCGCTCCTCGTTAAAAACGACCTCTGGGATTATGTGAATGGCACATGCTTAATGCCAGCAGAGGAGGCTGCGAAAAATGCATGGTTAAAGCTCGACAAAAAGGCGAAGGCGGACTTGATTCTCTCTATTCAACCAGTGGAGCTTAAGCAGATTCGAGGGTGCGAGACATCGCGAGAAGTATGGCTTAAGCTACAATCAATATACGCATCGAAAGGTCCTGCGCGTAAGGCGACGCTTCTAAAGCAGCTTATGTTGCAAAAGCTTAACGAAGGTGACGATGTGAGGGAGTATATTGCGAAGTTTTTTGATGCTGTGGATAAGCTGGAGAGTATGAATGTACCAATTAACGGAGACTTATTGTCCATCATGTTGCTATACAGTCTACCTTCGTCCTATGAAAATTTCCGATGCGCCATCGAATCCCGAGACGAATTGCCAGATGCTGAGGTGTTGAAGGTAAAGATTATTGAGAAGAGCGAGGCGCGCAAACAAGCACCTGGAAACGTAGTTGTAGCGATGACGGCTGGCCCTAGTGCTCACGCTCGTAGAAGAACTATGAAAGATAAGGGTAAGAGTACTTTTAAAGGCGGTTTTAAGTGTTTCAAGTGTGGTGCGCTGGGACAAAAGGCGAATGCTTGCAATGCAAAGAAAGCAGATGGTGACTATTCTTCGAAGAAGTCCGTGCATAACGTAAACGAATCTTACGCTGCGTGTTATAATGCCTCGATAGAGGAGGCGTGTGCCGTCGATACAGCACGTGTGAAGCGCATGTGGATTCTTGACAGTGTATGTACTGCGCATTTATGTGGCGATGTTAATACCTTCACGAATATTCAAAATGCGTCTCAGGCAAGACTGAATCTTGCAAGTCAGGCTTCTGCAGATGTCAGAGGCCAAGGAGCAGTTTATTTATCCGTGGCTGGTTGTAATGGGCCAGAGCAGATTAAATTTGAAAATACACTATTTGTTCCTGATTTGCGCACTAACCTTATTTCGGTGGCCAAAATCACCGACAAAGGGCATAAGGTGACATTTTTCAAAGATGGCGCTTATGTGAGCGATGAAAATGGAAATACAACACTGATCGCAGATCGAAAAAGGGACTTGTACTACGTGCGCGAGAGCAGTGAGTGTGCTGCGGCCCAAGCGCAGTGCTCCGAACTGTTGAAGTGGCACTGGCGTTTGGGACATCTGAACGGAAAAGATTTAACCAGAGCAATACGCGATGGAGTGCTGCCTGCAACAGCTTTTGCCGATGCTAAAGAGCTAGCAAGCTGTGAGGTTTGCTTAAGAGCAAAAATGACTGCATTACCATTTAAGAAAGGACGCCAACCGTGCTGTGAGCTGCTGAAGATTGTGCATTCTGACGTGGTTGGTCCATTTAGGGAAGAATCATCCTGTCGCGCAAAATATTTTGTGACTTTCATTGATGACAGCACCAGGTGGTGCGAAGTGAACTTTTTGCGTCAAAAGTCTGGCGTTTTTGAGGCTTTTAAGCTGTATAAGCAACACATTGAGAGGCAAACAGGCCAGAAAATAAAATTCCTGCAAAGCGATAACGGTCGTGAGTATAGTAATAATGTTTTTGATCAGTATCTTTCAGATAATGGCATCACTAGAAGACTGAGCATTCCCCGTACTCCAGAGCAAAACGGAGTTTCGGAGCGCATGAATCGCACACTTTTGGACATGGCGAGGTGTCTTCTATTACAATCTGGATTGGGCGCGTCTTTCTGGTCAGAGGCCATAGCTACCGCCAGCTACATACGAAATAGATGCCCCACAAGTGTTTTAAGCTGGAAGACTCCGTATGAAAAATTACATAGAGAAAAGCCGGAGTTAAATTACTTCAGAATTTTTGGGTCCAAGGTAATGGTTCTTGACAGGGTTCCTGGAAAGTCAAAGCTGGCGCCTAGAGCTGTTGAAGGTGTATTCGTCGGATATCCGAGGGACAGGAAGGGTTACCGAATATGGGTTCCTAGCAAGCATCAATTCATATGTGCACGAGATGTCAAGTTTTTGGAAATGGCTCAACAAAAATTACCAGACTCCACCACTATTGAAGAATTTTTGTTGCCGCACGATCTAGACGAAGATATGCATAACGATTCGAATAACCGCAGATTTGTCGAATTTTCTCCTTGCAATCAGAGTAGTGAGAGAGAGCTTAGTTCGGAGGTTTGTGAGAGCGTACAAGAAGAAGCAATCCGAGCTCCTGGTAGGCCAAAGTTACTGCGCACTGGAGGCAGAGGGCGTCCCCGTAGAATTTTTCTTCGCTCACGCACAGTAACTGTAGAAAAAGAAAATGAGCCGCGTACAGAGTCAGAAGGCGAATCTGATGACATTGATGATGATGTTTTTGCTGGTGTGGCAGAAATTGAGCTGCGAAGTGCTTTGAAGGGGCCCGCATGTGAAGAATGGAAAGACGCAATTGAGTCAGAAGTGACGAGTCTTCTTCATAATGATACGTTTGATATTGTACAGAGCGAGAATAACGAGAGCCTCGTGGGTTGCCGATTCGTACTCACGAACAAGTATGGAGCGGGAGGTAAAATTGAGCGACGTAAAGCCCGCCTTGTAGCTAAAGGCTACAGCCAGAAGTATGGTGTCAATTACCATCAAACGTTCGCTCCAGTTGCTAGGTTGGACACATTAAGGCTAATGTTGGCTTTAGCAATGCAGTTTGATATGAAGATATGGCAATTTGATGTTGTGACGGCATATTTAAATAGTTCTTTGGATGAAGATGTTTTTATGAAAGTACCGGAGACTTTGAATGAGATGTTGGAACGTATTGTTTTAAAGCAAGGTGAGAATACTCATATTGGCGACCGAGCCAGCAGGATGTTGCATGATTTGCAGGATGGCACCAGCGTGTGTAAGCTGAAGAAAGCTTTATACGGTCTAAAACAGGCTGGGCGTCAATGGAATATTAAACTAACTGCAAAACTTATGGAGATAGGTCTCACACCTACTAAAAATGAGCCATGCCTCTTTTATGGTACGCTTAATAATAACTTTATTTTGCTGTTGGTATACGTAGACGATCTGCTGATAGCATCGCGCAGTACGAAAAGTATTCAAAGCATTAAACATCAGTCGCAAGACTAGCTCAGTTTGTAAACAACCCGTCTATAAGCCATTGGACAGCTGCTAAAAGAGTTTTGAGATATTTAGCTGGCACTGCAAAAAGAGGATTGGTGTATAGAAAAACTAAAAGTCCTTTAGTGGGCTACTCTGATGCCGACTGGGGCGGTTGCACCATAGATCGACGTTCTTATACGGGATATATTTTTTTGCTCAGCGGTGCTGCCGTGGCATGGAAATCTCAAAAACAGCGCACAGTGGCTTTGTCTTCCACCGAGGCTGAATACATCAGCTTAGCCGAAGCTGCAAAAGAAGCCCTTTACTTAAGAAGCCTTTTGAACGAGCTCAGCTTGCAAGAGTTTGCTAGTACAACTATATTCGTCGATAACCACGGAGCGCAATATTTAGCAAGTAATCCTGTTTTTCATGCTCGCACCAAACACATCGACATTAAACATCACTTCGTTCGTGAATCGGTTGGTGCTGGGATGTTTGCTTTGAAGCACGTATCTTCACAAGAAATGATTGCCGATGTTATGACGAAAGCTTTAGTAAAAACTCTTCATGAAAAGTGCCTATTTGGCATGGGATTTTCTACTTGAACGACCTGCCTATTGAGAGAGCGTGTTGGAGAAATTTCTGTAACAGGCACTAAGCATGTCGTACATATGCACACTTGCATATACCGTTCTTTTTCTATTCTCTTTTTACTCAGTCTCTTATAACTGTTTCTCATTTTTTCTGTACCAAATGGAATTCTAACATTGTTAAATGTTTTTGCAACTTGTACTCTCAATAAAGCACTTGAACTAAACGGACGCTTCTTATTTTTACTGCAACATAGTGATTTTATTATTCTTGAATCCTAACATATATACATATATATATATATATATATATATATATATATATATATATATATATATATATATATATATATATATATATATATGTATATATATATATATATATATATATGTATATATGTATATATATATATGTATATATGTATATATATATATGTATATATGTATATATATATATATATATATATATATATATATATATATATATATATATATATATATATATATATATATACAATATGGAGGAAGCGAGCAGTTGTTGTGTGGTCCCTGCTGCGGAATCATGCTAGTTGTTTGAGTTTGTTGAAATCAAACAACAACATTATATACAAATGTGATTTTTGTGTTAATGACCCTGCGTTAATCTGCCTCTAAAATATTGACGTTTGTACAATATGAAATCAATTTTTAACTCTCTTAAAATTGCTCATTATAAGTGATGCGAACAATACACCTTAGTCCTTAGTAATAACAATTATAAAAGTAATGTTGGTATTACGCGCTCTAAATCAAAGGTCATTGACTCAAAAGTGCACAGTGTTAGATGAAGCAGTATTTCTAATTCGTCACCTTCTCTACCTCGCTGAATTAATACCAATAACAAACGTCCTATGCTCTTGAATTATCGCTGTCAATCATCTTCATATAAGAGATTATCTGAGAGTGCCCTTATTAATCAACATTCTCATCAGCAACAGCAAATTAACATAGATGTTGTTGCTGCTGATATGTGTTCAGATAAACAAATCAACAAATAATCAATATTTTCATCAACAACTGCAAACTAATATAAAGGGTTATCCATTTTGCGGTTTCAAAAGTAAATGTAAATAAAACACATATAAAATATTTTTTATCATGATATTTCTTTTTTATTATAAAGTTTGAACGTTGACATTATGTGTGAAATACTACATCATTTAAATGACCACCACGCGAATTGTTGCAAGCATCGATTCTTTTGAGGTAATTTTCGACCATATTGGGCGGTATCTCAGCCATAACGTGACGAACGGTTTTTAGGTGCTCAAGAGTTAAAGGTTTATCTGCATAAACACGGTCTTTCGCATAGCCCCATAAAAAAAGTCAAGCGGTGTCAAATCGCATGATCTTGGTGGCCACTTGATATCGCCACGACGAGAAATTACGCGGCCAGAAAATTTCTCTTGCAATAAAGCCATATTCGCTCGAGTTGTGTGGCATGTGGCACCGTCTTGTTGAAACCACATATTCTCTAAGTCGTATTCTTCAATAGCAGGCAAAAAAAAAGTCGGTTATCATATGACCATAACGCTCCGAATTGACGGTGACAGTCGTTCCATCGTCGTTTTCGAAGAAGTAAGGCCCAATCAAATCTCCGGACCAAAGAGCGCACCAAGCAGTGACTTTTTGTGGATGTAGTGGCCTCTCTTCAATTACTTGAGGATTCTCAGAACCCCAAATACGACAATTTTGTTTGTTAACATACCCACCGAGTGAGACATGTGCTTCGTCGCTAAAGAAAATTTTGTTCGAAAAATCGCCGTCCACCGCCTGTTGTTCAAGCACCCATTCGACGTATCTACGACGTTGTGAATGGTCAGCTGGCTTCAGTTGTTGTATGAGCTGGATTTTATATGGATGTAGGTGTAGATCCAAATGCAAAATACGCCATAATGTGCCGTAAGACAGTCCTAATTCCTGAGAACGACGAGGAATCGACACATTCGGGTCTTCGGCAACACTTTCACTTACAGCAGCGATATTTTCGGTGGTACGAGCGAAACGATGATGCACAGGTCTTACAATATCTGTAACCGATCCAGTCTCTTCATATTTCTTCACAATTTTGCCAATTGCTTGCGTAGTTGGACGATTATGTAAACCATAATCTCCTCTTAAAGCACGATATGTGGCTGTGGCAGAATCACCATTTTTGTAGTAGGTTTTTACAATTTTAATGCGTTGTGCGATAGTTAAGCGATCCATTTTCGCAAATGTCAGACTTTGAACTGAAAAAGAAAAATTGTTTTAACAACTCAGTTTGACAGCTGTCGAATTCTAGCCCTATACTTTTGAAACCGCGAAATGGATAACCCTTTACAAGTAGGTGTTGTTGCTGCTGATATTTGATGCTGTTCCTAACCACTCCACATCTAATGAAGTTGTAGTTACTGTTGCCGTTAATTCTATTATTATAATACAATGAACTTGCCATCGGTTTCGTAAAGGTGGCTGCATCTATTTTTTTAAATAAATAATATTTATTTTTAAATAATATAATATTTTAATCAACTATGTAGCTGAGCATGCTGGTGTTGATAAAAATTTCCTGACATGCTATAAATTGATAAAAAGAGATGTGGATATTGATGCTGTAAATCGAATTAATTTCAAATTAGGCATTTCGCCATCTCATTTCAACACTCTACTTAATCGTTGGAATTGGCTTACTGATATAAAAGTTCACCCTTTTTTTTCTGTCTGCATAGCTAAGATAGGTAACTCAAACATGAATGATATGTGGTATCAGAATGTGGAAGCATGGAATGATAACATCTGCACTAATGCAATAAAAATCTATTACCAAAATGCTTCTGGAGTTCGGTCCAAAGCAAATTCGCTGAGTAGCTGCTCATATGTGTTTCCTATATTCTCCCAAAAAGTTCATTCGAATTATATAAAACAAATTTTAATTTATGTAAATTAAATTGAAGTTACTTTAATGATAGTGCTGCTTTTACTCCATCTAATGCTTTCCTAGACCTTGATCTTGTACGAATTAATGATTGCTCAAATAAGCTAAATAGATTATTGGATTTAGTGTTCATAAGTAGTCTAATAATACAATATTAACTTTTCTATCAAAGAAGTCGCTTTTCCGATACCTACGTCTGATATGCATCATGTTCAGCTATCTATTTATCTTAAATTTTATAAATTTTCGCCACATATAGCGTCAAATAATTAACTCCTCAGTTTCAAATATATTTTGTGAGACTGTGATATGTTAAATAAGGAAATAGCGAACATAAATTGGGAAAACTTATTCAAGTCACTATTTAAATCGAACAAAATATAAGTTACGTCTGAGCTCAAAAGATTGAAAAATCTTAGAAATAAGAAAATTACTTTATTCAGGTCTGGTGGTGTTTTCGCAAGGTAACGTGTCTAACTGCCTCAACCGGGTGGGGCTAGGGCAATCCTTTTTGAACTCATCGCAAGTCAACTCACTGGCTGTCATTTAGTTTGATGTAAGCGCTATGTGATGATACCTCTATTTGTTAATGAGGGGTAGTCATGTAGCTTGCTCTGTTTACTATGTGATGGCGCCTTCATTATTATTAATGGGGGCCCTCCACGTGGCGACCACCGGGCAACGTCCTAATGGCACCCGCTGGGAGGCGGCTGAAATGAGTGGCGAAAATCTCCTCGGTTAGAGGTTGTGCGTTGGGTTTGGGACCCACCACATGAATAATGTAAAAATGCCTCGGAAACGGACTACCCCCTTTATTGATGACCCCTGGCTGCTCGCCTGCATGCACCAGCTCATAAGCAGAATTTGGTCGAATGATAGCATGCCTGATTATTGGAGGCTCAGTGTTCTCTGTCCTGTACATAAAAAAGGAGACCCCACAATTTGCGCCAACTACCGTGTAATAAGTCTCCTGAGTATCGCATACAAGGTCCTATCGAGCCTATTGTGTGAAAGATTGAAGCCCATGCTACACAAACTGATTGGACCTTATCAGTGTGGCTTCAGACCTTGTAAATCTACCATCGACCAAATTTTCACACTGCGCCAAATCCTGGAGAAGACCCAAGCAAAACAGGTCGACGCACACCACCTATTTGTTGATTATAAAGCCGCTTTCGACGGTCCGGTAAGAGATTACCTCTACGCAACAATGACTGAGTTCGGTATTCCTGCAAAGCTCATTCGACTTTGTAGGATGACACTGCATAATTCCTGTTGTGCAGTGAAAATTTGGAAGGACCTCTCCGCACCGTTTAATACAGAACGGGGTTTCAGACAAGGTGATTCGTTATCGTGCGACTTCTTCAATCTTATTATGGGGAAAATAATACGAGCTGCTGATCTACGACATAATGGCACTATCTTCAACAAAAGTGTCATGCCGTTAGCGTATGCTGACGATATTGACATAATCGGCGTGTTCGAGCAGTCAGTGCAGCATTCTCAGTTGGAAAGAGAGTCGCGTCGAGATCTCCCTCGAAGAACGAAAACTACACTCTAGAAGTCTCTCATCATGCCTGTCCTAACATATGGCTCTGAAGCCTAGACAATTTCCACCTCGGATGAGCGAATGCTTGGAGTTTCCGAGAGAAAAGTCCTACGCAAGATCTTTGGACCTATTTGCGTTGGTGGCGAGAACCGAATAAGGTACAACCATGAGCTGTACGAGCTGTATGCCGATATTGACATAATAAAACGCATCAAAATCGGCGGCTGCGCTGGCTAGGTCATGTCGAGCGAATGGAAGAACACGCTCCAGCTAAAAAGGTGTTATATTCGGAACCCGCTGGAGGACCACGCAGAAGAGGAAGACCTAACCTCCTATGGTCTCCGATGAAAGACCAAGTACTGGAGAACCTGACGGCGCTTGGAATTTCTAACTGGCGCCAGCTAGCGAAGAACAGAGATGGCTGGCGAAGCATATTATATTCGGCCTAAATCGATATTCGGTTGTTATGGCCACATAAGTAAGTAAGTAATAAGTAGCTTTATTCGGATAAACATTTATTATATGAGAGAGTTTAATTTTCTCGATAATTCTCTATATAAATGGTATATTATAAATTTCGAAACTAATATTAAGAATAACTCTAAAGAATTTTGGCGTTACATTAATTTAAAAAAAAAAAAAATATTTCTAATATTCCAGGTACTATGCTTTGGAATAACAGACATTCCTTATCTGCTTTAGGAACGGGTAATGTATTCTGTTATTTCTTTATATCCAACTTTGAGAAAGTTGCTGTTTGTTCCTACTTGATGTTTGATGCTACTAATACCATTGATCTTGTGTTGTGTACTATTTTTCCACAACACTTACTAAGTACCTAGCTCACAAGATTAACACCTAGACCTAAGCTTTTTAATATCCCTCGAGTCTAACACACTCGTTGACTGAAATAAAACAATTATATTTTATTAAGGATACTTGCGGTTTCTACTTTATTGCTGGTGTTTTTTACTTTTTCACTAATACTGGAGGGCCTCATAAGGATAGTAGTATTTACACTTTTACTTAAACTTTACACTAATACTGGAGGGCCTCGTAAGGATCGCAGTATTTACACTTTTTCTCAAAGCTAACACTTCGGTGTAAGACTGACAACTGAACAACCACTACCTTCAGTAAGCTGGCAGTTTATATGCCATTTTTCTAACACTAGCTACATATCAATCTTCCCACATACCAACATATAACATACAATAATATATTCACACCACTTGTGTGTATGTATGTATGTGTTTATGTACCCGACCGATGCACTCGCCACGTGTGTAGATTCTACTTGAGAAAGCAACATTTTGATATTCTCACACATGAGTAGTCCCCGTGATTTTAGTTATCATGTATGCTTACACAGGTGTGCTTACGTAAGTGCAGAACTACGAATGGAGTGGGAAAGTGCTTTGTCAGCATTTTCACACCCAACTGCAACTCAGTTAGCTCAATGTTCTGACATTCCACAATTATAAGTAATATTAGTATGGATTGTGTATATCACAACTTCGAGCAATGTTGGTATGTGTATTGACAAATATGTAGTTCCCAATTTCGGGAAATATGTCGCGAGGCAAAATATGCATATGTGCATATTTCATATTTTGGCTCGCAACATCCCGCCCTTCTCTCAGGATGAAAAAATTATCATTATGAAATAATAATAATATTTTCTTATAAGAAGAAGTTAAAATTATGCTTATTTTGTAAAATTTAGCACAATTAAAAATGTATAATACTTTTAGGAATAAAATACGAAGTATTATGTACATATATGGTTACTGGTAATTCGGTGATTATGGTGCCGATGATGACGATGAGTTTTCTGATAGTTGTTGTCTGCTGTAATTAGCTTTTTTTTTAATGGTTTTGTTGCAGATTTTGTTGTTGAATTCTAGTGATGCAAACAGTAACTTCTTCTTTATCAAGGTTCGATTTTTGTTTCGGCAATTAGAGCGAGATTATTTACATTTAGTTGATCTTCTGGATGTTTTGTCATGGAATCGTTATCTGGATTATTATTGTGGAAAGTTAGTTTGGTGTGCTTGTGGGTTGATGCTGGTGTCTAATGCGTCCGATGGTTTGATTCGACAGATTTTTTTTTTGTATAGGAATGGTATGAACAATATCTTGCAAAGTGGGTTTTATGTGTACCGCACTGCTAAGCAATATTATCGATGTGAAACTCTGTGCTCCTGGTGTAAGTGTTTAATGATTGGAGCAATAATGAATATGTAATTTTGGTTCTGTTGTTTATAATTTTCTTCTGATGTGGATCAAAATTCATTATCACTGATAAATACAGTAGCTGAAATATGCTATGAATCGGTTGTGGTTTCATAGCTATTATTGTTGATGTCTCTTTGCTACGTAGCGCTGGTTAGGTACACCAAAGTTTATTGGTTGTAAATTTTATTGTTTTGTAAGTTTGTTATGGGTGCTCACTGTACTGGGCCTGCTTTGTTTTCTGCTATGGGCTTATTTGTTCTTTACTGCCTCAAGGATAGTTTTGTGTCATCCTTCTCTTGGTTGTTACTGTTGTTAAAGCTGATAATATTGCTGCGTTTGCATCTCTCGCAATTTCACAGTATGAGTTCTCATGCTTTTCAATACCCATTTTATTTATTTATTTTAGGGTGGAAATTGCTGAGACTTGGAGTCAGCAGTTCTATGTTTATTTGGTAATGTTGTAATATTTTTAACATTTTCTTGACGGCACATGCTTATACTATTTAATTGCTTACAGTCATTCTTAACTTCTAGTATAGAGTTTTCACAAATTACATAGTTTTCATTTTCTATTTTTATGATGTATTTCCCTTTTCTTATTGGTTTTACAATTATACTTTTACAAATTTCTTTATTCGTTATTGGGAAGCTTAATATGTAAAGAATTGATGTTTTGTTTGAAGCGACTTTAACATTTGCAAACTCTATAGCTTCAATTATATCCAAATATGGAATTTTTCGTTCTTCCATTAAGTTTTTGATTATTTCTATTTCCTTACTTGCTAACAGGAATGTATTTATGATACCTACTTTTGCCCATTGTATGGAGTAGGCTGTATTTATTATATTTTCTTTTAGTATATTTATTTTCCTTTCTATACTCTTAACTAAAATATTTTTCAGCATCTCGCTAGATTTTACTTGATTGGTAATTGTATTATTAATATCTGTTATTTCGTTAATTTTCTTAAATATTTCTTTATTAATAATTACTTGTTTATTATTGTTTTCTAATACGCCGTTTATCTTATCCTTAATTATTTCGTAATCTGAGTGATCGGGTGAGCCGGCTAACCATTTCCAGGCTGTTCCTAACTCATTTATAGCTCTACGTTCTCTTTTGGGTGTTATTTCAGTCATTTGATCCTCTATTGTTTCTATTTCGTTTTGCAAGAATTTGTAGTCGTCGTCTGATTTCTTCAAGTATCTGTCCGTAGTTAATTTAATTTCTGCAATGATCTTCTCATACTGTTCTAGTTGTATAGAATGTATTAGTTTAAAATTGCCTATTTGGATTTTTGCTTCTCCCGTTTCTATAGTTGCTATTGGTGCGTTTGTGTAGTCCAATATATGTGTGTCTGCTGTACCTGTTGTCAGTATAGTGCTGAAAATACTAACAGAAATTCTGTTTTTAGTTTCTGATATTGGTTTTGTGTATCTTTTTCCCTGTTTCAGTTATTACTGTTGATAGATTGTTCGTTTTTACTATTTCCTGTCTATATTTCGGCGTTAGCTTTGACCCTAGTCTTTTGTTTATTGTGACGTAAATTATGTCGCCTGGTTCGTATGTTTTAGGTGGTTCCCTTTTCTTGTTGTGATGTGATATGTCTTTGCCCTGCTTCGTCTTAAGTCTTTCTATATTCGTCTGTCTAGCTTTTTCGAATTGTTCTGGGTCGGTTTATACGTTTCGTCCAAAGAATATGTCTATTGGTATTTTCCCTGTTACTGAATGTATTGAACAATTATATTGGTAAACCGATCGATCGAGTAGGTCTGTGAAACTTCTCTCATTATTCTCCATTTTTAAACATCTCATGATTTCGGATAGTGTTGAATGAAAACGTTCGACCTGTCCATTAACGGATCTTTTGTATGGGGGTGCGACAAATATTTCTATCCCTAACTGATCCTCTACCATAAATTTTATTGATGCCGAATTCAATGACTTTTCATTATCTATAACTATAGCTTTCCGGACTCCGAATTGAAAAAGTACATCGTGCATTGTCTAATATGCTCCATTGCTTTGGATTAGATACATTTGGCTAGAGCATACTTCGAAAATTTGTCTACTGCTGTCAGTACAAGTTGTTTTTCGGTCATGTATATGTCTAAATGCAGTGTTTCACCTGGGTATTTAGGTATAGGTGTTGGCTTTAATTCCAAATGAGTAGGATGTCTGTCGTATTTCTGCTCCTTACAGATTTGACATTGTTTTACCAGTTTATCGACTTTTGCATTCATACGGTGGAAAAAGAATTTTTCTATTATTTGTGCCTTATTTTCTTGACTGTTTCTATATGCTCTTTTATGTACCTTAAGAATTTCAGCTTCCTGTCTGTTTTCTTCCGTTAGATCTTCGACTTGTTTCTGAGTAAACCTGACTTTATAATTTTTAAAGTGTAATGGGTATAATTCTTGTATCTTTCCTAGCGTGTGTTCTGCGGCTTGCATTGCATTGATAACAGATGGGATGGGTTAAGTTTTTCTTTTAAAATGGTTATAAGGTTTTGAGGGTGGTTTTGAGATGAGGTGTCTATGAAAGGTGGGGAAGGTATTTCGAACCTGTAAGAGTCGATGCCTACTGATAATATAATCTGATTTTTGAAGGCATTTATTGGAGTTTCTACGCTTGGTATAAGGTTGTGCGACGAACTTTCATCACTGTGTTGTGTTGCTGTCATTGAATTGATTTGTTGAGGGATTCTCGATAGTGCGTCTGCTACAACGTTTGATTTTCCGGTTTTGCATACGAGGGTATAATTATATTCTTCTAATGCTGCTTTCCATCTTTTTATTTTCGTGTTGCTGTTTCTACTACTGAGTGCGTATGTCAACGGTTGATGGTCTGTAAAGATTTTTACCTTAGATATCCCGTATAAGTAATTTCTTAATGATTTCAGTGCCCAAATTATGACAAGCATTTCGCGTTCATTAGTTGCATATTTCTCTTCTGCTTTCGCCAATGTTCTTTATAAAAATGTTATTGGTCTGTCATCTTGAGATAAGACGGCGCCAATAGCATGGCTCGATGCGTCTGTTGTGAGGTGGAATTCTTTTGAAAAATCTGGAAAAACTAATATTATATCTCGTGAAACAAGTGAATTTTTCAGACTATTGAATGATTTGACTGCGTCGTCACTGAGTTCTATAAGCTTTTTGCTTGAATATCGTTTGGACAGTCGTCCCTCTTCCACTCTTAGAAGTGACATTAGCGGTTTAGCCACTTTGGCGTAATCTTTTATGAATCGCCTGTAATACCCTGATAGTCCCAAAAAGGATCGGAGTTCTTTTAGTGTTTTTGGGATAGGATATTTTACGATTGCGTCAATTTTATCTGGGTTGGTTTTTATTCCTTCGTTTGTGATTACGAATCCTAGAAATTGTACTTCTCGTTTCAAAAAATCGCATTTGTCTAATTGGCATTTGATATTTGCTTCTTCTAGCGTTGTGAATACTTTTCCTATATTTTCAAGGTGTGTTTGTAGATCTTTTCCAAAAATTATGATATCGTCTATGTATACGTAGCATATTTTCCCGATGTGTTCCCGAAGTATGTCGTCCACTGTTCTTTGAAATAATGCCGGGGCGTTTTTGAGTCCGAAGGGTAATCGTGTGAATTCATATTTGCCGTTGTTTACTGAAAATGCTGTCTTCTCTATATCGCTTTCTTTTAAAGGTATTTGGTGAAAACCGCTTTTCAAGTCAAGTACGGAGAACCAATATTTCTGGCCGAGTTGGGCTAGGACATCATTTATTTCGGGTATTGGGTATCTATCTGAAATGGTTGCTTCGTTGATTTTCCGATAATCAATAACCATTCTGTATGGTTTTTCGCCGGATGCGTCGGCTTTTTTTGGTACGATCCAAACCGGTGAGTTGTATGGTGATCGAGATTTGCGGATAACTCCATCCTTTAGTAGTTGTGCTATTTGTTTTTCTATTTCCTCTTTTAGTGACATGGGGTATTGATAAAATTTCGAGTATATTGGAGTTTCATTCGTCGTTCGGATTTCGGCTTGGATTCTGGTGGTATACGATAGTTTTTCATCTGGTTCGGCGAATAGTTTTTTGTGTTTGGTAGTGAGTGAGTTTATTGCTTGTTTTTGCTCTTCATTCATATGTTTATCTCGGATATTGATATTGTTAATTGATTGTGTGGGCTGCTGTTTTATCTTTACGCGAAATTTGTCTTTTAATTCCATGTAATTATGTTCTAAAAAAATTTTTGCGGATAGTTCTTTTAGGCTGTCGTTACCTAGTATTCCGTGAAAGTTTTTAAGTGTAGGTAACAGAAAGAATTTTAAATTGTTATGTGGGTTGTTAAAGAGGTTCGCTATGGTATGGTGAGTGATCTTGACGTTTCCAGCTATGGAACTTGCAAAGAAGGTTTTATTATTGGGTATGGGTTTACTAACTAATTTTGGTTGTATGTAATTTTTACTTGATCCGGTGTCTAATAATATTTTTAGAATTTCGGCGCTTTTGGTTTTTACTTCGAAATACGGTAGCGACGAAGGATTTATTCTAAAAAATTGATATCGCCACAATCTATGGTAGTGAAGCCATCGTTTTCTGAAGGGTTTTGTTCTAATTCACCTAGATTTGAAGAGGCCATATCTTGATATTGAGAGATTTCTTGTTCTTCAGTAGGGTATTGTTCGTAATTGTATTGTTGTTGTGCTATATTGTTGCTAGTATTAGGCATTATATGATAGTTTCTTTGATATTTGTGTGGAATTGGGGCTCTTTGAGATGAAGAGTTTGGTGCAATGGGTGGTCTCGGTTGTTGGGGTATGTATGCTAGATTGTTGGTTTATTTGACGTGTTGTCTGGAATACATTGTTTTTGCGGGCTGGAAGTGGTGGTGGTGCTAGATTGGTCATATGTGGTTTCCTTTGAACAATTTGTGTGTTCATAGCATAGTTAGTTCTGTAAGTTTGGTTTTCTAATTTCATGCAAAGTTGTAGTGCTTGTGGAAGATCTGCTGGTTCTCTAATACCAAGCAACCTGGGAAGGTCTCCATTTAGTCCTCTAATGAACGTATCAAGGGCCTTGTCCCTGTAGTTCTTTGTTACGAGGTTCACCGTTTCTCTGGATTCCTCCATGCAGGATATTTTATTTAAAATCAATGAGAGATGGGAATAGACTTTTTGATAGAATTCCGATACTGATTGATTTCCCTGTATTAGCGATGTCATTCGGTACTCAAGAGTACCTAAATTGCGCCTCTCTGCATAGTGTGCGGTTAAACATTTGGATATTGCGGTCCAATTTAGGGGGGTATTATATGATTCTAATACCGCGTCTGCATTTCCTATAATTTTGTTTCTTATTACGCTTAATATTCCGAAATATTTTGGTGTGCCTTGAGTTGAGCTATACATTCTGTCAAATAAGTACCCGGAAAGTCTCATTTTTAATTTTCCCTCTGAGAATATTTCAAAACAAAATTTTCCCCAGGTTGGCACAACTGTCAGCCACTATTCTGTGAATTTTTATTGCTATGTGTCATTTAGTTTGGTTACGGCGTCATTAGGAACAAGTCAACCATTTGTGTGCGTTGCGATTTCTTTTCGCCCCTCTTTGAACGATTTATACCAATCGTAAACTTGAGTTTTCGACATGGTTGAATCACCAAATGTTTTTTTCAACATTTCCAACGTTTTGGCACAAGAAAATTCGTTTGAAACACAAAATTTCACACAAACTCTTTGTTCGATATTTTTATCCATAGTAAAAATCGCAACGCACACAAAAGGTTGACTACCTGTTTTCTTAATTCTTCCATATTAAATTGTTGCGATTGGTTGGGCTGATTTTGATTTTCCCTGGCTACAGGATTTGGAACGTTTAAATTTATAACGGGGGGGCGTATTAGATTATTAGGATTCGACATTCCATTCTAGCTATTTTTTCCCTTATTATTGTTATTGATAGTAATGTTTTCTTTTATTTATAAACGATTTTCCTTTCCCCTTTTTTTTCTTTATTAGTCAATTTAATTTAATTATTCGCTTTTTCCGTTTATTATTATTATCTTTTATTTCTTTATGTAATTACGCAAGGGCTAGAGGGCCTCGTAAGGATCGCAGTCGCTTGTCGTAATTTATGAATTTGTTATTTCCGTATTTTTTTATTGTATTATAATTTTTTGTTATAATTAATCAAGGGCTGGAGGGCCTCGTAAGGATCGCAGTCGCTTGATGTAATTTTGTTTTATATATTGTAATTTTGCTACTAATTTCTTAGATTCAGGATTAGCTTCCTATTGGGTACACCTTCACTATGTGAATTTAAATGTACTTTAATTTAATTATTTCAATTTTAATTTCCTAATTACGATTGCTTTTCATAAATTATTTTATAATTAGCTTTCTATTGAGTACACCTCCACTATGTGAATCTAAATGTACTTTAATTTAATTATATTACTTATAATTTCAATTTTAATTTCTTAGTTACGAATGTTTTGTTAAATTGTTGTTTTTATAATGGTACACCTCTACTATGTGAATATAAATGTACTTAAATTGATTTGTTTTATATTTTACTAGCTTTTTAATTTTGCTTTAATTAACTTTCACTATGAGATCTTAATTTTTCTAAACTTACAATATTATTTTCCACAGCGGCATCGTTGTCTGCGGTTAGCACGATCGTTTCCAACGCCGACTGAAAGGATGGAGTCCTTTTTACCGTAGTTACTTGGGGATCCGTCTCAATACTTCGCGAAGGTATCTGCAAGCTGGGTTTTTTTAATCTCTCTGTAATGGAGCTGCTTGAGGTCCTTGCTTCCTGGAGCTGCTTGAGGTCCTTATTTCCTGGTTGTACAGTGTTGAAATTGGAAGTATTACATACGAGACTTTTGTTCGGGCGCCAGTTAATTATTTGGGTTGTGAATATTCATAAAAAAAATATTCTTTATTTTAAATTAACACAACACAATACCTAAACTTCTTTACTCAATCCGAGTTTTACAACTAAATTAATAATAATTATAATATTCTTAAGCTACCTGTGCCGTTGCTGCGAGTCACGTTAACGTATATATTATAACTACTATATCTACTATAACACTCAATTAGTTAGTTTTTCTTATAAGATATACATATATTCTTAATTAATTAACTCCTTTTTTTTTTTCAATATTCATTTATAATCTATACTTAATTTTTTAAAAGGTATTAAAAATGCATTGTTGTTTGGACAAAAATATAGGGACCACATTGCATTTTCTCTTCATAGTTGCAATGACCAACTTTTCGTACTTGTAGCTGGTACGATTTTCAATATTATCCGTTGAAAACGGAACGTGTTTTGTTACATATATTTCATCTTACTTTTACGGATATATATATTTGTTTTTTTTTTCGAGATATTTTGTTGTTTTTGTTTTGTTTTGTATTCAACCTAGCTAACCTTATTTATCATATTTCGTCATATAAATCCTAACGTGTTCTTACTATACTGTATTTAGTGTATATTTCTAACCCTCTAGTTGTCATTTTCTTAAAATATTGTACTATTTTTGGATGCATCCTCTATACTTAGCCTCGCCCAGTGCACATGATTATCCACACACCGAATTACAATTCAATGCGATGAATTGCAAAATATTCTAAATTTTTACATTAATTCCATAACTTCTTGTGTTTCATATCTAAATATTTTAGTTCTTCGTTTTTATGACCCTTATTGTCTCTTTCTATTTTGTCTGAATTGTATATATATATATATATATATATATATATATATATATATATATATATATATATATATATATATATATATATTTTTGTTTTTTTTTTTTTTTGTTTTGATGTTCCAGCGTTGATGCTGCACTTTATCCACAGGTTAGTACTTTCCAATTTCGACTTCAGCCATCTCTTTAATGTACCTATATTTCTTGAGGGACCCTGTATTCTTGTACGATAATAATGGAGAAAATTTTAGTATTTTAATGTAATTTTGTATATATTAATATTTTTATTTATTGTTGTCAAAAATGATGTATTAAAAGGAAGGAAAGGAGAAAGAAAAAAAGTATAAATAAATGTAATTCTAATACAATTCCCATAATTGTCAGTCGATTAAATTTATTTCCCTATTCTCACGTTATTGTACAAGTTAATGCATTGTTATGCATTTTGCTTAAGGGGAGGTTCTCCTCTTTTTAGCCGAAAATGAAGCGAAATTTGATTGTTTACTGTCGGATAATGAAAAGGCATACGAACGAACGGTTTTGATGGTTTATTAAGACAACTTTTAAAAATACAAAAAAAAAAAATTGATGAAAAAATCTAATATTGCGGCACCAAAATGGCGGATCGTGTCATCCTTTGAAAGCGAGGAGTCCTTCGATAACGTCAAGGTTGCAGCCACTTGTAGTAAACTGAAATCAAAAACTTGTATTTTATATTCAAATTAATAAAATTTCCTATGACTTATACCTATTTATAAAGAGTTTTCAAGAAAAATTATCCAATTTATGCATAGTTAAAGAAAAATTTCGATTTTACCCTCTTCTATTAAAGTTTTTTTTTGTTTAACGACAATTATTGAACAATTGTTTATGTTTATTTTAGGTATAAATCATACGAAAAACCATACTCTTTCAGGAAAATTTTAGATGAAGTAAATCTGAGCAGTAGATCATGAGCTATGCTTGACGATAGGATAAAAAAAATGCTTTTGAGATAAACGCGTTTAAAGTTAAAATGCTACATTGTACTCACATCAGCATCTTAGTCGGCTATTCCTGGCTTTAGCGAGATAAATATGTTGTGGATCGAAAAATACGATTGCACAAATATTCTAAGCATTTATACCTTTCATTTCATCAAGAAAAAAAGTCGATTTTTAAAAAAAAAAAAAAAGAGGAGAACCTCCCCTTAATATGGTCAACGTGCTATTAATTAAATTTTTTTTGTACGGAATTTTGTTTGTTTTTTTTTTGCTTTTTTGTAGTATTATGTATTTTGCTTGGTCTGTAAATTTAATTCTCTTGTATCTTTGTTTTGTACATTTCGTTCTCATACTCTTATGCATATTTGGTATTATGTTATTGTAGGGTGTTATTTGTAGAGGTGTGGATTATCGAATTTAATATTAATCTAAGTTTGGGTGGAAGGGTTTTATAAAATTATTGTGTGAAGCTTAACTAATAATTCTTACTTCACACTATTGTATTTTATATCCAAACTGAATTTTTTTTTTCTTCTACCACAAACACTATTACTTCGTTAAACTACTACTACTTATTGATAAAAAATGTTTTAGTAAGTTATTATGGTACTTTTTACCATTTTGTCCGATTTTAATAGTCGACGTTACTGGACTGTATCACTTCGTATGGTCCAGTCCAGATGGAACTAAATTTATTTTTTCTAGTCTGATTTCTTAATAATACTTTATCACCTATTTTAAAAATTATAGAGTGGATCCCTTTGTCTTATTGAATTTTAGCTGATTTCTTTGCTTTTTCTTGATTTTCCCTTACTAACTCGTGTGACCTTTGTAGTTGGTATTTTAATACTTTATTTTGATCATCTGTATTGTACACTGGTGATCTTTTTGTTTTTAGGTTTGTCGGCATATCGATATTGAAACCGTATAGGACACTGAATAGTGTACGTTTCGTCGAAGTATGTATGGTGTTATTGTGTACGTGCATCGCTGATGCTAACCATTGGTCCCAATTTGACCCATCTTCTTTAACAAAACTCCTAAGATATTCTGCTAAAGGTCTGTGGCTCCTTTCTAAATAACCATTTGCTTGTGGATGGTACGGTGTTATATGTAGTTTTTTAACACCCAGCATCTTGCATGTATCAGAAAACAGTTTCGAAGTGAAATTTGTACCATTATCAGTCACTAAAATTTTTGGTATGTTATATCGCGTAAAACGCTTTTGCTACCGGCTAGCTTCAGCATCTGGTATAACTACAAATAAAAAGTTTGGAAAAATCATCTTTAAATGTAAGTATGTATTTGTTTCCAGATGTTGTCTCTGGAAGAATTCCTACCATGTCCATATATACCTTCTCAAATGGCTTAGATGGTGTATCAGTTAATATCATTGGCATTTTCGTGAGCCTCGAGCTCTTGTTAGTTTGACATTTTTTACAATTTTTAACATATACTCCATCTATACTGTCTTCTAATCCTGAAATAAGTTTTCAGAGCACCCCGATGCCCTGATGAATCGTGGAAGTTGCGAAATATCGTCAGTATATCCTTTTCATCAGTGAGAAGTTCCGCATTATTGTTCTCCTGGTTTTCTGCATTTTCATCTAGTTCCAACTCGTCACCAGAACTTTCATCAGGCTCTTCTTGGCTTTCGGTTTCGTCGACTTTATTCCTCGCCATAGAACGAGTCACAACCATTGTTGACCCCTGAATCGGTTGTGGAACTCTGCTGAGCTCATCCGCGTTCAAGTTCCGTTTGCCTGGTTTATAAATTATTTCAAAATCAAATGCAGATAATTTTTGCCTGAAACGTGCTAAACGTGATGTCTGATCCTTTAGGTTTGCAATTCCTCGTAGTGGCTGGTGGTCGGTGTAGATCTTGAACGGTCTACCGAGTAGATAAGCTGGATAATTCTTCACAGCCCACACGATGGCTAGGAATTCCTTTTCGATGGTAGAATACCTTTTTTCGGTATCACTGAGCGCCCTGCTCGCAAAGGCTATTGGTCTATCTTTTCCAATTTCACCTTGCGATAGAATTGCACCTACAGCCTCGTTTCTGGCATCTGTTGTTAACACAAATGGTTTAGAAAAATCTGGGTAGGCTAAAATTGGCGGAGAACAAATTGCTTGCTTCAAATCTTCAAAAGCTTTCTGACATTTTTCTGTTCATTCAAATTTCGCGTCTTTTCTGAGAAGTTTGTTGATTGGCAGTGCCATACTAGCCATATTCTCAACAAATTTTCGGTAATAATTTACTAAACCTAGAAATGCCTGAACATCTTTCTTATTTTTTGGCACAGGAATATTTTTAACACATTCCACCTTACCGGGGTCTAGTCTGGAATTGCTAGTATGTGCTGTGTTGCTTAATCAAGCTCCACACGAAGTCGATTGACTAGGTTATTGCCACGTCTAGCTCTGTTGCTAATGATTCGTAGGATTTCTTGTCCATTAGACCACAAAAAAGGCAAACACACACTAGAATCAGGTCCTGTACTGCGTTAAACGTTCAACGTAAAACACCTGGTATATACAAGATATTTCGCAGTATCCTACCGGCTGCGCCAAAAGTTGTGTACTATTTTTCCACAACACTTACTAAGTACCTAGCTCACAAGATTAACACCTAGACCTAAGCTTTTTAATATCCCTCGAGTCTAACACACTCGTTGACTGAAATAAAACAATTATATTTTATTAAGGATACTTGCGGTTTCTACTTTATTGCTGGTGTTTTTCACTTTTACACTAATACTGGAGGGCCTCGTAAGGATCGCAGTATTTACACTTTTTCTTAAAGCTAACACTTCGGTGTAAGACTGACAACTGAACAACCACTACCTTCAGTAAGCTGGCAGCTTATATGCCATTTTTCTAACACTAGCTACATATCAATCTTCCCACATACCAACATATAACATAAAATAATATATTCACACCACTTGTGTGTATGTATGTATGTGTTTATGTACCCGACCGATGCACTCGCCACGTGTGTAGATTCTACTTGAAAAAGCAACATTTTGATATTCTCACACATGAGTAGTCCCCGTGATTTTAGTTATCATGTATGCTTACACAGGTATGCTTACGTAAGTGCAGAACTACGAATGGAGTGGGAAAGTGCTTTGTCAGCCTTTTCACACCCAACTGCAACTCAGTTAGCTCAATGTTCTGACATTCCACAATTATAAGTAATATTAGTATGGATTGTGTATATCACAACTTCGAGCAATGTTGGTATGTGTATTGACAAATATGTTTTCATCTCACCTAACTTATATTATACCTAAAGCCTACTCTTTATTTGCTTTTATCCGTCGTAATAGTTAACATTTATCTGATCCCTACATATCAATATCCCTCTATACTAGCCTTGTATGTTCGAGGCTTGAATATGTATCCTTTATTTGGAATCCATAATATGCTAGCTATGTTTATCGAATTGAGCGAACACTCAATTTTGCCGACCCGACATATGAGGGACTATGCAAATTAATTGACCTTATGTTATTGGAAAGCAGAAGAACAATGTTGTCTTTGATGTTCATTTTTAATTTTTTTATTTTTTATTTGTTATTATTTATTTATTTTATTTACTTACTCGCCTACCCGAAAGAGGGGCGCATCTGTTTCGAACGCACGAATCGGTGACCGATAACAGTTGCAGTCCGGACTGGTCTGTAAAAACGGCTTAGGGGAAGACGACAATCTAGTATCCGCGTCAACTATAAACAAAATCAGCTGAAATAAATGATTGATGAAAATAATATATATACAAAAAAAAAATAGTTAAGAGAATTCAATAAGCAAGCTTTTATAATGCAAAGTGGGGATGATACATCAAAGACATAATAGTAGGAATTACAATCGCAACGTAAACAAAGAAATGGATCATGTAGTGCGTAATTCGTTTTACAATTAACGTTCTTAATAGGTACATAATACCGTGTTACTCTTGACGGTATATTAAAACTTAATTCATTATGAAGGTAAGTACTAAATACATCTCCAATTAAAAGTTTAACTTTCAATGTGACATTTAGCATTAATCGCCGACTTTCCAAAGATTGTAGGTTCGAAAGCTTAGGGCGGCCTATGTATGGAGGAAGATTTCAAAGCAAACAGTAGGAGTTGTTTTTTAACCGATTTCAGTTTATCTATATACAATTGATACTGTGGGGTCCAAAGAGCAGATGCATATTATAGTATAGGTGGAATAAATGTGGTGAAAGAGTCTTTGTCTTTTGTCCATCTTTTATTGAAGGCAAAAACTCCATTAGCCTTACACAGATATTAATATGAAAATTAAAACGTAATTTGGTATCCTTGGTAAACCCAAGCCAGCAAATATTAGGACTTGCTCTAGGGTGTCATTTTGAATTTTATATGTGACATGAAAAACACATAAATTACGGGCGGGAAGCCTATGTCTACCTTTTTTAAAAGAAGCTGATGGATTACTTTGTCAAATGCTTTACTAAAGTCAGTATAAATGTCATCAGTTTGACAATTTAAAGTGAAAACGTTTATTACGGGTAAAGAAAACTCTAACGCCTGAAACATTTTAGGAATAGAACTAAATTTTGCAATTCCTCTGTAATTGTCAATGAAATAACGACTTGCACTCTTATGAAGAGGTATAATATAAGATTCTTTCCACAATTATTGTTCCATGTTTGAGTGAAGATTGGAAGATTATTGACAAAGGAACGGAAGTATTGTCAGCGTAACTAAGAAGTATAGACGTTGGAATATTGTCAGGGCCAAAACTAAAAGAATGCTTCACAGTTTTTAAGTAGCAGAACTTACAAAAAAGGTTCGACAACGAAACCGTATGAATCGTATGAATTCTAGAGTACAGAGATTCTAGTACACCGGCATGTTGAATATAAATGTTTAAGTCAGCTAATGGCGGAATAGAGAGGTAGGTAGGTAGGTAGACTGGCTGCGACCCTGGTCACTCAAGTAGCAAATAGAATGCCGTTTTGAGCCATGAATCTCGCTAAGACCTACTGAGTGTTGAAGGATATGTTACAACCAGCCGGAGTTGTTTATGAACTGAAGTATATGGGAGATCTCTATTTTAAATACCTGTCCTAGGTTATCAAAGAAAGGTCTACCTAAGGATGTTAATCGGTTTCTGGATAAGGCCGGGCATTTGCACAAGAAATGCTCTACCGTCTCCTTAGCGGTGATGTCGTTGCAGCTTCTGCAGTGGTCGTTGTGCGGGATACCCATTTTCTCCGCATGTGTACCAATGGCCCAGTGGCCTGTGCATACTGCTATTAGTTTGTGTGTGACGGCCCTAGATCTACTCAGAAGGCTCCTTGTCCTCTTCTCGCTGTAGTCTGGCCAGGCGGCTTTTGAAATTGTGCAGGTCGTGGTGCTATCCATTTCCGCTGCGCTTTGTTTAGGTAGTGTTTTTGAATAATCCCCTTGGCTTCAGCTAGGGGAACACCTACACCGGCATAGGGTGTTCGTTCATTGTCCGCAGATGAGCCCCTGCGAGCTAGCTCATCAGCATTCTCGTTGCCTGCGATTCCCTTGTGTCCTGGAACCCAGATAACTGATACTTCGAGGTAGGCAGATATTGCGGTTATTATTTGTTTACACTCTCCGACCAGCTTTGAGCTAACAGTTGGCGCGGCTAGCGCCTTTATAGCTGCCTGGCTATCGGAGAGAATTGTTGCCTTTCCAGTTATGTTCCTTTGTTGGAGCAATTCGCATGCTTGCAGAATTGCGTATACCTCCGCCTGGAACATACTGCAATAAGAAGGAAGTTTTACAGACGTTGATATTTCTAAGGACTCCGAATAGATTCCTGCTCCAACTCCAGAGTCCATTTTGGAACCATCAGTGAAAATGTGTGTATCCCTACCAGTCAGGATCCCACCTTTCTTCCACTCATTTCTACTTGGAAATACGGCCTTGATGCCTCTCTCAAAAGCCAGCTTGCGAGGGCAGAAGTCCGTCCTGTTGTCGACTAAATCTATTGGTACATTCCTAAGGATGCTACTGTGTCCTTGTTGAGTACACTTCAAACATCCAGATTCCCTGAGTCTGAGTGCCGTTTGCGATGCAGTACATAGTATGTGAAAGTCAATTGGAAGGAGGTTCAAAATAGGATCCAAGGCCGCTGCAGGGCAGGTGCGATAGGCCCCAGTGGCACCAACGCACGCAGTGCGCTGAACTTTCCGTAGTTTATTGGTGTTATAGTTCTTCCGTAGAGCTTCCCACCAAACTACAGAGCCATAGGTCAACACCGGTCTCACTACCGCTTGGTACATCCAGAGTACCATGTTCGGCCTTAGACCCCACTTCTTACCAAACATCGATTTGCAAGCATAGAAAGCGATGCAGGCCTTCCGTACTCTCTCCTCGATGCATGTTTTCCAATTCAGTTTGCAGTCTATAGTCAGTCCCAGATACTTGGTACTGTTCGATAGGATTAATTGCTGTCCATTTAGTGTTGGTAGTCTGAAGGTAGGTGGTTTGTACTTTCTCGTAAAGAGCAGTAACTCCGTCTTATCCGGATTCAACCTAAGGCCACAATCTTGTGCCCACCTACTTAGTTTTGCTAATGTTCTTTCTATGATTTCACTCATCACGGAAGGAAAGGGGTCCGAGACTAGGATCGCCACATCATCAGCGTACGCTACAATCTTAACTCCATTTGCGTTAAGTTCCACAAGGATATCGTTTATAGTTATGAGCCAGAGCAGGGGGGACAGCACGCCCCCCTGCGGTGTGCCCCTACGTACCCGCTTACTACGTTTTGCACCCCCTAGCTCAGCTGTTATTTCGCGGTTAGTGAGTAAGGATGAGATCCAATTTCTAATTGGTTCTGCTGTTTCTGTCCTGGCAAGGGCGGATCTAATGGAGTCCGCCTTGACGTTATTGAACGCTCCCTCTACGTCAACAAACGCCGCCAGAGTGAATTGTTTATACAATAGGGACCTCTCCACTGTGCGTACCACCTCATGTAGCGCAGTTTCTGTAGACCTCCCTCTCAAGTACGCATGCTGTACTGAAGAGAAAGATTTCTCGTCTAGAAGCTCCCGTATATATAAGTCTAAGATTCGTTCTAGAGTTTTTAATACAAAGGACATAAGACTTATTGGCCTGAAGTCCTTGGCCAGTTCATGTCCTCTTCTACCCGATTTGGGGATGAAAACCACCCTTGTTCTCCTTCATGTAGTCGGGATATGGTTGTAGCGAATACAAGCACGGAAGATCTCCTTTAGCTCCTTAACCAAAGAATTCTGAGTCTTATGCATCATTATAGGGAGAATACCGTCTACCCCCGGGGATTTCAAAGGTGAGAAACTATTGATTGCCCACCCTATTTTCTCCTCAGTCATGATTTTATCTAGCAGCGCCGCCGATACTTCCTGCTGTACCGGTTCGCTTCCTTGCGTTGCCTCATCAGGACTGTCTGGAAAGTGAGTATTTATGAGGATATCTAGAGTTTCGGCCGCCGATTCCGCCCAAGTGCCATCGGCGCGCTTTATAAAGGTTTTATTAGAGTGGTCTTTAGCCAGGATTTTACCGAGTCTTGCTGAGTCCTTCGTGGCCTCTATCGACTCGCAGTGTTCCCGTCAAGATTTTGACTTTGCAGTCCGTATAGCTTTTTTATATTCCCTCAGGGAATATCTATACTCCTGAAAGTCACCTGTTGCATAGCAGTCGTTGAAGATTCTTCTGAGTTTGGACCTCAGGTCGCTCAGATCCCTATCCCACCACGGTAGGAAGATCTTCTTACTCCTAGATATAGGACAGGCAACTTTGTAGTCCACCTGAAAACTTTTTTCTAGAGACTTGGCCCGGTCTTCCAGATTATTCCGGGACTCTATGGCTGTTCTATTTCTATGGAGTCTATCGATAACTACCTTGTCAAAAAGATTCCAAGATGTTCGTTTGGGGTTTCTATGTGGTTGTCTAATCTCCCTCTCCCACCCTAGGTCAAAGAGAATCATTCGAATTACAAGGTCGGGAGAGTTAGTTGTGAGTGTAATATCAAGGACTTCTTCCCACCCCCTACAGGTTTCCGAACCGGGGAAAGTGAAGGTAGGTGAATCGCCCCTGTTACAAATATTGAGATCGTAGGATATTATAAAATCAAAAAGAGACTCACCTCGCTCATTTGTTTCGCTGCTTCCCCAAATCGCATGTCTGGCATTGGCGTCGCAGCCCAATAGAGCATCCTCTTTGCTGTTACTGATGTTGCTGATGAGCCATTGGACCTCCTCGGGAGGCGCTGGACGGTCATGCGACAAGTACGCTGAAGCGATCATGAGACTATGACCGCTCTGCGACTCGATCTTGACCACTACGACATCGTAAGAACTAAAATTAGGTAGAAAGAAAGCGTTAATTGTGTTCCTTACCAGGATGCACGCCCTTGGCTTACCTTCACCATGCGTATAAAAAAGGTTGTAGTCCCTGGTGTGCAGACCCATAATCTTTGAGCGCCCTATCCAGGGTTCCTGTATAAGACAGATGTCGATGTCCTCCTCTCTGAGAAGGATTATGAGGTTGTCAGAGGCTGCTTTGGCATGCTGCAAGTTAATCTGCGCCACTCTCAGCATCTCCTTGTTTGCTGGTTTGTGGCGCACTTCCAGTTTGCGCGGTTGATGACGAGGCACCTTCCCCGGCCGGCTCAGCCAGCTTGAGCCCCTCTAGGAGCTTGTTGGCGTCATCAACCTCTTCCAGGTTATCATCCGGAGCCACCGAGGCCGGAAACACCTTCATTTTGGCCTCCCTGATGCCAAACCGAAGCTTATTTTCTCTCTGCTCAAGTGCCCCCAGGGACTCATTGCAGATAAGCAGAAGGACTGGTTGGTTGTTGCGCTGCTGCTCTTCGATCTTAATGACCGACCAGTCATCCATCGGGACACCTGGATTCTGCAGCTTCAAACACTGGATGAGCTTCGACTCATCCAGTTTCATTGCCATTTTTGGCAACCAAATACGCGCCCGGGTCCTCCTGGGAATCTCCGCTGCCGGGATGATCTTAAGCGAAAGACCTTCCCATGCGTTAGTGATCTTAGTTACGTATTTGCCCAGAAATTCCCTCGAGAATGCGTCCGCGCATTTGATCACCCGACAGCCTCGACAAACCTCCTCGCAGTTGAAGGCTGGAGCTGGAGTTTGTTTCTCCAAGAGGTGCTCGACGACCATCTCAGATAGCCGTCCCTCAATAGAGTTCCATACTGCCAGCACCGGCCTTCCATTGTTGCTCTTCGCGTCAACAATAGCAACCTGGAGGAGGTCTCTGACCACCTCACTATAAGGTTGCTTTGATGACGCTGGAGCAACAGCGGAAGGACCCCCTTCCTGCTTGGAGTACTTGCCCTTTTTTGCGGGGTGATCGGTCACGTCCTGTGACCGATTCCGCTTCGCTGTCTGCTTCGGCTGTGCTGCTTTGATTGCGAGTGAGGTCTCGTACTGCTTGATCACCGCCTCGTACCTGACCTTGTCCTCGGCATCCCGCTCGTGGACTTGACTATCTTTCTCATTCTTGGCGATCTTGTCCAGTATGAAAAGCGCCCTTTGGTACCTCGCTTTCAGCAGGGTACCGGACGACTTCTTAGACCTCTTGGAGGCCGCTGTGGCTGGCGTGCTCCCTTTGTTGGATGATAATGGAATATTTTTGTCTGTGACAGGGGTGCTATGTCTGGCGCCCTTGTCATCCTTGTTTTTGATGCTCTCCTGGCTACTGGCCAAGAGATCATCCTCCGAAAGCGCTCCCAGAGCGCTCCCCCTTACTTCCTGGTTTTTGGGTTTGTTGTGTATGTTCTCCGTTTTGATTCCCACGAGTGAACTGGAAAGAAGAGTCCACCCCAGCAGAGCCAGTATACCAGGGTAAGGCACTTAATACAACCGACCTTGCCTGGACATCGGAGGGGACCGTTAACGACTTGGTTCTTTAATCACTACCAGCCATTCAGCTCTCGGCACGGGTACCTCAACACCTTAGCTTAAAGTGTAATGTCGTCAGAGCCTCTTCTGTTATCGACAGGGTGCACCGACGTGTAGGTGAGGTTGACAATTGAATAGGAGAGGCTATATAATCGAGTCACTACCCCATTAGCACCCCGGCGGAATAGAGAAGTTATATATAAAAAAATTGTAACCAAATTTAACACGTACGCATGTAAATTCTAAATTTTCAGCGTTATTCAACTAAATTATTTCAGAAACGAAAACGGTTTGTACAGCGATAAGAACGCCGCCTCCAAGTTTGAGTAAGCAGTCCTTTCTGTATACTCGGTAATCATTGCAGAATATCTCAGAACTATGAGCAGCCAAGTTTCCGAAAATGTTCAAATGTGGTAATTACAAGCAAAACTATTCAAATGAATATTTGTAAGGTTTGTATTTAAGCCTCTAACGTTTTGATAATAAACCAAGAAGTAGCGGAATGCGGTTTTTATTTTTTTGAAGCAGAGATAGGACGTGAAATACGAGCAACATTTTCAACAACGGGTTTTGGTTTATACACAAATGCTAGTGAAATGCCCATTTTGGTTAAAAATAAACTTTTACAAGGTTATCAAAGATGTCTAATGGAACATCAATTTTGAAATATTTGTAATATATATAGAATAGAATTGACGAATACCAAAATCAGATATTTGTAATTTGGAATTGATGTAGCAGCTAATATCATCAGTTGTGATCGCATTCGAAAATTTTGAAATGAAGATATTTGTAATTTGGAATTGATGTAGCAGCTAATATCATCAGTTGTGATTGCATTCGAAAATTTTGAAATGAAAATAGACTTCTTGGGGGGAACAACGATTAATTGTTTCGGGTCGACAGCTGTTTGCGAAGAAGTAGGAATTCGGCCGAAGAAGTGACGGAGTTGTAAATACCTCTTTTGGAAGACGATGAAACACTGATGTTTACTTCACTATAAGATTTACCATACATGGAATTGCCAGGGGTACTGAAGGTTATGAGTGGTATCGAGTGGTAGAGCAGAGGGTAGTTGAGTACAGACAACTCAGATGAAGCAGACCGAGGAACAATTTTACTAATTGTGGGTGATTTTTTCTTTAAACACTTTTACAACTTTCGTGTAATGCACACCTAAAAAATAAGTAAGTATAAACCGCAGTCAATAGACCAGCCGCTGTAACTAGAATTATACCGTAAACAAGCACAGTATGTAATTAAAATATGGAACAGGACAGTTAGAAGAAATTTGTAAATGAATATAAGAACAACAACAAACAAAATTACACAATCACAAACAAAGCAAAACAACAAGGAAGAAATAACAAAATAAAAGGCAAAGATCTTAGGTCCGTTCGCGTACGTTCGCGTTTTACAAATTATTACAAATTTTATTATTTCTTCCTGGAAATGTGTTCGTGTACGCCAAAAACCAGTAAAAGAGGGGAAATTGAGAGAGAAATTGATTTCCTCTCTGTGATAATTCTTGCAAATTTTTACTGGTAATATTTCTACTAGTAAGAATTCGTAACATAGAAAAAACAGGAGTTCTTACTGGCATGTGGCAGAAATTAAGGAGTTTGGAAATTAATAGTAAATCTTACACATTTTCTGTTCGCGTACTTTTTCACTTTGTTCTCAATTTTAGAGAAGATTTTTCTTACGCTCTTGAATCGTGTTGATAGAGAAAGTTTACTAGTAAAGTACGCGAACGGACCTCTTATTAGAATTTTAGCAACTAATGTAAAGTACACAAGTATACATCCACCCTTCACTATTTCAACTTAACTTTCGATTATATTATTCAATTTTAATGTAATTTAAACTTTAAGCAATTAAAATAACGAAATAAAAGGCGAGACAGAATTATACAAAATTAATTTTAATGCTCCATCAAAACCGCTACGATGGTTTGATTTATTACGCTTTATACTCGCCAATTTATAGACCATTAAATGCCTCGATATAAAATTTAGATCTTCTATCTTTCAAGAATGTACCAAAAATTAACTTTAAGCCATATTTTCTAGTTTTAAGTTATATTTTTTCTTTAATATGCTTAGTCTGATAGAAATGAATTAAAATAAATGAATATATTGGCAGCTAGATTATTTCGGAAAGGTCGGAAAGTCCAAATTATAAACGTTTGCGGGCAAATCAAGATGCTTATGATTTGGGTGACCTCGAATTCATTAAGTTTTTCTGGATATCTAAGTATTCATTATCGGTCGTGTCTTTAAAAGTTAGTCGTTTTCTTAACTAACCTTTTAAAATGTTAAATTTTTCATTTTTTTCGTCTTTCTCACGAGATACTACTATTTCTTTCCCTTTGCGCATATTTTTATTTTATCATATAATCATAAACACCCAAATATTTCCCAAAAAACGCGCAAAGTTTCTTTCTTGATATAAATATACGTAATTTAATATTTATTTATAAAAAATCTGACGGATCAAGCCGGATTCACTATCTTTTGTGACTTTAAAAAATGAAATCGCATATTCTATGGCATTGGAAAAAAATATTTCTGAATTTGGTTCAATTTCCTTTCAGTTAACGTCAAAAAATTAACTATGTTTGTAGTTAAAAACTTAACTTGCAACGACAAGTATCGTTACCGGACAGATACTGAATCATAATCATTATCATAATCTTAGTTACTGTCGTTACTGCAAGCTACAATTATAGTTAACTAACGATAACGATAATTACCGTTAAGCAGTTACTGGATCGAGCTACAGAACCAACGTGAAATATACTGTCGCGTACTATTTTTCCACAACACCACATTACCTAATTCCCTAGATGGTGCGAGTCCCCTCGGAACTTCAACACTGATCACCTGAAAAGTAGAGTTGAATTGGTGGAGTATACTTACCGGCTCTATTGTCCTATTCAATAAAAGCGCTTAGTTGTTCCGCGCTTCCTTTGGCTTTATTTTCCCTATTTATACTTATTCACTTTTACATCTGTTAATCTGGAGGTTTTCGTAAGGATCGCAGTATTTGCACTTCACTATTCACCGTAAACTTACAACTCAAAATACGTTTGCCTTCAATAAGCTGGCAGCTTATATACAATTTTTCCTAAAACTGTTCACATACAAATCTATCAACATGTCAATCTACAATCTAAAATTTTTGATATTCACACATACATATGAGTAGTCTACGTGATTTTAGTTATCATGGTATATCTAAACATTGTTAATATGCTTACGTAAGTGTAGAACTACGAATTGTGGAAAGTGCTTTGCCAGCTTTTTCACACGCAACTGGAACTCAGTTGGCTTAATGTTCTAGCTTTCCATAAAATAAAAGTTGTATTTACATATATAATATAATTACAGGTAATTCGATGATTATGGCGCATATGACCACGATGTGTTTCCTGTTGATTGTTGTCTGCTTTGGCTTTTACTAGTTTTGTTGTAACTTTTTTTGTTGAATTCTAGTGGTGAAAGCAGTAACTTCCTCTTTATCAAAGTTCGGTTATAGTTTGTTTGAAAACGTAATCTGGATTATTATAAAGTTTTTGAGCGAAAAGCCCTTGGTTTGGTGTGCTTGTGGATTGTTGCTGGTGTCTAATGCGTCCAATAAATCGATTCAAAATTTTAATTTTGTCTCTATTTATGGAATGGTATCAACAATAACTTGCAGAGTGGTTTCTGTGTGCACCGCACTGCCAAGCAATATTGTCGATGTGAAACTCTGTACTTCTAGTCTAAGCGTTTAACCATTGTCACAGATAAATACAGTATTTCCAATATATTATTCGGTTGTGGTTGCATAGCTATTATTGTGGTGCTGCCGATGTTGTTGCTTTGTCGGCTTTGTGTATGTTGATGCCTCTTTGCTACGTCGCACTGTATAAGTACGGCAAAGTTGTTTATAAATTTTATGTAATTTAGATATATGTACATATATACCATATATAAATTTTTAAAAGGTAATAAAAATTCATTATTGTTTGGTACAAAAATATAATAACAACATTACATTTTCTCTTCATAGTTGCAATAACCAAATTTTCGTATTTGTAGGTAGTACAGTTTTTAATATTATCTGTTGAAAACGGAACATATTTTGTTGCATACAAGTATATTTCATTTTATTTTTATACATATTATTTTTTTTTTTTTTTTGTATTCAACCTAGCTAGCCTATTTATCATATTCCTTCTGATAAATCCTTACGTGTTCTTACTATGGCGAAGCATATTATTTTCGGACTAAATCGATTTTCGGATTTTCGGAAGTAAGTTCTTACTATACTCTATTTACTGTATATTTCTAACCCACTAGTTGTAATTTTCCTTAAGATATTGTATTATTTTTGGATGCATCCTATATATTTTTTATTAAGTTTTTAATTATTTTTTAATTTATTACCCCGCCCACTGCGCATGAGTATCCACACACCGAATTACAATTCAACGTGATGAATTGCAACATATGTCTTGATACGCATGAACACTGCACCTACCTCTTTCTAATTGGCAGAATATTCTAAATTTTTACATTAATTCCATAACGTCTAGTGTTCATATCTAAATATTTTAGTTCTTCTTTATTATGACACCTATTGTTTCTCTCCATTTGTTCTTAATCCCTTAAAAAAACTGTAGTTTTCTTCTTTGATTACTATATTTTTTTTGTGTGTTCCAGTGTTGAACTTTCCTAAACTTTGTCCACAGTCTAGTACTTTCCAATTTCGACTTCAGGTATTTCTTTATGGACCCTATATTCTCTTTGATTATTAATAGAGAAATTTGTAGTATTCGTTGAATATATTAAATTTTACTTTATTGTTTTCAGAAACAAAGTATTATAATAAAGGGAGGGAAGAAAAAAAATAATAGATAAATAAATAAATGTAATTCTCATACCATTCATATAGTTGTGAGTATATTAAGTTTATTACCATACATCTATGGCAAGCATATTATAGACAGTATAGTTTTTTAATTTTTTTTATTTTAATTCTTATCTGTCCGTTTGGAATGTCCCTTTCTAAAAACAACACAAAAAAATTTTAAGATTAAATCTTAAGCTTGGGTATTTCCTGGTGTCATATTGTTTTTTTTTTTTTCTTATTATGTGTGTCGTTCTCACGCTATTGTACAGACATTCTCTTCTAACCGTTCTATATATTATACAAAGTACCACAGTGTATGTTGAATAATAGTAGGCTAATCTTAATTACATTTTAAACTTTTGTTTTTTGTGTATTTATGTTCACTCTGTTATCTTTCTAGTTTACCTAGTCAAGTCATAAATATTGGTACACGGAAAAATCGACACCAAATGAAAACGAATTAATATTTTTCAAAACTTTTTTTTTTATTGGGTTATTCAATGACTACAAATCTTAGAACAACTTATTCGAAATGAATTCCATTTGCCTTCCAGCACGACTTGAGATGATCTGGCCAATCATCGATCGCTAGATGCACTGTCGAGTAGAGCAAGCCATGACCTCTAATACGGACCACAACTTGTAATCCAACGGGTTGAGGTCTGGACTACCAGCTGGCCAATCATTCGTTGATATAAAGTCCGGAATGTTGTTTGTTAGCCACAGTTGAGTCGTTTTTGCCTTGTGAGCTGGAGCAGAAGCCTATTTGGATCGTCGGGATGAGTTGCCATGCTTCTATGGATTACCGAGCATACACACGATCGTTATGTTTTTTGATCGATTCTTCTACGGTGAAGAATTTCTCGTCAGTGAACAGAATTTATCTGTGCGTGCGTTTTCCCTCCAATGTGGCCGTGAGCAAATGTCCAGTGTGTCGCTTGTACGCTCTGAGTCCCAAATCTTCATGGATATGGATTTTTGCGAAATTTGCATTTCCCGCGACAAGATTTTCTGTTTTCGCACCGGTTTTCGGTCGATTCGTTTCTTCACGGCTTTGATCGCTTTCAGAGTGCGCGGACGGCCGAATCTTTTATGGTCTCGTACTCCACTAGTATCCTCAAACAAGTTCACAGCACGATACACAGAATTGCGAGTAATACCAAGTGGTCGTAACGTCCGAAAGATTTCGCCTTTTCCCATGTTGCATTTTAGTAGGCCAACAACAACAATACGATTTTCGATGTCGCCCCATTCCATGATTGTAAACAATTGATGCCAAAAACTTTTTACGTGGCAATGAAGCATAAGTGTCAACTGTCAAATCGCAGTCAAGATGAAATGGATGCGCCTAATATTGCATTCGTAATGAATATGTGCCAGGTGTATGCCAATATTTATGACCTGACTAAGTAATGTTATTTACATTTTGGTTTGAGTATTTGCCAAATATGTTGTGATGTAATATATGAAGTCTAGTAAAAATAAATCCATTATTTTTGCATTAAATTGATGGTTTTCTTTAGCATAGTTATCCGATTTAGGTCAGATATGCACCGTTTTGTTCGATAACTTGTTGCCATTTTGAAAGTAATTTCATAATGCCACCCTGATAGAAACCCTCGTCCCTATTGGAAAAAAACTGGGACAGTCGATTTCCACAAGCTTCTCTTGAAGCGAATTTTTCATCAGCAATATCATTCGCCATAGACAGGAACAAGTAGTAATCACTTGGTGCCGGGTCCGGACTATAAGGTGGATGCATAAGAACCTCCCAACCAAGCTCCCGGAGCTTCTGGCGAGTCACTATCATTGTGTGTGGCCTGGCGTTGTCCTGATGGAACACAATTCCTCTCCTATTGGTCAAAGCTGGCCGCTTCTGGGCGATTACTTCCTTCAGACGGTCCAATTGTTGACAGTACATGTCCGAATTAAGAGTTTGGACGTAGGGAAGCAGCTCATAGTAGATGATTCCCTGCCAATCCCACCAAACACAGAGCAAACCTTCCTGACCGTCAATCCTGGCTTGGCCACAGTTTGCGCCGGCACACCGCGATTCGACCACGACCGTTTTCTCTTGACGTTGTCGTTAGTGACCCACTTTTCATCACCAGTAATCATACGCTTCAGAAATAGATCGATTTTGTTCCGATTCAGCAGCGATTCGCAGATAGAAATTCGGTCCATGATGTTTTTTTGCGTTAACTAGTGTGACACCCATATATCGAGCTTCTTTTTGTATCCAGCCTTATTTAAATGGTTCCAAACGGTTTTTTGTGCAATGTTTAGCTCCTGGGCAATAGAAACAGTGCTTACATGACGGTCAGACTCGACGATTTCCATTATTTTATCGATAATTTCGACAATTGGCCTTCCAGAGCGTGGTACATTTTGACATCAAAATTACCGGAAAGGAATCGACGAAACCAAAATTGCACGTAAACGGCTGTTACATGCATGGTATCAGGACCATAAACACTATTCACATTTCCAGCCGTCTTACTTACGTTTTCGTCTTTATCGAAGAAAAACTGCAAAATATGCCGTATTTTCTCTTTACTGGTGTCAATCTTTGACGCGTACTCAAACAAGACTGAGTCAAGCAATCATAAAACTGCTTGATAAGTTTATTTAGTACGAAATCGTATCTAGCCATCTAGCGTAATCCGATTGCACTTATACAACACGAGATACAGATTAATAAAACCATCTATTGGAAAAATAATGAATTTCTTTTTACTACATCTGATATATTTTGTTCCTATGCTTCTATATATAAAGTTTTGATTTGCATATGTGTAGTACTATGTATTTTATTTAGTCTGCAAATTTAATTCTTGTTAATAAATTTTTTGTACATTTTGTTCTCATGCTATCATGTTATTGTCGAGGTTTACATCATCGAATTTAATGTTAACTTAATTTTGCTGGAAAGGTTTTATTAAATTATTATGGTACTTTTTGCCTTTGTTACTGAACTGTTTATATTTACTATTTATTAAGGTCCAGTCCAAATGGGACTAAATTTGTTTTTTCTCGTTTGATATTTTAATAAGGATTTTTCTCCTATTTTAAAAGTTATCGGGTGTATGACCTTGTCATATTGCTTCTTGGCGTTTTCCTGATTTTCCTTAATTACTTGGTGCGACCTATGTATTTGGCATCTTAATAACATATTTTGGTCTTCTGCGTTATACAATGGTGTTCTTTTAGTAGGGGAGAGTGGGGCAAAGGTAGTCGTGGCAATGATAGTTGTTGGCTCTCACGGCTAAACGATTGAACGAAAAAAGGCACCATCTCTATGGTAGATGCGGATTCATAGCCGGTAAGCCGGACAGTAAAAATTTCAGCTGCGTGCGGTACCATATGTAGACGCTACGCTGCAACAAACTCTGTTCTGAGTGCGCTTACAAAAATTGCTATTTTTAAATCGTGTGTGTTTTAATATCATCGGTGTTACAAAATCGGAAAGGTGAGTTTTTTCTTAAGTGAAATTGGATGCTAAACAAGAATATAATATTCGTTTTTCAATATTTTTATCGGTTTATTGAAAAATCAGTGGAAATTCGGAAAAAGTGCGAGTGGGGCAAAAATAGTTATTTCTCGTTGATGTTGTTTTGTTTTTCGTTTTTAGACATAATGGTGCAAAATTACAAGCGAAAGAAGCAGCCGATCGACAAAGAAGCCTTGGCGAGTGCCATTGCGGCCATCAGAAGCGGCGAGACAGGGAGAAAGGCGGCCAAACATTCTAAATCAAATTTTGAGACCCTGCGAACGCACGTCAATCGGTCAGCTGGTGAGGAAAGAGGAGAAGGACAGCATAAAAAAATAAACGAAACTCAATTGAAGAAAGCGATTCTCGCCGTGGAAAAAAGAACCACGATCGCAAAGCTGCCGAAATCTTAAAATTGAATTACCAGACGTTGAGAAACAACATTAACCGTCCAATGCCGACAAAATATCGAACTTAAGTAATTTTCTTATGCATTCATTTCGTTCATTTCACTCATTCATGTATATTGTGTTGTTCCGTAGGTTTTCAACGCAGATCAAGAAGTGGCGTTAATGAATTACTTGCTGAAATCAAGTATTATGACTTGTCAACAAGAGACGTACGAAATTTGGCAGCAGGTTTTGCTGTCCCTTCGAAAGCCACAAGCAATGAGCTTGGCCCGTGCGACGAGCTTCTATCGACACAACATCGGACATGTTTATCAAAATTTGGGTAAAGTTATGGACGAGTTGAAAATACAAATGGTTCAGCAGCCACAGCAAGTCAATCAGGATGAATGAATGCTGATTTTTTTTTTTATTATTCTTGGAACATTTCCAATCGTGAGTGGGTTCATCGAAAGAACAGCCCAGATTGTTATTGTTGGACAACCATGAATCTCATCTCTCAATCAAAGCGTTGGATTTCTGCGTCGAGTATGGCATTCATGTCGTCTCATTTCCGTCGTATTGCACGCACAAACTTCAACCGCTCGACCGCAGCGTGTTCGGAACATTGCGGTCAATCGTTCGTGCGATACGTGGATGCAAAATCATCCTGCCAGAACAATTACAATCAATGAAATTGCGGCGATATTGCATGAGCCATACAAGCAAGCTGTTACGCCAGCAAACATCGAACCTGGGTTCGAATGCACTGGCATTTATCCATTTAATGACAACAAATTCACAGATTTGGATTTCATGCCATCCAGTGTAACAAATCGCCCAATGCCTGAATCAAACGCTGAAGAAAATGCAGAACAAAATGAGGAAGAATCCATTTCCGAACAAAAAGTTGCTGATTACGTCGAATTGGATACACAATGGCAAAAAATGCCATAGAAAGCTATTTGACGCAGCTTTTTGAGGTAGATTCGAGCACGACAATCGAGTCTGTACTGCCATTGCCAACAGCGTCGCCAAGAAAACAGACGAATCGCTGGCGAAATCGACGATCAAGGACGATCTTGACCAGCACTGAGCCAATGGAGACACTTCGAGTTGAGCAGGTGACAGCTGCCGAAAAAAGTCACAAAAAAATCACCGGTCGTGGTCGTGGTAGTGGTGGTGGTCGTGGCGACGAACAGGATGTTTCTGACTGCAGCACACGCTCGCATCCAACTCCATCTGGATGCGGCAGTGGTAGACCACGAAAACCAGTCACGCCAGAAAGCAGCGATGAAGAAGATTCTGATTGAAGGCCATTTTTATCGTAAAGCATTCCAATAAACATGTTTCAATTAAAAAAACTAATTAATTTGCGTTTTTTCTCACTTTTTTCGTTCATGTACAGCATACAAAAAATGTTGACTAGTTTTACCCCACTAGTGGGGTAAGAATAGTTAAAAAAGTTGTTTTGGTTTTTCGGCTATAGCTCGGCAACATGGCAAGCTACAGCAAAACGAAATGTAGCTACAGCAAAAGGAAATGTAGCAAATAAACAGGCTTTCTAACGCACATTTTCCGTTTTTCAATATCTTTTCAGTTTTGCTTGCTATAGCCGAAAATGTATGTATGTAGTATGTACTGTATTATTGTGAACATGCATTGCAGATGCTAACCACTGGTCCCATTTTGAACCATATTCCTTAACGAAGCTCCTAAGATATTCCTCTAAGGGTCTGTGACTTCTTTTTAAAGAACCGTTTGGTTGTGGGTGATATGGCGTTATTTGCAATTTTTAACACTAGCATCTAGCATGAATCTGAGAACAATTTTGATGTAAAATGGGTACCATTATCTGTGACTATAATTGTTGGTATGTTGTAAGGTGTAATATCCTCGTTGTAGAAAGCCTTTGCTACTGTGCTAGATTCTGCATCAGGAATAGGTACACAAATGAAAAATTTTGAAAAATCATCTTGAAAAGTAAGAATGTACTTATTTCCCGATGTCGTTTCCCACTATATCCATATAAACCTTTTCAAATGGTCTTGAAGGCTTGTCGGTCAATACCATTGTCTTAACCATAGCTATTTGAGGTTCTGGCTGTGGTACGCTGCTGTGTGCGTCTGCATTTATATTACCTTTATCTAGTTTATAGATTATCCCAAAATCAAATTCGGATAATTTATGCCTGAAACGTGCCAAACGTGATGTCTGGTCCTTTAGGTTTGCAATTCCTCGTAGTGGCTGGTAGTCCGGGTAGATTATGAAGAGTCTATCGAGTAAATAAGCTCAGTAATTCATCATAGCCCATAAGATGATCAGGAATTCCTTTTCAATCCTTTTCTCAGTATCACTGAGTTTCCTGCTTGCAAAGTCTGTCTTTTCCAATTTCACCTTGCGATAGAATTGCACCTACAGCCTCGTTGTTGGCAACTGTTGTTAACACAGGTTTTAGAAAAATCTGGGTAGACTAAAATTGACAATTAAGAGCAAATTGCTTGCTTTAAATCTTCAAAAGCTTTCTGACATTTTTCTGTTCATTCAAATTTCGCGTCTTTTCTGAGAAGTTTGTTGATTGGCAGTGCCATACTAGCCGAATTCTCAAATTTCTGGTAATAATTTACTTACTTAATTTTTACTTATGTGGTCATTACAACCGAAAATCGATTTAGGCCGAATATAGCATGCTTCGCCAGCAAACTCTTGCTTCTTTAGCTTTCGCCAGTTACAGATTCCAAGCGCTGACAGTCTCTCCAGTACTTCGTTCTTTTCGCCCTGAGGTTGGGCTTACCTTTTCTGTGTCCGAATATAACACATTTTTTGCCGGAGCGTGTTCTTCCATTCGCTCGACATGACCTAGCCAGCGCAGTCGCTGAATTTTAATGCGCTTTACTATGTGAGTGTCGGCATACAGCTCATACAGCTCATGATTGTACTTTATTCGATACTCGCCACTAACGCAAATAAGTGCAAAGGTTGTGCGTAGGATTTTTCTCTCGAAAACTCCGAGCATTCTCTCATCTGAGGTGGAAATTGTTCAAACTTCGTCGCCATATGTAAGGTGTAAATGTTGATGAACATGAGTTCTATGAAGAACATGCTGCAGATGGTGCTATTGAAAAAATGGAAAAAACGGACACATCTGACCAAATGATGGTGTTATGAAATCGATGATGCAGCAGATGTATGAGAAACTTGATTAACACTCTATTGAGCGTAAGAAGGATTCTACAGAAATTAGGAGGTAAATGTCATAAAATTCTACAGAATCTAAAATGGGAATGCTTACACTGTTGCGAGAGAAATTTAAAGAAAACCGTCATGCAGGAATAGCTTACCAAGGCCACTTTAGATAATCAAAAGCAATTCTTAGAAAAAATGGATCAGACTGACCAGAAAGTACAAGAGCTAAGCGAAAAATTAGTTAAAATGGACAAGAAGATTCTACACCTGAAAAATCGCTTTAATTTACTGGAACTAAGTGGAACTACTACAACAATCGTTCGAGAATTAACAAAATTATACAAATTAAAACCACCAACGTTTGATGGAATCACGGCTTTTGATTTTTTAAGTAGCAATTTGAAACAACGGCCCAGCAAATCATTGGGGTGATAACGAAAAAACTTCTGCATTCATTGTTGCATTAAAAGGTAATGCAGCGGAAGTTTTACAGCAGTTTTACGACAGCGAAGCAATTATCAAGCACTGATGGATACTTTGGCTATATGACCCAGTTGCACAGAGTAGAACTAAAAGCAAGGGTACACTCCTGGCGAAACTCTTCAACAATGAATCAATCAATCAAACAATCATGTAACCGAGAGCGACTTATGCAGAAACTGTTAGCAGTGCGCTGACATATGAAGCTGCTGGTTTGATGTATCGTCCAATACATAAGGTTCGAAAATTAAAAACTGAAACGGATGATATGGTTGAAGTGGAACGCCAAGTGATCAAATCCGAACAAGTTTTATGATATTGGTTGGCATAAAACTTCGCACAGCAAGAGGCAAATATGCGCCGATTTTGGGGAAGGTTTCAAAGCAAATCACGGTAGGTGACTGTGATTTACAACATGAATTCATTGTGGCAGATATCATCGACGATGTCATTATTGGAATAGATTTTAAGATCGCACATATATATATATATATATATATATATATATATATATATATATATATATATATATGTATATATATATATATATATATATATATATATATATATATGTATATATATATATATATATATATATATATATATATATATATATATATATATATATATATATATATATACATAAAAAAAATAAATATGTGGCACTTAAAGCCCCAAAGGGCTCATTGGCAGAGCTTCTCTTCCATTACTGTTGTGCGTCTTAAATTTGTGACAGTATTAGAATGGACCTACTTATTTTTTAGCCGGTTTCGAACGGCAGAACACTTGTGACATCACTTTTTCTGAGCTTTGTCACAGAGTTCTTTTTAGAAGCTTTTTCATGGCAAGTTGTTACTGTCGGAAGAATTGCCAATTGCTTGCCGACAGGTGGGTACCGTTCGAAAGAAAAATCTTTTCGATATTAAATTTGTTATGCATCAGCCGGGTATTGAAAAACGACCTACAGATCAGAAGGCGAACACACTAACCACTGAGCTACGGCACCCACATATATATATATATATGATTGTCGAATGTACACTAAATGATGGCGAATAATCGGTCAATGTCAATAGGAACTGGAAGCAATGCGGGCAAAGAAATTGCAATGGCGCAGATGCAAGAATGGACTAAAGGGCTTACTGAACATCAGAAAAATAAGGCGTTACAAGCAGTAAGGAAGCATTGGTCAATTTTTGCACCTAAAGGCAAAACTGGCTGAAGAACAGCTATAGTGAAATATGAAATACCGGCGATTCCAAACCCATCCACCAAACGTCCAGAAGAGTTCCATTGGCTAGAAGAGATGAAGTAACAAAGCTCGTTGCCGATATGCGGAGGGAAGGTGTTAGCGAACTATCAGCCAGTCCGTGGAGTTCACCAGTAGTGCTTGTGAAGAAGAAAGACGGAAGTACTCGATTCTGTGTGAACTACCGTAAGTTGAATGATGTCACAGCTATCCATTGCCTAGAATGGATGATACTCTCGACACATTATCTGGTGCACAATGGTTCTCAACTCTCGATCTAGAGAGCGGCTACTCGCAAGTAGAACTTAAGGAGAAAGACAAAGAAAATACTGCATTTAGCGTTGGTGATGGACTATGGCAATTCAGAGTGATGTCGTTTGTTCTTTGCAATGCACCCGTCACTTTCGAGCATCTCATAGAACGTGTCTTGAAAGACCTGCACTGGAAAACGTGTTTGGTATACCTTGACGATATTATTGTGATGTGCAAAGATTTTCACGACACTTAGCGAAATTAAAGGGGGTTTTTTAACGAATAGAAGCCGCTGGACTGAAACTGAACTCAAAGAAGTGCTCTTTTTTCAAACGTGAAGTTCAATATCTCGATCACAAGATAACCACGGAAGGCATTCACATGGACGACGAGATAAATAGCAGCGGTGAAAGAAATATGCATGATCTAAGAAGTTTCCTGGGGCTGTGTACCTACTACAGATGATTCGTGCCCGGCTTTGCAAACATAGCCAGTAGTTTACAAAGAACCAGACATTCAAATGTGGTGACACACAAGATAAGGCTTTCGAACAGCTCAAAGAACAATACCCAATACCTGGCAAAACATTTATATTGGAAACGGATGCGAGCGGCTACTGAACCGGCGGAGTACTGTCTCAGATAATAGATGGACAAGAAAAAGTGATAGCCTACTACAGCAAAACTTTGTCAAAACCAGAGCGAAACTACTGCGTAATGCGAAGAGAGCTACTTGCAATAATGGAATGCGCGAAACACTTCCATAAGTATCTGTATGGACAACCATTCCATCTCACTACTGACCATGCAGCACTACAATTCAAGGATCCAGAAGTCAACTAGCGCGATAGACTGAGCAATTGCAAAGCTACGACTTTACAATTGAGCACCATATACGAGATCATTATGGCAATGCTGATGCCTTATCGCGTCGTCCCTGCAGCACAGAGTGCAAACATTGTTCACGAGCCGAAAGCAAGGAACACATTGTAAACATTCGTCTTTTAAATGCCCTCTCAGAAGAGTATTGGACCAGTGAACAAATACATTATTTCAACTTCTTTTTCTCCACTTTTTAAGTCGAGCTTTTTCTTGATTTTAAAGTCTAGATAATTTCTTTCTTTCTCATTTCTCAATTTTCTATAACTCTGCGTACTATGTGGGATATTACACTATCAGGCTGCATACTTGGAATTTGCAAGACAACCCAGTGTTGCGCAGCGGGACATGCGCGCAGCACTCGACATATTAAAAGGTCCATCATAACCGATTACTTTCTGGATAATAGTAGTCAGACATGCGCGCAGCACTCGACATATTAAAAGGTCCATCATAACCGATTACTTTCTGGATAATAGTAGTCATAGGCTTCAATACATGTGTTTAAGCCCTCAACTCGTTTGTTCTTTAGAGAGTGTTGGGAGCCAGAATGTCAAATATGCACACATGCATCGCGACATATTTCTCGAAATTGTGAAATACATATTTATCATACACATACCAATATTACTTATAATTGTGGAATGCCAGAACATTGAGCCAACTGAGTTGCAGTTGGGTGTGAAAAAGCTGACAAAGAACTTTACTACACAATTCGTAGTTCTGCACTTACGTAAGCATACCAACAATGTTTACACATCCATGATAACTAAAATCACGTGGACTGCTCATGTGTGTGAATATAAAAAAGTTACTTTCTCACATAATGGGTACATACGTACACACATAAGCAATTGTAAAATACTGTCCCTCCAGTATTAGTTTAAAAGTGTATTAGTATAAAGGTGTAAAGTAATTACAACTAAAAGTGAAAAGTACCAGGAATAAAGAACGATCTAAAAGCGCAAGTATAATTAACACTGTTTTATTCAGGTGACCAGTGTTATAGTCTAGAAGGATATTTAGGAGCTTAGGTTTAGGAGCGAATCTTGTGCGCTACATACTTGACTCTAGCTGTCAGGTATTTAGTGAGTGTTGTGGAAAAGTAGTACACAACATTTTGGCGCAGCCGGTAGGATACTGCGAAATATCTTGTATATACAAGGTGTTTTACGTTCAACGTTTAACGCAGTATAGGATCTAATTATAGTGTGTGTTTGACCAAAAGTCAAGTGGACACTTAAACCTATGAATCATTAGCAATAGAACTAGACCTTGAAATATCCGAATCAATCCACTGCGTGTGAAGCTTGGTTAAGCAACACAGCACATACGAACAATTCCAGCTCATAAAATCAAAGGTACAGCACGGAAAGTTACTAAATCCAATAAAGGAATTAGACGCCACGTTATCCGAGTTAAACGATCTATTGAAAAGCCAGGCTGAAGCAGCCGTAAAACAAAAAGACGATTAGAGGCAGCAGAGATACAAATTAGGGCTCTGCGAACTCAGATCGCAAAACAGGGATCCGACGCGGAACAGCTAGCAGTAGAGATATCTAAGACTCTTAATAGAAATAAGGAGTTAGAAGATTTACTAAAAGAAAAGGGCATTTCAGAAGAATTTATAGAGAAAAGGCTTAGAACCCCGAGAGGAATCTTGAAAGAGAACGCTGCCTAGCACAGGAGACACCTCTTCGTCACTGTACATCAGTACGAAAAACACAACCAGAAGTACAACCTGAATTACAGCTAAAATTGCGTATTGACGAAATTGCACAGACCGTCAGCAGACTAGTGCCAGTACTCACTGGAGCTGAGTCTAAAGATTTGAGGACCGAAGTACACCAGTTCATATCTGGGTGCGAATTAGCAAGAAAACCCATAAAACCCGACGAGTTGGAAGATTTCGTGGCTTGTATAAAACAGCGACTATATGGTGATGCTCATAACTTGGTGCTAAGTAAGAAGTTCGCTAATATAGAGGAATTGTATACACTTCTGCGCAACACATATTTGAAGACCGTTCGTCTGAAACCGCTCACGCATCAAATACAAGTCGCACGCCAACTACCTCAGGAAGATATACGTGTTTTTGCAAGAGATTAGGTGATTTAAAATTCACGGCGATACAGTGTATTAAGAATAGATATGGTGGGGTCGGAGACCAAGCGTTGTTAAAAGAGCTAGAGGGGTATGTGAAGACATCTTGTATGTCGGGCCTTCAAGAACCATTGCTAAAACTCATATGCTCGGTAAGACGGGCAAGTTAGAAGAATTAGCAGAGGAGACAAGGGTTCAATCCGTTTAATATGGGAGTACTATATTCATACGATATTGAACAGACTGAGGTCAGTAATACAGTGGCATTTCACCAGAACAGAAATGACAAGATGCCACTCGGAATGAAGAAATACAAAAATAATAACGTAGGTCCACAAAATAGCCAAACGAAAGTTCCTACCTATTCTGTGACAAAAAAGGGCACATCAGAGACGACTGTTTTAAGAGAAAAAACATGCCCTACTACATAAAGTGTAAAAATACGGACATGAGTTCAACTTGTTATGCACACCTTTTAGCAACAACAGGTTACAAGGAAAAGGCAATCAATCACCTGCACCTAGTAAGGGCGGTCAAGAAAGCAAAGGCCCTAATCGCGGAAATTCTGAGACCAAATGTTTTTTCTGTAAGAAGCCGGGACACAGGATCGCCGTCTGTTATAAACGCAAAGAATGGGAAAAACCCAGGGAAACTAAGGGGGGCCCAGGTACGGCCAATAAACCGGGAACCCCAAAAATTTTGCTAAATTAGGCTAGTTGAAATGGAAGGTGTCAGTCATGCGTCTTTAGAGATTGTTGACACATCCTCCAAGTTAGATATCAAGATGGCGGAAGTTGGTAGTCAAACGACCAGGGGGATTGTTGAACCATCTTTCCCATTCAGTAATAACAAACATGGCTACTGTAATTACTGTCATCAGTAATTGATGAATCTGTTAGCACGAAGCGACATTTAAGGAAAAATCTTTGTAGTGCATTCGGAGGAATTGTCACCACTTTGGGGTCAATAGCAGTCCAACACGAGAGGACTAAAGATTTGATTTTATAACTACACTTATTCTCTGAAGAGAGCGCAATACCTGCTGATGGTATCCTAGGTAGAGACAATTTATGAAACTGATCGGTTATCAATACCATGAAAAGAAGCTGATTTTCTTCGGTGAAAGAAAGCAGTGTTTGATGACTTTACCTCTCAAACCGTTGAAGTAGTACCTGGGAGAACTATGAAGGTAGTCCCCATTAAAGTATATACAAATTTCGAAACAATTATAGTAGAGAAGCAGGAAGTATCTCCAGGAATATATTTAGGTGAGACATTGGGCAGTGTGACGGACAACACAGTTTATGTCCCAATGCTCAATACGAATATAGATTCATATATTGTAAATAATAAACTTAAAATTAATATAATTAAATTTTAAAGAATACGACCAAGCTCATAAAATACTCAATGCTCATGGTGTTGGGCACCTTCCAAAGCCTAATGAACCATGAACTAACAGGACTTCAAGGTATAGATTATTTTGTTATTTGGATGACATCGTCGTCTATGGTCGGAACTTGGCACAACATGAATCGCGTTTACGAAGAGTATTTGGAGTTTTACGTAAACATAAGTTGAAGCTAAATACAAAAAAGTGCTAGTTTCTACGAAAAGAGATAATTTACCTAGGCCATAAATGCACTGAGGAAGGAGTGTTACCAGACCCTGGTGAAGTAGAATGTGTTAAAGAATTCCTGAGCCAAAAAATAAGAAAGATGTTCAGGCATTTTTAGGTTTATTAAATTATTACCGAGAATTTGTTGAGAATATGGCTACTCAGAAAAGACGCGAAATTTGAATGGACAGAAAAATACCAGAAAGCTTTTGAAGATTTGAAGCAAGCAATTTGCTCTCCGTCAATTTTAGCCTACCCAGATTTTTCTAAACCTTTGGTGTTAACAACAGATGCCAGAAACGAGGCTGTAGACGCAATTCTATCACAACGTGAAATTGGAAAAGACAGACCAATAGCCTTTGTGAGCAGGGCGTTTAGTGATACTGAAAAAAGGTATTCCAACATCAAAAGGGAATTCCTTGCCATCGTGTGGGCTGTGAAGAACTATCGAGCTCATCTCGAAAATTCCGACGACGTGCAGGTTCAGAAGGCAGAAAATACAGAAAACGAAAATGGGGAGCTACTTACCAATGAAAAGGACATAATAACGGTACTACGCAATTTCCACGATTCACCATCAAGAGGACATCAGGGTGCGCTGAAAAGTAATTACAGAATTAGAAGACTATATAGATGTAAATTGTAAAAAATGCCAAATCAACATAATTTCAACGCTTACCAAAATACCAATGTCATTGACCGTCACGCCTTCAAGACCATTTGAAGAGGTTTATATGGACATGGTGGGAATTCTCCCGGAAACCACATCGGGAAGTAAGTACATTCATACTTTTCAAAATGATTTTTCAAAATTTTTCATTTGTGTACCTATTCCTGATGCAGAATCTAGCACAGTAGCAAAAGCTTTCTACAACGAGGATATCACACATTACAACATACCAAAAATTTTAGTCACAGATGTTGTGAGTCAAAATAATGCTCATCTAATTTATGCGTTTTGACTCACTACAAATGTTATAGTAATATTATTACTATCATTATGTTACTTTATTATGTGTAACCATTAATTAATGATAATCAACACACTATGCATAATGAAATTATCATTGGCTAAAATGGGTTGTAGTATATTTATAAAAATGCGTGGTCAGCGTCACCGTACTTCACTGTATGATTGTTGAACAATTTCACAATCATGAAAAACTAAGAACGAAGAAAAAGAAAAATAATGAATAAACAATAAAAAAGAACCAACGGTCATCGTACCTCGCTATATGATTATGAAATAATTCAACAACCATACACAGTGAAAAGAAAATAAAAGCCAAAAAGAAAAACAAAATAAGTAATATTGAACGCATGCACAATATTTACAACAAGAAGTATTAACTACAAATAATAATGATGACTTTCTAAAAATAAGTTATAAGTATGACCTACTGAAGGAGTGCCGTAGCTCAGTGGTTAGTGTGTTCGCCTTCTGATCTGTAGGTCGTGGTTCAATCCCCGGCTGATGCATAACAAATTTAATATCGATAAGATTTTTCTTTCGAATGGTACCCACCTGTCGGCAAGCAATTGGCAATTCTTCCGACAGTAACAACTTGCCACGAAAAAGCTTCTAAAAGAACTCTGTGGCAAAGCTCAGAAAAAGTGATGTCACAAGTGTTCTGCCGTTCGGAACCGGCTAAAATAAGTAGGTCCCTTCTAATATTGTCCAAAATTTAAGACGCACAACAGTAATGGAATAGAAGCTCGGCCAATGAGCCCTTTGGGGCTTTAAGTGCCACATATTTATTTTTTTATTTATGACCTACTGAAGAAATTGCCATTTCTTCAGAAATTCTTTTATACTAAAATGGGGTTAAATTGTAAATTATGATATATATTTTAGGCTATATAAACTAACAGATGGCCTGAAATGAAGGCAGTCAGAAAATTAGTGAATCAAGTGAATTAAGATAACTCGAAGAACGAGTTAGTTATCTGTAGTGTATACTGTAAAGGATTTTACATCCTAAAAACAAAAGTTGAATTGTAAAGAATCTAGTATTATGTGTATTCAAAAAACGCATTGTGAAAGAAAAAACCATTTAATCAATAAAACTATACCGTGAAAATCAAAAACTTAATAACTGTGAAAAGTAATTGTGTGGGGAAATAAAATTTACAGGAAGCAGCAACAGAATAAAAAAAGGGGTAAGTCCTAGACTATAAGATATCTAAGGATACAAGATACTTCGCAGTATCTAAGGATACTGCGAAGTATCTTGTAAGACAAGATATTTTACGTTAAGCGTTTAACGCAGTATTAGGATTCCATTGTTCCCTAGGGCATAAAAATAGATTTGTGTTCCAGGATATTCTGATGGAGGTTAGTATCTCCTCAGATATTGTAATTCAGGAAGCTACCACTTTCGTGTGGGATTTAATTAAGAAACATAGTGCTTACGAGCAATACGAGCTCATAAAATCGAGAGTGCAGCACGGCAAAGTACTAGCAGCGGGTGAAGAGCTAGAAGCTACATTAACAGAATTAAGAGACCTTTTAGAAACACAGGGTGAAGCAAGTTTAGTCGTGAAGGACAATTTGGATGCAGCGAAGGCACAAATAAGAAACCTCAGATTAAGGATTTTAAATCAAGGGTTGGAAGCTGAAAAACTAGACGCAAAGAACGTAGAACTCCACAGAAGGAATCAGGAGTTAGAAGAATTACTTAAGGAGAAAAATATTTCCGAGGAATTTATAGAAGAGAATCAGAAGGTCCGTGGACATTGAGCAAATAAGCGCTCTCCAGTCCCAAGTAAGAAATCTTGAGAGGGAACGCAGTTTAGCAGAAGAGACACCTCTTCGCCGCCGTACACCTGCAAGGAAGATACTTACGAACGCGCAGCTACAAACAACGAAAAAAAATGCGTATAGACGAGATAACGCAGATGGTTAGTAAACTAGTTCCAGTATTCACTGGAGCGGAATCAAAACATTTGAGAACATAAGTCCACCAAAATATCGCTGGGTGTGAATTAGCTAGCAAAGGAATCAAACCAAATGAGTTGGAAGATTTCATATCCTGCATAAAGCAACGTCTATACGGATTTGCCAATTTGTAAGAATTATATAAACTTCTAAGAAACACATACTTACTTACTTACTTACTTATGTGTCCATAACAACCGAATATCGATTTAGGCCGAATATAATATGCTTCAGTTAGCAATTCCGAGCGCAGTCAGGTTCTCCAGTACTTGGTCTTTCCATCGGAGGTTAGGTCTTCCTCTTCTGCGTCGTCCTCCAGCGGGTTCCGAATATAACACCTTCTTAGCTGGAGCGTGTTCTTCCATTCGCTCGACATGACCTAGCCAGCGCAGCCGCTGGATTTAGAAGCGTTTTACTATGTCAATATCGGCATACAGCTCGTACAGCTCATGGTTGTACCTTATTCGGTATTCGCCACCAACGCAAATAGGTACAAAGATCTTGCGTAGGACTTTTCTCTCGAAAACTCCAAGCATTCGCTCATCCGAGGTGGAAATTGTCCAGACTTCAGCGTCATATGTTACGACAGGCATGAGTGTAGAGTGTAGTTTTCGTTCTTCGGGAGAGAGCTCGACTTTTCAATTGCTTACTTAGCCCAAAGTAGCACCTGTTTGCAAGAGTAATCCTTCGCAATATCTCCAGGCTAACGTCATTACTGCTGTTAATGCTGGTTCCAATATAGACAAAGTCCCTTACTACTTCAAAAGCGTATTTGTCAACAGTGACGTGCTGTCCAAGACGCCGGAACTCTTTGTTTGTTGATCCTAAACACTTCGTCTTGCCCTCGTTCATCGTAAGACCCATCCGACGCTACTCTCTTTCTAACTCTGAGAATGCTGCACTGACTGCTCGCGTGTTCATGCCGATTATGTCAATATCGTCGGCATACGCTAACAGCATGACACTTTTGTTGAAGATAGGAGACTTATTCCACGGTAGTTGGCGCAAATTGTGGGGTCTCCTTTTTTATGTACTGGACAGAGAACACTGAGCCTCCAATCATCAGGCATGCTTTCATCCGACCATATTCTGCTTATGGGCTGGTGCATGCAGGCGAGCAGCTCATCGCCTCCGGTCTTAAACAACTCGTCAGGCAGACCATCAGCACCTGCAGCTTTGTTGTTCTTCAGCCTTAAAATGGCCGTTTCAACCTCGTCATAGTCGGATGGTGGAACATCAACACCATCATCTGTAATTGGGGTTATCGGGCAAAATCCTCCACTGGCGGAATTGTTCGTAGCATCGCCATTCAATAACGTGGGGAAGTGTTCCCTCCATAGGATCAGTACACTCTGGACATCTGTAACCGGATTCCCATTTCCATCACGACAAGAAGAGGCTCCGGGATTTAAACCGCCACTCAAGCGCTCGATCTTTTCGAAGAATTTTCGAGTCTCATTCTTGTCGGTACACATCTCTATCTCCTCACACATACCTGAAAATAATCCAGCTAGAACCCATCACTCACCAAATCCAGTTTGCACGACAATTACCACAAGAAAGCATAAGTGCGTTCGCCAGAAGATTAGACGAATTGAAAACCGCCGCAACTCACTGTGTCAAAACCTCATATGGGGGAAAAGTAGACCTAGCACTGCTGCAGGAGCTAGAGAATATCCTGCTCAACAGAGAGCAACAGCACTATACACTTAACGTGGGAGCAAATGTAGGTCTCAATACCTTATTAAATTCTTATGTAGATTGCCAAACCCAAACAGGTAACATAGTAGCGTTCCACCAAAACAGAAATAATAAAGTGCCATTTAAGGCAGATCAGTACTCAGAGAATAAAGAAAATCCTCAAAACGGCCAAAGAAAAGTCCATACCCGTTCCTTCTGCTACAAGAAGGGACACACAAGCGACGAATGTTTTAAAAGGAAAAATACGCCCTTCTGTATAAAATGTAAGCAATATGGGCATGAGTTCAATCTATCTTGTACGTCGTTCACAAACAATACAAAGCCGCAAGGGAATTATACTCCAAAAACAGACCATAATAAGGGAAGCCAGGAAAATGTAGGGCCTAATCGAAGTAAGTCCGAAACCAAATGTTTCTTTTGCAGGAAGCCCGGACACAGGATTGCCGATTGCTACAAACGCAAAGGCTTGGAAAAGACTCAGGGAAACTACGGGGGGCCCAGATGCGGCCAATAAACCGGGAACCCCAAAATTTTGCTAAAGATAGGCCAGCTGAAATGGAAACTGTCAAGCATGCGTCTTTAAAGATTGTTGACACACCCTCTACGTCAGATAATAGGATATTGGAAGTTGGTAGTCAAGCGTCCAGAGGGATTGTTGACCCATCTTTCGCATCCAATATAGCAATTGTGGTTATTGTTTTGGAGTCTCTGATGTAGATGAAGTGTTCATTGAGTTTCCGTGTGAGGAAGCAAAAAATGGAAAACTCATTTTACTTGTGGACTCTGGGGCAGATACCAGTTTTGTAAAATCAACAGTAATTAACAAAACCGTTAGCAAGAAAGGGAATTCTATCTATCTTAGTGGTGCATTCGGAGGATTTGTTACCACGTTAGGGCCAATATCAGATAACAGTCCATCAGGAAAAGACTAATGAATTGAATTTAGAATTACATATAATATCTGAAGAGAGAGGGATACCTGCTGATGGTATCCTAGGACGAGACAATTTATGGAACCGATCGATTCTCAATACTATGAAAAAGAAAGCATTTAATGACTTTACCTCTCAAATAATTGAACAAGGCTTATAGAGTACTCTACAACACTGAGGTTCTAGTACCAGGGAGAACTATGAGGATAGTTCCCTTGAATGTAAACACCGATTTGGAAGCGGTTATAATGGAAAAAACAAGAAGTTTCTCCGGGATATTTTTAGGTGAGACATTGGGATGTGTCACAAATAATAAAGTTTATGTACCAATACTGAATACAAATACGAAAGCGTATACTGTGTGTAACGATATGAGAGTTAATATAGTTAAATTTAATCATATAGATCATATAGAACCTGATACAGTTTCTAAAATAAATAGCGTTAGGGAAAAGAGTAACTACAAGAGGGTTACTGAAATATTAGAAACGGTTAAGTTAGACTCAAACCTAAATATGGAAGAAAGAAAATCGATGGAAGACATTTTCATGTCATTTCACGATTTGTTTTATTTGGAAGGCGATAAATTTTATTATGGTACACAACAGGTTAATGCACACGATACCAGTAAAGGCAGATAAGGCACCAATAAATCAGAGACAGTACAGGTTACCAGAAGTGCATAAGGAGGAGATTAATAGTCAGGTAAATAAAATTTTGGACGATGAAATAATCGTTCCCAGTTCTTCCCCATGGAATTCACCAATAATATTAGTCCCAAAGAAGGCGGGAAGCGATGGAAAGAAGAAATAGAGACTAGTTGTTGATTTCAGAAAACTGAACGATGCCACCATTATACAAGTTTTTCCAATTCCACGCATCGATGAGATATTGGATCAGTTAGGTCATAGTAGATATTTTACTACACTTGATCTGGCCAGTGGATATCATCAAGTGCTAATGAAAGAGTCTGACAGAGAAAAAACCGCTTTTAGTTCAGGTGTCGGGCATTACGAATTTAATAGAATGCCTTTTGAGTTAACGGGAGAACCTGCTACTTTTCAAAGACTAATGAATCATGTATTGACTGGACTCCAGGGAATAGATTGTTTTGTATATTTGGATGACATTGTTGTCTACGGTCCGAATTTGGCACAACATGAATCGCGTTTGCGGAGAGTATTTGAACTCTTACGTAAACATAACTTAAAACTAAATACAGAGAAGTGCCAATTTTTGCGAAAAGAAATAATATACCTAGGTCATAAGTGCACTGAGGAAGGGGCATTGCCAGATCCCAGTAAGTGTCAAAAATATTCCTGTTCCAAGTAATAGGAAAGATGTTCAGGCATTCTTAGGTTTAGTGAGCTATTATCCAAAGTTTGTTGAAAATATGGCAAGCATAGTGCTACCAATTAATAAATTACTAAGAAAATAAAGGAATAATAAATGCCAGAGAGCTTTTGAAAATTTGAAGGAGGCAATTTGCTCGCCACCAATTTTAGCATATCCAGATTTTTCCGAACCCTTTGTATTGACAACAGATACCAGCAATGAAGCCTTGGGGGCAGTTCTATCGCAAGTTGAAATTGGAAAAGGTCGACCAATAGCCCAAAATGCAGAAAACCAGGAGAACAATAATGCGGAACTTCTCACTGATGAAAAGGATATACTGACGATATTTCGCAACTTCCACGATTCATCAGGGCATCGGGGTGCTCTGAAAACTTATTTCAGGATTAGAAGACAGTAAGGTATGCGAAGCCAGATTAAAGAATATGTTAAAAATTGTAAAAAATGTCAAACTAACAAGAGCTCAAGGCTCACGAAAATGCCAATGATATTAACTGATACACCATCTAAGCCATTTGAGAAGGTATATATGGACATGGTAGGAATTCTTCCAGAGACAACATCTGGAAACAAATACATACTTACATTTCAAGATGATTTTTCCAAATTTTTTAATTGCGTAGCTATACCAGATGGTGAAGCTAGCACAGTAGCAAAAGCGTTTTACAACGAAGTTATTGCGCGTTATAACACACCAACAATTTTAGTGACTGATAATGGTACGAATTTCACTTCGAAATTGTTTTCCGATACATGCAAGATGCTGGGTGTTAAAAAATTACATAAAACACCGTGACATCCACAAGCAAATGGTTCTTTAGAAAGGAGCCACAGACCTTTAGCAGAATATCTTAGGAGTTTTGTTAAAGAAGATGGGTCTAATTGGGACCAATGGTTAGAATCAGCAATGCATGTACACAATAATACCATACATACTTCGACAAAATGGACACCATTCAGTGTTCTATACGGTTTCAATATCGATATGCCGACAAACTTAAAAACAAAAAGATCACCTCTATACAATGCAGATGATCAAAATAAGCTATTAAAATACCAACTACAAAGGTCACACGAGTTAGTAAGGGAAAATCAGGAAAAAGCAAAGAAATTAGCTAAAATTCAATACGACAAAGGTATTGAGTATTATTGAGAAATCAGAATAGAAAAAATTAATTTAGTTCCATCTGGACTGGACCATACGAAGTGATACATGTGGACAGCCCAGTAACGACGACTATTAAAATCGGACAAAATGGTAAAAAGTACCATAATAATTTACTAAAACATTTTTTTTTTTAATAATAGTTTAATGAATTAATAGTGATTGTAGTAGAAAAAAAAATTTTTAAGTTAGGATATAAAATACAATAGTATGAAGTGAGAACTATTAGTTAACGTTCAGGACATATAATGGGGCAAGTTGCCATGGTCATGCGTACAACCACATCTGTTGCAATACATCGCGTTGAATTGTAATTCGGTGTGTGGATACTCATGAGCACTGGCGAATTAATTAGTCAAGCATTTCAAGCAATCAAATAGTTAAATTTGAGTTAGTATACAAATACATAGGTTTAGGAAATCGTTATGCAAAATAGGTCAGTCATAGCAATAGGAGACAGAAGTTATAGAATGGAGAGAATTAACATAACGGGTTACCATTCCGTCTTTCACGGTCTGAGATGAAAATAAGCACAATCGAATAGTGCAGAAAAGTTGGTTCTTGAAACAGAAGGAAATTGCAACGTTGTTGTCAAATTATATAATATGTAAAACAACGATGCATTTCCCAAGTTTTAAATTTTTAGAATAATAAAGTAATATATAAAACTTACATTACATACAATATACATAAAAACCGTTTAAAGTAAAATTAAAAAACTTTGTAAAAACATAACAACTACAAATTTTATAAAACATGTAGGTGTAATTATGAAAAATAAAAGTAAAAGTTTTAAATTTTGTAGAAGATAATTGAATAGGTATATTACTGGTAATCTCACCATCATAAGAAGAGGAGAACGTTGACACAGTAGAAAGTCAACTTATCCAGCAAGGTTAAGACACACCGGAAAAGATTTATACAGCGATGTTAGTGGAGACCAAATAGGTAATCGAGTGGAAGTTACATACATATACATAAGTTCCAATATCCTGAACCAAGTGGTACAGCGTTAAATAAAGTCAACAGAATAAGCAGCATTCTCATGAAATACTTGGACTGTTCGATATATAGCAGCAGCAATACACAGTGTGTACATACAACATGTGTTACGTTGTTATCTGGATAGTGAACGCCTATTATTGACTCAGTTGTCGCGCATTTGACAATGGGTTACAGGGTATCACATAACGATATATAATAATAGTCTTGCATACAAAAAATCACACTGCGAGATGTTGTTCATCCATTGAATGCGGTATGTTGAGAGAAAATGTACATACCTGACAAAACACGTGCATTGAGCTTCCATTTTATAAATAATGCTGAAGTATAAGCATTACAAAGATAAGCATTTAATAAGCATATTAATTCACAAGTATAAAAATGAGACACGATATCACCTTAACAACGCTGATGCTACAAAGGAGTAAAGTAATAACCATTTAAATGTTGGACACCACGGTATATCACGGTGAGCAAGAAACCTACGTGTTATACAACAGTAGCACCGACAAAAAAAAAATTAGTCCTACAACTCAGCAAATTACAACAATGGTCAACATCACACCTGAAAACGCAAAGATAAAAGAGTACACTGCAGCAAGCAAAATTCCATATTCCAAATAAATTTAATGTGTTCGACACATTAAAGCAGTTTTAACATCGAGAACAAAAAATAAAGCAACCGCGGAATTAACAAGAACTTCGTCTAATCACAGTACAACAGAAGAAAGCGGCTCAACAGAAACAGGGAACCAAGAAAATCAGCATCCGAAGTGGTAGATTGCCAGTAGAAGTTAATAAGTTATAAAAATAGGTATAAAATATTAAGATACACATATAAATACACAGTATATACGTTTAACCTAAAAATATTTAATCTATACAATCTGTAAATTGAATTTGTAAAAGAAAAACCTATCACTCTTTCAAGTTGATACTTTTTTCTTCATAATGGGTGGAGGGATGTTGTGAGTCAAATAATGCTTATCTAATTTATGCATTTTGACTCACTACAAATGTTATAGTAATATTATTATTATCGTTATGTTATTTTATTATGTGTATTACCGTAACCATTAATTAGTGATAATCAACAACCTATGCATAATGTAATTATCATTGGCTAAAATGAGTTGTAGTAAATTTATAAAAATGCGTGGTCAGCGTCATCGTACCTCACTGAATGATTGTTGAACAATTTCACAATCATGAAAAACAAAGAACGAAGAAAAAGAAAAATAAGTAATAAACAATAAATAAAAAAAATAATAAAAGAACCAATGGGTCATCGTCCCTCGCTATATGATTATGAAATAATTCAAGAACCATACACAGTGAAAAGAAAACAAGAGCCAAAAAGAAAAACAAAATAAGCAACAACCAGGCATACATAATATTGAACGCATGCACAATATTTACAAGAAGAAGTATTAACTACAATAATGATGACTTACTAAAAATAAGTTATAAATATGACCTACTGAAGAAATTGCAATGAATTAACCTACTTAAGATATTGCAATTTCTTCAGAAATTCCTTTATACTAAAATCGGGTTAAATTGTAAATTATGATATATATTTTAGGTTTTATAAACTAAGCGAAAGCTTGAAATGAATACAGTCAGTGAGTTAGTGAATCTAGTTAAGTAAGTTAAGCAAGATAACTCAAAGAATGAGTTAGTGTGGACAATAAAATAAGAGTTACATTGTGAGGGATTAAACATCCTAGTAAAATAAGAGTTACATTGTGAAGGATTAAACATCCTATAAAGTGAAAGAAAAACATAAAAACCACAAGGTGAAAACACAAGGAATTGAATAAATAAATACACACTATTGATATATTGGAAACTAATTGTTTCGTGCTAGGGAGCTACGGAAAGCAGAAGAAGAAATAAAAGAGGTAAGTCCTAGAATATAAGATATCTAAGAAAAGGTTACGGTGTCAGAAAAAGGACATAACAGTGGGTGTTGTTGCGATTGATTAAATAAAACACGAACTTTTAATAGTGAATTTATTTTAATGAAATTTATAAGGTAATTTACAAATGAAAATTGAAAAATATACGCTTTTACGAATAAAAATGTGGCGTGACGTGCAAGTGCCGTTTCTTTCTTTTCAATTTTTATATATATTCTATACATGGATTAGTGTATGTATATTGTTACGTTTTTATTCTGTGTGCGTTTAATTCTATTTGAATTACCTTGTTCGATCACTGGATTCTGTTAATAATAACTGCAACACTTATTTTATACAACTATATACAGCAACAATTTATTTTAATAAACACTATTTACAATCGACTCTGTTTATAATCAACTATTTACAATAACACTTTGCCTCTGTATAGATGTTTGCGCAGTCACGTTCGGAATTCGATTGATTGTCAATTCTCAACACTGGCTCTATGTATACTCTGTTGGCAACACCCCAGAATCTTCCTTTATCGAGATTCTTCTCTTCCTTTCTCGTTGGCTTGTTCTGGTTATCGCTTATTTCTTTTTGTTGACATTCGTTTCGATGCTGCCAATAGAGTCAGTCACAATAGTGATGAGTAATCAACTATCGATACTCGTTACACTGCCTTCCTCTTAACCTTGTTCGTCCCGAACAAGTTTTTATACTTCCCCTCGATATGGCGCAAGTCGCTCCAAGTGCACTATTTTAAACTTTGCTCTTTTATTCCAGGCACGTTGAATGCGATACACTACGTCATTTATCTTTGCTATAATATCATATGGTCCTTCCCAATGAGTCTGTAGTTTAGGAGACAGGCCTTTCTTTCGTTGTGGATTATGAAGCATTACAAGCTCTCCTTCATAGAACCCTTTTGAATTTGCTTTTAAGTCATACCTGGCCTTCATCTTATCGCTTATCATCTGCGACCGCTCTCTGATGAACCGATGTACTTCATCCAACTGTTCCCGCTTTTCGCTAGTATAATTACCTTCGGTTGATCTCGTTGGTGTTACGACTCCAAATTTTAAATCAGCTGGCAGTCTTAACTCGTTTCCAAAAATTGCCATTGCCGGTGTAGTAGCCGTCGTATCATGTTGTGCGCATCGATATGCCATGAGGAACATTGGTATATGTACATCCCAGTCTCTTTGGTATTTATCTACGACTTTTCTCAAATATTCCTCCAAGGTACGGTTAAATCGTTCTACCATGCCATCAAATTGTGGATGCAAAGGTGTTGTACGAGTTTTTTATATACCCAGCATACGGCATATCTCTTGGAATACAACTGATTCGAAATTTCGACCTTGGTCTGAGTGTAACTCCATCGGTACACCAAAACGAGTAACCCATTGGTTGACGAATACATCCGCAACTGTACTAGCTTCCTGATTTGCAATGGGGTATACTTCAGGCCATTTACTGAAGTAATCTATAACCACCAGAACATACTTGTTTCCTGCGTTGCTTATTGGAAATGGCCCAGCTATGTCCATAGCAATTCGCTCAAATGGAGCACCCACGGTGTATTGGTGCATCTTACCTCGACTTTTCTTGGTGGGACCTTTGGCCATTGCACATTGCTTACATTTCCGAATCCAATCAGCGACATGGTCCTGACATCCAACCCAATAAAATCGGTTCTTTATTTTCTCGACGGTTTTGGTGATTCCCAAATGCCCTCCACTGGAGGCATTGTGATACTCATCTATCACTTCATTTATTCTCGCCTTGGGTACCACTAGAAGATCATTAGTGATTTTTCCATCCTCACTTTCCCATTGTCGGAATAAACATCCGTCTCGTAAGTGCAGGCTTTGCCACTGCGCCCAGTATGCCTTTGCTATTGGACTCTCATTAGCCATTTCTTGCCAATCTGGACGTATGCCCTGCTCCTTGTATTCCATAATCTTTACGAGATCTGGGTCGTTCCGCTGATCTTCTTGCACTCGTTCGATGGTCCATGACTCCTCCGGCAATATATTCGTAAGTCGTATGTCGACAATGTGCTCCTTGCTTTCCACTCGAGAACAATGTTTACATTCCATTTTGCAAGGACGACGAGATAGAGCATCCGCGTTGCCGTGATGTCCTCCTTTACGATGTTCGATGGTAAAATCATAACTCTGCAGCCTTTCAATCCAGCGCGCCAATTGTCCTTCTGGGTTTTTAAATTGCAATAACCACCTTAGCGCTGAGTGGTCAGTTCGTAGATGAAATGACTGACCGTACAAGTATTTATGGAAATACTTTACACATTCCAGTATTGCGAGCAACTCTCTTCGTGTGACACAGTAATTTCTTTCTGGCTTCGACAGGATTTTACTGTAGTATGCTATTACTTTTTCTTGCCCATCTATGATCTGAGAGAGCACACCACCTATTCCATAGCCACTCGCATCTGTGTCCAACACAAACTTTTGACCAGGTACTGAATACGCTAATATTGGTGCTGAACAGAGTTTTTCTTTCAGTTGTTCGAATGCTTTCTGTTGGTCCTCGCCCCACACAAATGGTTTGTTCTTTCTTGTCAACTCATGCAGACTGCTGGCGGTGTTTGCAAATCCAGGAACAAATCGTCTATAGTAGGTGCATAAGCCTAGGAAGCTTCTAGCTCGTGAAGATTCGATGGAATAGGCCATTCTTGTACTGCTGCTACTTTCTCCTCGTCGGTATGTACCCCGTCTGTTGTTACTTTATGACCAAGATATTTAACTTCTCGCCTGAAGAGTGAACACTTTTTCATATTCAGTTTAAGCCCTGCTGATTGTATACGCTCAAATACTTCTTTCAACTTTTCCAGGTGGTCGTTAAAATCTTTTCCCATCACAATAATGTCATCGAGGTACACCAAGCACGTTTTCCAGTGTAGTCCTCTGAGTACACGCTCCATCAAACGTTCGAAAGTAGCTGGCGCATTGCATAACCCAAATGGCATGACTGTAAATTGCCATCGTCAATACTGAAAGCTGTTTTCTCTTTGTCTTCCTTAGCAAGTTCCACTTGCCACTTTGCAAATCAAGAGTTGAGAACCACTTCGCACCAGATAGTGTGTCCAGAGTGTCATCGATTCTTGGCAGTGGATAGCTGTCTTTTTTCGTAATATCATTTAGCTTTCTGTAATCCACACAGAATCGAGTACTTCCATCCTTCTTCTTTACCAGCACAACTGGTGAACTCCATGGACTCGCTGATGGTTCAATAACACCTTGTTTCTGCATATCGGAAATCAGCTTAATGGCTTCGTCTCTTTTGGCCAATGGAACTCGTCGTGGTGTTTGACGAATTGGTCTAGAATCACCGGTGTCAATGTGATGCTTCACGATGGTTGTTCGTCCTCCAGTTTTTCCATTTGAAGAAAAGATTGAACTGTACTTCTCCAATAGTTGTAAAGCCTTTTCTTTTTGCTGGTTGGTAAGCACACCTGCCCATTCTTCCATCTGTGCTTTTATTTCCGCTCTGACAGTTCCTGATCTTTCACTTTTTATCGACGAACTCTTTTCGCAGTCTACTACGGCAGTGACTTCCTGGCAATGACCAATCACCATTCCTTTCTTCACAACTGTAGATGTATTAGTTGGATTTAATATTTGCACAGGTACTATTCCATTTTCTTTAGGTTCCACTAACGTCCTACCAGGTATGATGTTTTTATTTTGTATTTCTTTATCTGCTTCTACTAACCACAACTTGCCTGTCCCATCATCCACATTCATCTGTGCCCATATCACAGCTTCTGATTTTACTGGAACCTCTTGGCGTTGACATGCCAGTGCTCGTTTGATGTTCCCACTACGCTTGTAACCGATGTTCAATGGTAGTTCGACATTTGCATAGCGCAGTATCCGTTGATTTAAATCTAACGTAAATCCGTTGTCAATCATAAAATCAACACCAATTATTACGTCATCGATGATGTCGGCCACAATGAATTCATGTTCCCACGTGCAATTTCCAATAGATACTCGTTTCTTTATCTTACCCAGAATTTGTGCATCCTCACCCGTTGCTGTACGCAATTTTATTCCCATTAAAGGCTCAAACCTCTTTACCAAATCGCTCTTGATTATAGAATGTGATGCACCAGTGTCCAGAGTTAACATGAATTCCATATTGTCCAATTTTCCATCAATGGTCAAGCTGCTTAGCACACGCTGTAGTTGTGAAATGTGAATGATGGGGCAACCCACTGTTGGAGTCAGTTCACGCCCCGCTGAACTGACTCGATCTAGTTTAACGATGGATTTGTGTTAGTGGAGCGATCGCTATCCACCTTATTCTCCTTCTTTTGTCTTCCTGGAGAATTCGATCTTGATCGCTTTCGTCGTAGACGGCAGTCACGCGCCATGTGTCCTGGTTTGTCGCAAATAAAGCACTTACCAGTAAATTTGTTTTCGCGTCGACCTGTTGTTCTTCCTTCAGGCTGCACTACAGATTTGAATGCCTGACACACTGCTTCAATCAGATCTGCTGTTTCTGTTTCGAGTTGGCGTACCCGTGGCATTGGTCGACACATCAAACTGGCGGCTTCATATGTCAAGGCACTACTGACTGTTTCGGCATATGTATTTCTGGGTGACATGACTAGGGCACGCTTTGTCTCTCCATCACGTATGCCATCTATGAATGCCTCTATTTTTATTTTTTCGACGAACTCTTCCGAATTACCAGAGAACGCTAGATGACATAAGCGCTCAATATCGGAAGCGAATTCCTGAAGGCTCTCATTACTCCGTTGCACTCGCGATCTCAATTCCACTCGATGTAATTGACTCTTGTATTCATTTCCATATTTTCGCTGGAGTGTGTCCATCAGTGATTGGTAGCTACCCCGATCTTTCTCTGGAATCATCTGTAACACTTCGGAAGCATTACCTTTTAATGCGACTATTAAAGCAGCAGTCTTGTCGCTGTCATCCCATTGATTCTTCGAAGCTGTAGTCTCGAATTGAAGCTTGAAGATGTTGAATGGCGTGCTTCCGTCAAATGTTGGTGGCTTTAGTTTAATTGTAGTTGACTCTCTTATCACTGATGTGGTTGCTCCACTTATTTTTATTTTATTAAGTTCGCGCTCTAATTTCTCAAGCTTTTCTTCCAAGTCATCATGTCTGTCTACATGTTCCTTCAGCTTATCATCCAAATCATCCACATGTTCTTTCAGCTCTGTGACTTTGTCATTAATAGCTCCGGAAATTTCCTGAAATCTAATCTCAATTCCCTTTTGTAGTTTTTCGATGACATGTTCTTGACGAGCCGAATGTTCTTGAAGCTTGGAGTCAATTGTTTTCTGGAATTCTCCCATAGCGTTTTCTTGACGTACCGAATGTTCTTGAAACTTGGAGTCAATGCGAGACGCATTTCCTTGAATTTCCGTACGCAATTCAGCCGAATGTTCTTGTAGCTTCGCATTAATTCCTTGCAGTTGCTGCTGCTGCTGTTGCATCATGGATTTCATAAATTCCATGAGTTGACCACTCGAATCTACCTTACTCTCTTCCTCGGCGTGCACAACTGCATGTATATCGTCTTCCTCAAAGAACTCATGTTCTTCTACATTAATTCCCTTAGCCTCCATGGCTTTCCTCAGCCTCACCAGCAGTTCCGCCTTTGCACCTGATGACGATAGATTCATCTCTACCAACAGCTTTTTAAGCTGGTCCACTTTTAGTTGGTCAATTTTCACCATCTTTACAGAATCCCACTTCTGACACCAAATGTTACGTTTTTATTCTGTGTGCGTTTAATTCTATTTGAATTACCTTGTTCGAACACTGGATTCTGTTAATAATAACTGCAACACTTATTTTATACAACTATATACAGCAACAATTTATTTTAATAAACACTATTTACAATCAACTCTGTTTATAATCAACTATTTACAATAACACTTTGCCTCTGTATAGATGTTTGCGCAGTCACGTTCGGAATTCGATTGATTGTCAATTCTGTTGGCAACACCCCAGAATCTTCCTTTATCGAGATTCTTCTCTTCCTTTCTCGTTGGCTTGTTCTGGTTATCGCTTATTTCTTTTTGTTGACATTCGTTTCGATGCTGCCAATAGAGTCAGTCACAATAGTGATGAGTAATCAACTATCGATACTCGTTACAATATAATAAGTGTTGAATGTGAGAACGTATCAGAGACGAAATGAGTATGTGATAAGGGTTGCCAGGTTACTGCGGCTGACGGCGGTAACAATTCCCTTTCCCGTAAGCGAGTCCTATGGATCTAGGTTGCTTTTGTTCTTTTCAACGACGTCTCGTTGTTCTTTTCTGACTGATGGTGGATTTAGAATACCAAATTGTGTTTTTACCGTGACACGTCTAACTTGTCTGTCACTCGCTACCACTGTATCGATCACTCTTCCTTGGGCCAGCAATTTCTCGGAAGATCAGAGTCGACAATTATAACGATGTCTCCCGTATGGATAGCCGGCTGCGGTATAAACCACTTGCTCCGTCTGGAAATTATTGGCACGTACTCTTTTAGCCATCTTGTCCAAAACTGGTTCGCAAATTTTTGTGTCCGATGCCAATGGTGTCGCAAATTCTTTCATCATTATTGAAAGGTTCATAGCCATCTGAAGATCCGATCATTAAATGGTTCGCTATAGCCTCATCGTCATCAAACTCCAAGGAGACGAATGTGAGTGGACTCCGCCCATAAGTGGTGCTCCAGGAGGGTTGAGCTTCCACTTAATGCAGTCAAAAGTGCAACAAACTGATTTCTGATCAATATTTTAAACTCGTCACGTATGACCTTCTCTGTCGCTTTGAAGTTTGTTCCATTTTCAGAAAAGACTTCTCTTGGTGTACCACGCCGAGCTATAAAATTTCGAAAGCACATTATGCAGGAACTCGTATCAAGGCTATGAGCTACTTCGACGTGAATTGCTCTAATCGTGAGGCAGGTTATCGATTTTCATGCCTGCGTCCGACGAACACATAATGTGGTCCGAAATAATCAACGATAACAAATGTGAACGGTCGTTCAAATGTTGCTAGCCGAGCAGTTGGTAACGCTGCCATTTGAGGAGGGCACGGCATCGTATAGTAATAGTGTATGTCAAGAATACAGATTACGCCCTGTGCTGTCATAAACGAAACAGTACGAATAGTAAGCAAATAAGAAGTGTCAATATACAAAAGGTAAATAAAACTGTAAACGTTTATACAAAATTGTAAAATAAGCAATATTTATTAGTTTATTATGGAGAATATTAGAAGAAACAAGTAAATAAATATACCGCGAAAATACATATGTATGTAACCTAAAGTGACCAGAAGTTGCCAATTGGAAAAGCTATCGATCAAAATTTATAAATAAAATCGAAATGGTTTCGTGTTTTCATTACAAGTTTTATTGCCCACATATGTATACATGCATAAATATTAAAAAAAAATTAAATAATTATATCAATAATTTAAAAAAGAATTAATAAATACTAAGTTATTATTTTAGTGAATTTTCTTTTTTTCTTGTGAGCGGTTTCTTCAAATCCATTGTTTAGTTTTCTAATTTTGAAGAACATCCTTGCCCCGAAGAACAATTTTTTTTCCTTAATATTGCAATTAATACTAGAAGATTGCTCTATATGTTTTTGTACAAAGTTATTTGTAATGTACAACCCATTTCCATTAATTGCGTTAAAAATATTTTCAAGGGAGTTCAATCGAACCACGAGCTTTTCGGTTTTGATAAACCACCTTCACTCAGGTGATTTACCCATGTATAACTTAAATCAGCGCCATCCTCCCAATTCGTGTCGTAATTTATGACATATATTTTTTTTTTTTTATGTGGCACTTAAAGCCCCAAAGGGCTCATTGGCCGAGCTTCTCTTCCATTATTGTTGTGCGTCTTAAATTTGAACAGTATTAGAAGGGACCTACTTATTTTAGCCGGTTCCGAACGGCAGAACACTTGTGACATCACTTTTTCTGAGCTTTGTCACAGAGTTCTTTAAGAAGCTTTTTCATGGCAAGTCGTTACTGTCGGAAGAATTGCCAATTGCTTGCCGACAGGTGGGTACCATTCGAAAGAAAAATCTTATCGATATTAAATTTGTTACGCATCAGCCGGGGATTGAACCACGACCTACAGATCAGAAGGCGAACACACTAACCACTGAGCTACGGCACCCACCAGCTACGGCACCCACCAGCAATATAGCCAGCAATATTTTCTAGGCCGACATTGTCGTCAACTTCAAATCAATCTAATCTGAGCTCTGTTAATAAGTTAATTTAAACAGTTGAATATTTCCATACAATAACCAACGATTTTTTGTTACCATTAACTGCAATTTCCGAACTTTGTTGATGCAGCAACATAGCAACGATGGGCTTATTTTCTCTTCGCTGAACCCGCTTTCCCGGAAAAGTTATACCAACAGATACTCGGCACACAGTTGGCAGAACCCCGCGCTTCAATTCAAGTATCGACGCAAAGCCTGGAAAATTAGTAACATTTCAGAAATGCGAATGCTGTGCAAATAAAATAAATATATTTTACCCATTTCATATAGCTTGAGGTTTATAAAATCGTAATTAATGAAATGGTCCTTGCAAATCACACTATTTTTGTGGTTGAAAGGACTTAATCGCCAGAAGAAAATAATCCACTTTTTTCCGAAATGATAAAATAGTTCTTTAATAACGATTTGTAGGAATTATCGTTATGGCATCTTGCCACTGCTCACTTCATTTATAAAAATCACCTTTTTTTCAATCAAAATTGTTTTAAGTAACCGCGTACTATACAAATGCAAGAATTATAATTATAAAAATTATTTGCCCTTTTCGGTTAATTTCCTTTTCGTTTATGGCGTCAGCATAAGAACAGCCTATTGTCAAACTCAAACCAAAAAAGATAACTGTTCATGTATATAAGCTGCATTCTTTTGCATGCGAGTTGCAAAAGAGCACTGACTTATTTGCCGAACTGCATGCAAAGCAACAACAAAAATAAGCAATGCCGTCTATTTTAACCGAGTTCAATTGAAGTTGCTTATATATTAATCGACCTGAGTTATAGTGTTGGAAAGTAAAAAACATCACTATTGTGAATATACTACTGGAATGTCCTTGGGAAATTTCAACAACACGTAAAATTATTGTAAATATAAACAAAACTAAGCAAAATAAAGTAAGTGCAAATGAACATTTATTTTAAATAAACGAATATATTTACCACAGATTCCGCAGAATTGTTTCTTTTTTGTTTTTATTTCATTTATAAATTTCACGAACAATCATATATACCACCAGCATTGCTAAGTAACTAAAGGGAAATTATATTCAAATAAAAAGGAAGTTATATGTGAGTTAATGTTCTTTTGCAACTCACTTATAGCCTAGACAGACGGCAGCCTAATTCCGGATTATCGGCGCACTTAATCCGAATAAAATAATAACCTGACAGACGGCAGTATTGGAGATTAACTAAACGACTGATTGCTGTTTTATTAGGTCAGCTCACTTACATTACTATCACTATCAATTTCTGTCATCTGTCACTCTCGATATGAGAAAATCTACAAGAAGTACGTGAACTGAAAACTATCAGAAACTTGTAAATTGTCATTCACTGTTCGTAATTGACAGCGGGATTTATTTGCTCGCCAACGCTTTTCATGTTGAAAACTGTTAACAATTGTTGAAAATTTTTTATAAGCGAACACGCCTAATATTTTATAAAATGGATCGAGAAAAATTCACAATAGACTATTTTCAGCAGTGTTGCCATCGCAAATTGCCCTAATCCTCTTTTATTTTGAGAATGAACTCATAGAGTTTATGCGGATTAGCTGCAGTTAATGCCCGAGTTAATTCGAATTAACTCGGTAATCCGGAATTAGGCTGCCGTCTGTCTAGGCTATTACAAAAGAATGCAACTATAATAAGCGTTGAATGTGAGAACGTATGTGCCTGTTTACATTAGATTTCCTATGAACGATATATCCATTAACGCTGTGTTCACATTAGTGCAATTGCGCCGGTTTTATTTCAAATAAAATGCTACAGTGGAATTGGAATTTTGGAATAAAGTAGGGCTGTGCAATTAATCGTTTGTTCAGAAATATTGATTAATCAAAGTATTCCATTAATCAAATATGAAATTAATCGAATTATCATGATTTTATTTATTCAAAATAGAAATTATTCTAAAAAAATTTTCAAAATATTGATAATATTTCAAATATTGCGATTAATCGAATAATTTCAATTTTGATAAATCATAATTTTGATCAAGCGAATTGATTTGTCGAATAATTTGATTAATCAGACTTTTTGAACAAACAATTAATCGCACAACCCTAATATAGAACGCTTCTGATTGATGTTATCGCTTCAACGTTTAAAAATTTGTGAGTATAGTTGTCATAATCGGAACACTTTGGACATAGAAAAAAAAACTTCCATCACTTTCTTACTGCCTACTTTTCTACCTATCTCGCTCGCACAGTTGCGTCTGGGCAAGCCAATGTGAACAGGCACTATGAGAGACGAAATGAGTATGTGATAAAGATTGCCAGGTTACTGCAGCTGACGGCGGTAACAGTGGCACTCATGCGATCATAAAACCATATAAACCGTATAATTTACATGGATTATCATCAACAACAAAATAAAAATGTCGAAAATTAGAATTGGTTAAAATACAAATTAATGATTGGGTTGTTTGAAAAAAAATAATTATCCTTAATATAAATTAAATATCTTTACCTATGATTTAAGGAATTACAGAAGAAAAGCATGTACAACAGAGTTGCATTTAAAACCGGTATATATTGTTACGTTTTTATTCTGTGGACGTTTAATTCTATTTGAATTACCTTGTTCGATCACTGGATTCTGTTAATGATAACTGTAACACTTATTTTATACAACTATATACAGCAACAATTTATTTAATAAACTCTATTTATAATCAACTCTGTTTATAATCAACTATTTACAATAACACTTTAATGTACTAGCAACTTTTGCCTCTGTATAGATGTTTGCGCAGTCACGTTCGGAATTCGATTGATTCTCACTTCTCAACACTGGCTCTATTTATACTCTGTTGGCAACACCCCAGAATTTTCCTTTATCGAGATTCTTCTCTTCCTTTCTCGTTGACTTGTTCTGGTTATCGTTTATTTCGTTTTGTTGACATTCGTTTCGATGCTGCCAATAGTGTCAGTCACAATAGTGATGAGTAACCAACTATCTATACTCGTTACACTGCCCTCCTCTTAGCCTTGTTCGTCCGGACAAGTTTTTATACTTCCCCTCGATATGGCGCAAGTCGCTCCAAGTGCACTACTTTAAATTTTGCTCTTTTATTCCAGGCACGTTGAATACGATACACTACGTCATTTATCTTTGTTATAATCTCATATGGTCCTTCTCAATGAGTCTGTAGTTTAGAGGACAGGCCTTTCTTTCGTTTTGGATTATGATGCATTACAAGCTCTCCTTCATAGAACCCTTTTGAATTTGCTTTCAAGTCATACCTGGCCTTCATCTTATCGCTTATCATCTGCGACCGCTCTCTGATGAACTGATGTACTTCATCCAACTGTTCCCGCTTTTCGCTAATATAGTTACCTTCGGTTGATCTCGTTGGTGATACGACTCCAAATTTTAAATCAGCTGGCAGTCGTAACTCGTTTCCAAAAATTGCCATTGCCGGTGTAGTAGCCGTCGTATCATGTTGTGCGCATCGATACGACATGAGGAACATTAGTATATGTACATCCCAGTCTTTTTGGTATTTATCTACGACTTTTCTCAAATATTCCCCCAAGGTACGGTTAAATCATTCTACCATGCCATCAGATTGTAGATGCAAAGGTGTTATATGAGTTTTGTATATACCCAGCATACGGCATATCTCTTGGAATAAAACTGATTCGAAATTTCGACCTTTGTCTGAGTGTAACTCCATCAGTACACCAAAACGAGTAATCCATTGGTTGACGAATACATCCGCAACTGTACTAGCTTCTTGATTTGGAATGGGGTATACTTCAGGCCATTTACTGAAGTAATCTATAACCACCAGAACATACTTGTTTCCTGCGTTGCTTATTGGAAATGGCCCAGTTTTGTCCATAGCAATTCGCTCAAATGGAGCACCCACAGTGTATTGGTGCATCTTACCTTAGACTTTTCTTAGTGGGACCTTTGGCCATTGCGCATTGCTTACACTTCCGAATCCAATCAGACGGTTTTGGTGATTCCCAAATGCCCTCCAATGGAGGCATTGTGATACTCAGCTATCACTTCATTTATTTTTGCGTTGGGTACCACTAGAAGATCATTAGTGATTTTTCCATCTTCACTTTCCCATGTTCGGAATAAACATCCGTCTCTTAAGTGCAGGCTTTTCCACTGCGCCCAGTATGCCTTTGCTATTGGACTCTCATTAGCAATTTCTAGCCAATCTGGACGTATGCCCTGCTCCTTGTATTCCATAATCTTTACGAGATCTGGGTCGTTCCGCTGATCTTCTTGTTCTCGTTCGGTGGTCCATGACTCCTCCCGCAAGATATTCGTAAGTCGTATGTCGACAATGTGCTCCTTGCTTTCCACTCGAGAACAATTTTTACATTCCATTTTACAAGGACGTCGAGATAGAGCATCCGCTTTGCTGTGATGTCCTCTTTGACGATGCTTTTTTGTATAATCATAACTCTGCAGCCTTTCAATCTAGCACGAAAATTGTCCTTCTGGATTTTTAAATTGTAATAACCAACTTAGCGCCGTACAAGTATTTATGGAAATACTTTACACATTCCAGTATTGCGAGCAACTCTCTTCGAGTGAGACAGTAGTTTCTTTCTGGTTTGGACAGGATTTTACTGTAAAATGTTATTACTTTTTCTTGCCCATCTATGATCTGAGAAAGCACACCACCTATTCCATAGCCACTCGCATCTGTGTCCAACACAAACTTTTGACCAGGTACTGGATACGCTAATACTGGTGCTGAACACAGTCTTTCTTTCAGTTGTTCGAATGCATTCTGTTGTTCCTCGCCCCACACAAATGGTTTGTTCTTTCTTGTTAACTCATGCATGTGTAGAGGTACTGCCTACTAATGTGTGTGTGAGTGTAGTGTATAGTGTGCTTGTTGCCTTGGATTTAACAGCAGTGCAACTCTGCTAATCTTTAGGCTAGCTTAGGCCAGCCGGAATGCGAATTGAAACGAGAAGTCTGATTTGAAGTCAAGTTAGCAATTGATTTTATTGAACACATGTAGTACTATTTATACTCAAATATGGGCAACTCGATTCCCAGAAATTGCAGACTAAGCAACAAATTGCACTAAGTAAAATGTAAAAATGTAAACAAACAATTTCGTGAATCAAAGTGACTTTGATTCCAATAGTTGCTGATACAGCAGCAGCATGGATATCGACTTTGTATTGCATAACTAAAAAGAACATTTGCTCAGCAAGCGTAAGTCATTGGCTTTGCTTGCAAATGTAAACAAATGTTCGCGTGGCCATTGGCTTTGCTTGCAAATGTAAACAAATGCTCGCTTACTAAGTGTAAGCGTGGATATGCAGTGTCATTATTTCATATTGCTTTGTGCATTGCTTTGTATGTTATTTAGTGCATTATTTTGTGTATCACTTTATGTAATACTTTGTGCATATATTGTTGCCTAGGTCACTACACCCTTGCCCTCAAGAAAAAATTATTTATTTTCTTTGAGAAAATGGAATAATTTTTCCCGTATGGCGGTGGTTCTTGGAGTCGTTTTGCGTGGTTACATTTAAAAATTTTGTTATTTTTTTTTTTTTTTTTTTTTGTGCTTATTGGCTAACATTATGTTGTTTAATATATTTGTAATTATAGCTTATTGTAAAATGAACATATATAGTTTTTGATTTGTTATAATTATAAGTCTACTTAACTAACATGTTTTAGTCTAGTTTCGTACCTAAAAATTTTTTTAATATATTATTATGAAATATTTTGTTTTTACCATTAATTTCTATAGTAGAATTTACTCCATTTGTGTCTATGATTTTGTATGGACCGTGATATGGACTCTGGTTTTTCTTTTTGTTTTCATATTTTACATATACCAGGTCTCCTACTTTAAAGCTTGCTTTATTTACATTCTTGTCATATTCTAGTTTTCTTTTTCTTTTCACATTGTTTATTATTTTTCTGGCCATTTCTTGTGACCTTTTTATTCTTAATTTTAGCTCTTCGGCATAATTATCAATATTGTAGAAATGTTTATTTGTTTCTATTGTGTCATTTGGAAGTGCTGGTAGTTTACCAAAAACTAATTCGTATGGAGAGTAGTTTGTGTCAATGTGTGGTGTTGTGTTATAAGCAAAAGTGTAGTATTGTACCCATTTGTCCCATTCATAATCTTCCGCGAAGGTTAGAAGGTATTCATTAAGTGTCCTATGGTTTTTTTCTAAAGCGCCTATTGTTTGGTGATGGTAAGGGGTAGAAAATATTTGTTTGATATTTAGTAATTCACATATGTTGTGCATCAGTTCGTTTACGAACTCGGTGCCTCTGTCTGACTTTAGGGTTTTTATGGTTCCATATTTTAGGATTAACTGTTCAACTAATGTGGTCGCTATAGTTTTTGCTTCTTTATTAATGATTGGGTATGCAACTACGTATTTTGACAAATCACATTGCATTGTTAATATGTATCTGTAACCGTTAGAAATGCGCAAAGGACCTACTGTGTCAATTGTTACTGTCTCAAAAGTTGTTGTTGGTGTATCTGTCACTACGAGTGGTTCTTTTGTGTGTTTTATTATTTTATTTTGCGTCAATATTGTCTTTCTAATTCCTAAATGTCCTGCTGTATTAGAGGAGTGGAATTCATCAATTAATTTGTATTGTATTATGGTACTTTTTATTTGTACTGGAGCTTTATATATTAGTATTTTTATTGGCACGCTTTTATTCTTCTCGAGCTCATCGTATTTCTTTTTGAATGCATTCATTTCTATATTCTTTAATATATATTCTTGTTCACAAAGGGCTAGCTCCTTTATCTGTGAACTGTGCATTGAACTATGTAGTTTCTCCAACATTGAATCTAGTTTCAAAGGGTCATCGCTACAAGTCATTTGCACTTCATTATTTATAATTTTTACTGTAGTACTACTTTCTTTATCGATAATAATTTTCAATTTATATAAATTCTTAACGTCAATGAAGGATGTACATTCCCAAATATGAAGTTGATCAGGCTTCTTAGGAGATGTTTTTCCGTTCATGCGTTTCCCGGGTAATAAATTTTCATCTTTCTTATATGCATGCGTTATTTCATTATTCATTTGTGCGGCCTTGCTCCTTGTTAAAATGTTAATATATTTTTCTTTTGTTATTTCTGTTTCACTCGTGGGTATCATTGCTTTTAAAGTGTCGCTATCTATTTTGATGCGTGACAGTGCATCTGCGTTAGTGTTTATTTTGCCTTGTTTGTAGATTATTTCAAAGTCATAATCAGATAAGTCTACTCTGATTCTTGTCATTTTCGATGATGGGTTTTTGTGTGCGAATAATGAGACTAATGGTCTGTGGTCGGTTACGACAATAAATTTTTTTCCGTACAGGTATGTTCGGAATTGGTTTATGCCCCAATGAATAGCTAATAATTCTTTTTCAATTATAGGTTTATTGATATCGTGTTTTTGCAATGCTTTACTTGCATAGGCAATTGGTAGGTCATGTCCTATTTCACCTTGTGATAATATTGCTCCTAGAGCAAAGTCAGATGCGTCAGTAGTAAGTATAAAGGGTTTATCGAAATTAGGGTATTGTAAGATTGGTGGTTTAATTAATTTATCTTTTAATGTGCTGAATGCTTTTTCACATTCTTCTGACCAAATGAAAGGTTGTCCCTTTTTTAATAGTGAGTTTAGACATTTTGCTATTGATGCAAAATCTGGTATAAATCGTCTGTAATAATTGCAAAATGCGTACTATCTCGCATTTGGTTGGGTCAGTTTTTACACCTTTGTCTGTAATTAGATGTCCTAGGTAAAGTACTTCTGGTTTCAGGAATTGGCATTTGCTTGCATTCAGTTTCAGATTGTATTTCTTTAGTTTTTCGAATACTTTTAAAAGATTTTGATTGTGGTGCCGTATGGAACATCCAAAAACGATAATGTCGTCAACGTAGAGAAATGCTTCTGATTTTAAGCTAGAGAGTGCTATAGTTAGCATTCTTTGAAAACTGTTAGAGGATATTTTTAATCCAAATGGTAGTCGTTTGAATTGATAATGACCGTCTTGGGTCGAAAAAGCTGTAACAGGTCTTGAGTCATTATCTAATGGGATTTGGTGAAATGAACTTGTCATGTCTAATGTGGTGAAGTATTTTGCTCTTCCTAGCATATCTAGTATGTCTTCTAGTCGTGTTAATGGGAATTTGTCGTTTATTATTTTGTCATTGAGTTTTCTATAGTCAACCACTAATCGCCATTTTTTGTTGCCATTTTCACTTTTCTTTGGTACTAGAAGTAATGGTGAGTTGTAAGGGCTAACTGAAGGTTCAATAATGTCCTCTATCATGCCTTGTATTTGTTTCTCAATTTCTTCCTGTTGAGTATGTGGAAGTCTATAATTTTTTATGTATACTGGGGAGTTATCTGTCAAGTTTAGTTTTTGTGTATAAAATGTGTTGGTTGAAAGCTGTTCACCTTCTAAGTGAAATATTGATTGATATTTTCCAAATTTGTCGTGTAATTCTGATTCCATATTTTTATCTAATTTTCCTAGGTTTAATTCCTTCATTAATTTATTGAAACGTGTGTTGTTATAAATTTTTGTATTATGTCATGATATTATAGTCTGCTAAATCTTCTGTGATAATTTTTATGTTTTTAATTTTTGATGTGTGGTTGTTTACGTTTATAATTTTGATGTGACAATTTCCCTTTGCAGGAGCTATTGAATTGGCTAGGAATACGCCCTGTTGTATTTCCTGATTTAATATGACGCTGTCTTGTTTTACGTTTAGCTTTATTGGGAATATCATTTCTGTTCTAGGTGGTATCTCGAAAGTGTCTTTTGGTTGAAATTTATTGTCTAGTGGTAATGTTGTTTCCCTATTATTAATTGTTGCTGTTAATGTAAATGTTTCATAATCAATTTTACACAAGTGATCTATTAGGAAGTCTCTTCCGAGTATTCCATCAGTGACAGTCGGAAAATCTTCTGTAACTAAGTAGAAGTTGATGCAAGTTTTATCTTTTCCTATATCAAAAGTTAAAATAGCAGTTCCTATTGAAGTGATTTCGTCTTTAGTAATACCTGTCAATTTGTATTTGTTGTTACTGTCATATTCAAATTCGTTATTAAATGGATTTTTGCAAATAGAAATGTCGGCGCCAGTGTCTATTAGAAATGTCATGTGTGTTTTGAAATTTGTATTGTAGATTGTAATAAAATTTGTTAAATCTTTTGTAATCAAGTAAATATTTTTTTGTACCCCGGAGGAATTTAGTTGTTGTCCTCCGGGTCGCCTACGTTTCCCTGAAGGTTAGTAACGTTTATGTGGCGACTGTTTCTGTTGTATTGTTGTACTTGTCTGTTATTTTTATTATATCTGTTGCCGTTATTGTAATTTCTATTATTGTTAGTGTTATTACGATAGTTGTTATTGTTTGCGGGTCTAAAGTTATGGCTGTTAGTATTGTTTGTGGGTCTAACGTTGTTCCGATTGTTATTGTAGTTATTGGGTCTGTTATTATTGTTTCTAAAATTGTTATTGTTAGCGTATCTCATTTGGGCATTATTGTTGTGGTTGAAATTATTACGGTTGCTGTACCTGTGGTTGTTAGAAATAAACATGACTCTTGAATTGTTGCCTTGACTATTTTGTTCAAGTCAAGAGCTAAATCTACTGCTGATTCGAAAGTTTTTGGTAGTGACGCGAATATTGTCTGTTTGTACTGTTCATTTATTCCATTTTTAAATACGGTTAGACTGTACTGTTCATTTAGTTGCGTAATTAAAGCTTTCTGTTCTGTGGTGGCACTATTGCCTATTTGTGATATTTGTAGTTTGTTAAGTTCTGCAGTTAGTGACAAAATGTTGTTCCTAAATGTTGTTATACTTTGGTTTCTCTGGTAAAGATTCGTTAGTTGGTTTTGTATCTGTGGGATAGTTTTTGTGGATTTATATCTTTTGAATCTTTTAAGTCTTGGAATGTGGTTGGTGTTTGGACAGAAGTTATATTAGTCCTTACTGTTTGGGTTAGTTTCACATATATCACGTAGTCAATTAGTGCAGTTTTGCCTGCTTCAGTCAGACCATGATAAATGATTTCTACAATTTTAAGGAATGATTCTAATTCTTTGTAATTTCCCGAAAAGCTGGGAATAGCTTTGGTCGCTATTTCTAAGTGGAATTCGGACATTATGGATATCGGGTTTTCTACTTCAATTTTGCTTGATTCTTCTTTGTCGGTGTCAATAATGTAAATTATTGGTGTATCAATGTCGTGTGGTATAGTACTCTCCAATTCGTAATACGCAAGTATTTTTACTAACTTGTCCCTGTGTTGCCAAAATATATCTAGGCAGGATTGTTTGTGTTCTGGTGTCAATCTATCTTTGTGTACGTTGATTGTACATCTAATGGTTTCAAGTGCCTCGAATAATGTCTGTAAGTGTTTTGTCAAAGATTCTTGTTTTACTTTTGTGCTTTTATTTAAGCATTTGTAGCTTTTTATAAAATTTTCTTTTTCAGTCAACAAAATTTCCTGAATTTCCTCCCACTTCACCATTTTATATCTGTCTAACTTGGCTAATACTGCGTTTAAAAGCCTTTTTTATTTGTTTCACAATGTAGAATACTATAATTGAAACTGTCAATGCTAGGAGTATTATTTCTACATTATTGTTTGTATTTTCTGATTCTTTTATGTTTGCTGTTTTTATTGAGTCTTGGTTAGACTTGTTCTCAACAGACTGACCAATCTCGTATCCAGCGAATATTAGTGAGGTGGCATTAAATATTTTCTTCCACCAACTCATATTTAAAAATTTATTTATTATTTATTTGTTTATTGTATTTTTTTCTTTTATAATTTGTATTGCGGCCTGTGCCGTTGGACAAATGTATTGTTCATAAGGACCTCGTAATTTGAAGTTTTTACTATCATATAATATAATAATTTTTTTATTTTGTATCATGTAATTTAGTTTGTGCCCGATCCTTCTGCAATCACTGCAGTTTGAGGGCTCATGCATTTTTTTTTTTTTTTTTACTTAATCTACCTGATATATATTTGTTATATTCTAAATATTAATTTGTTATTTGGTGCATTTCTTGGAATGCACTGTAGTTTGTGGTGTGCTTCTCTGCTTATTCTGGTGCTCTGTGCTGGTTCTGTGGGTTTGTGGTGTACTTCTTTGCTTATTCTGTTGCTCTGTGCTGGTTCTGTTGGTTTGTGGTGTGCTTCTTTGCTTATTCAATTCGCCGAGTATTCGCTTCTTCTCCTTGGTCGTGGTTGCCAGATTTAGTTGTGTGTATAATATAGCTTTTTCTTTCCTTCTCTGGAATGCCTTGCCTGCTCGTTTCTTCTTCGGCTTTGGTGGTAGTGTCGGCAGATGGTGCTGTCCCTTTTGTCGGTTTTTGTATTCTTGAATAGTGATGGCCCTCGGACCTTGGTTTAGTGGTCCAGGGATGTATGTTGGTCGTATAGTGACGTTGTGGGTCTCGACTGGAACATATGGTTCTATGTATGGTTCTGGACTGTAGATGGATTTTTCGAAATCCTCCAGAAATTCATTTAACTGAATCCTATCTATTTCTGAGTTCATTTGGTACTCGAGAAAAAGGATTGTTGAATTTTAAAATTATAAAAAGTCGGTAGAAGAGCTGAACAATGGGTCAGGATCAGTGATCACAGGATCAGTGGTCGCAGGATCGCCATGTAGAGGTACTGCCTACTAATGTGTGTGTGAGTGTAGTGTATAGTGTGCTTGTTGCCTTGGATTTAACAGCAGTGCAACTCTGCTAATCTTTAGGCTAGCTTAGGCCAGCCGGAATGCGAATTGAAACGAGAAGTCTGATTTGAAGTCAAGTTAGCAATTGATTTTATTGAACACATGTAGTACTATTTATACTCAAATATGGGCAACTCGATTCCCAGAAATTGCAGACTAAGCAACAAATTGCACTAAGTAAAATGTAAAAATGTAAACAAACAATTTCGTGAATCAAAGTGACTTTGATTCCAATAGTTGCTGATACAGCAGCAGCATGGATATCGACTTTGTATTGCATAACTAAAAAGAACATTTGCTCAGCAAGCGTAAGTCATTGGCTTTGCTTGCAAATGTAAACAAACGTTCGCGTGGCCATTGGCTTTGCTTGCAAATGTAAACAAATGCTCGCTTACTAAGTGTAAGCGTGGATATGCAGTGTCATTATTTCATATTGCTTTGTGCATTGCTTTGTATGTTATTTAGTGCATTATTTTGTGTATCACTTTATGTAATACTTTGTGCATATATTGTTGCCTAGGTCACTACACATGCATGGCGATGTGTGCAAATCCAGGAACAAATCGTCGATAGTAAGTACATAAGCCTAAGAAGCTTCTTAATTCGTGAAGATTTGATGGAATAAGCCATTCTTGTACTGCTGCTACTTTCTCCTCGTCGGTATGTACCCCTTTTGTTGTTACTTTATGACCAAGATATTTAACTTCTCGCCTGAAGAGTGAACACTTTTTCATATTCAGTTTAAGCCCTGCTGATTGTATACGCTCAAATACTTCTTTCAACTTTTCCAGGTGGTCGTTAAAAACTTTCTCATCACGATAGTGTCATCGAGGTACAGCAAACACGTTTTCAAGTGTAGTCCTCTGAGGACACGCTCCATCCAACTTTCGAAAGTAGCTGGCGTATTACATAAGCCAAATGTCATCACTGTGAATTACCGTAGACCATCGCCAATACTGAAAGCTGTTTTCTCTTTGTCCTCCTTAGCAAGTTCCACTTGCCAGTAGCCACTTTGCAGATCAAGAGTTGAGAACCACTTCGCACCAGATAGCGTGTCCAGAGTGTCATCGATTCTTGGCAGTGGATAGCTGTCTCTTTTCGTAATATCATTCAGCTTCTGTAATCCACACAGAATCGAGTACTTCCATCCTTCTTCTTTACCAGCATAACTGGTGAACTCCATGGACTCTCTGATGGTTCAATAACACCTTGTTTCTACATATCGGTAATCAGCTTAATGGCTTCGTCTCTTTTGGCCAATGGAACTCGTCGTGGTGTTTGACGAATTGGTCTAGAATCACCGGTGTCAATGTGATGCTTCACTATGGTTGTTCGTCCTCCAGTTTTCCATTTGAAGAAAAGATTGGACTATACTTCTCTAATAGTTGTAGAGCCTTTTCTTTTTGCTGGTTGGTAAGCACACCTGCCCATTCTTCCATCTGCGCTTTTAATTCCGCTCTATCAGTTCCTGATCTACCACTTTTTATCGACGAACCCTTTTCGCAGTCTACAACGGCAGTAACTTCCTGGCAATGATCAATCACTATTCCTTTCTTCACAACTGTAGATGTATTAGTTGGATTTAATATTCGCACCGGTACCATTCCATTTTCAGTAGGTTCCACTAACGTCTTACCAAGTATGATGTTTTTATTCCTTGATTCTCTATCTGCTTCCACTACCCACAACTTGCCTGTCCCATCATCCACATTCATCTGTGCCCAAATCACCGCTTCCGATTTTGCTGGAACTTCTTGGCGTTGACATGCCAGTACTCGTTTGATGTTACCACTACGCTTGTAACCGATGTTCAGTGGTAGCTCGACATTTGCATAGCGTAGTATCCGTTGATTTAAATCTAACGTAAATCCGTTGTGAATCATAAAATCAACACCAATTATTACATCATCGATGATGTCGGCCACAATGAATTCATGTTCCCACGTACAATTTCAAATAGATACTCGTTTCTTTATTTTACCCAGAATTTATGCATCCTCACCCGTTGCTGTACGCAATTTTATTCCCATTAAAGGCTCACACCTCTTTACCAAATCGCTCTTGATTATAGAATGTGATGCACCAGTATCCAGGGTTAACATGAATTCCATATTGTCCAGTTTTCCATCAATAGTCAAGCTGCTTGGCACACGCTGTAGTTGTGAAATGTGAATGATGGGGCAACCCACTGTTGGAGTGACTCGATATACTTTAACGATGGATATGTGTTAGTGGAGTGTGAGGAGATAGAGATGTGTACCGACAAGAATGAGACTCGAAAATTCTTTGAAAAGATCAAGCGCCTGAGTGGAGGTTTAAATCCCGGAGCCTCTTCTTGTCGTGATGGAAATGGGAATCTGGTTACGGATGTCCAGAGTGTACTGAGCCTATGGAGGGAACACTTCTGCACGTTACTGAATGGCGATGCTGCGAACAATTCCGCCAGTGGAGGAGAATGCCCGATAACCCCAATTACAGATGATGGTGTTGATGTTTCACCACCCGACTATGACGAGGTTGAAACGGCCATTTTAAGGCTGAAGAACAACAAAGCTGCAGGTGCTGATGGCCTGCCTGCCGAGTTGATTAAGACCGGAGGCGGAGGTGCAGTGAAAATTGGGAAGGACCTCTCCGCACCGTTTAATACCGGACGGGGTTTCAGACAAGGTGATTCGTTATCGTGCGACTTCTTCAATCTTATTATGGAGAAAATAATACGAGCTGCTGATCTACGGCATAATGGCACTATCTTCAACAAAAGTGTCATGCTGTTAGCGTATGCCACCGATATTGACATAATCGGCATGAACACGCGAGCAGTCAGTGCAGCATTCTCAGAGTTGGAAAGAGAGTCGCTTCGGATGGGTCTCACGGTGAACGAGGGCAAGACGAAGTATCTAGTGTCAACAAACAAAGAGTCCCGGCGTCTTGGATAGCACGTCACTGTTGACAACTACGCTTTTGAAGTAGTAAGAGACTTTGTCTATCTTGGAACCAGCATTAACAGCAGTAATGACGTCAGCTTGGAGATCATGCGTAGGATAACTCTTGCTAACAGGTGTTACTTTGGGCTGAGTAAGCAATTGAGAAGTCGAGCCCTCTCTCGAAGAACGAAAACTACACTCTACAAGTCTCTCATCATGCCTGTCCTAACATATGGCGCTGAATCCTGGACAATTTCCACCTCGGATGAGCGAATGCTTGGAGTTTTCGAGAGAAAAGTCCTACGCAAGATCTTTGGACCTATTTGCGTTGGAGGCGAGTACCGAATAAGGTACAACCATGAGCTGTACGAGCTGTATGCCGATATTGACATAGTAAAGCGCATCAAAATCCAGCGGCTGCGCTGGCTAGGTCATGTCGAGCGAATGGAAAAACACGCTCCAGCTAAGAAGGTGTTATATTCGGAACCCACTGGAGGACGACGCAAAAGAGGAAGACCAAACCTCCGGTGGAAAGACCAAGTACTGGAGAATCTGACGGCGCTTGGAATTTCTAACTGGCGCCAGCTAGCGAAGAACAGAGATGGCTGGCGAAGCATGTTATTTTCGGCCTAAATTGATATTCGGTTGTTATGGCCACATAAGTAAGTAAGTAAGTAAGTATGTGTTAGTGGAGCGATCGCTGTCCACCTTATTCTCCTTCTTTTGTCTTCCTGGAGAATTCGATCCTGATCGCTTTCGTCGTAGACGGCAGTCAGCCGCCATGTGTCCTAGTTTGTCGCAAATGAAGCACTTACCAGTAAATTTGATTTCGCGTCGACCTGTTGTGCTTCCTTCAGGCTTTACTAGTGACTTAACCGCCTGCCTCTAGTTGGCGTACACGTGGCACTGGTCGACACATTAAACTGGCGGCTTCATACGTCAAGGCACTACTGACTGTTTCGGCATATGTATTCCTTGGTGACATGACTAGGGCACGCTTTGTCTCTCCATCACGTATGCCATCTATGAATGCCTCTATTTTTATTTTTTCGACGAACTCTTCTGAATTACCGGAGAACGCTAGATGACATAAGCGCTCAATATCGGAAGCGAATTCCTGAATGCTCTCGTTACTCCGTTGCACACGCGATCTTAACTCCACTCGATGTAATTGACCCTTGTATTCATTTACATATTTCCGCTGGAGTGTGTCCATCAGTGATTGGTAACTACCACGATCTTTCTCTGGAATCATCTGTAACACTTCGGAAGCATTACCTTTTAATGCGACTATTAAAGCAGCAGTCTTGTCGCTATGATCCCACTGATTCTTCGAAGCTGTTGTATCGAATTGAAGCTTGAAGATATTGAATGGCGTGCTTCCGTCAAATGTTGGTGGCTTTAGTTTGCTTGTGCTTGAATCTCTAATCACTGATGTGGCTGGTCCATTTATTTTTAGTTGATTGAGTTCGTGCTGTAATTTCTCGAACTTATCTTCCCAGTCGTCGACATGTTCCTTCAGCTTATCATCCAACTCATCCACGTGTTCTTTCAGCTCTGTGACTTTGTCATTAATAGCTCCGGAAATTTCCTGAAATCTAAGCTCAATTCCTTTTTGTAGATTTTCGATGACGTGCTCTTGGCGAACCGAATGTTCTTGAAGCTTGGAGTCAATTGTTTTCTGGAACTCTGCCATAGCGTTTTCTTGACGTACCGAATGTTCTCAAACTTGAAGTCAATGCGAGACGCATTTTCTTGTAACTTCGCATTAATTCCTTGCAGTTGCTGCTGCTGTTGTTGCATCATGGATTTCATGAGTTCCATTAGTTGACCACTCGAATCTACCTTGCTCTCTTCCTCGGCGTGCACCACTGCATGTATCTCGGCTTCCTCAAAGAACTCATGTTCTTCTACATTAATTCCCTTAGCCTCCATGGCTTTCCTCAGCCTCACCAGTAGTTCCGCCTTTGCACCTGATGACGATAGATTCATCTCTACCAACAGCTTTTTAAGCTGGTCCACTTTTAGTTGGTCAATTTTCACCATCTTTACAGAATCCCACTTCTGACACCAATTGTTACGTTTTTATTCTGTGTGCGTTTAATTCTATTTGAATTACCTTGTTCGATCACTGGATTCTGTTAATAATAACTGCAACACTTATTTTATACAACTATATACAGCAACAATTTATTTTAATAAACACTATTTACAATCAACTCTGTTTATAATCAACTATTTACAATAACACTTTGCCTCTGTATAGATGTTTGCGCAGTCACGTTCGGAATTCGATTGATTGTCAATTCTGTTGGCAACACCCCAGAATCTTCCTTTATCGAGATTCTTCTCTTCCTTTCTCGTTGGCTTGTTCTGGTTATCGCTTATTTCTTTTTGTTGACATTCGTTTCGATGCTGCCAATAGAGTCAGTCACAATAGTGATGAGTAATCAACTATCGATACTCGTTACAATATAATAAGTGTTGAATGTGAGAACGTATCAGAGACGAAATGAGTATGTGATAAGGGTTGCCAGGTTACTGCGGCTGACGGCGGTAACAATTTCCTTTCCCGTAAGCGAGTCCTATGGATCTAGGTTGCTTTTGTTCTTTTCAACGACGTCTCGTTGTTCTTTTCTGACTGATGGTGGATTTAGAATACCAAATTGTGTTTTTACCGTGACACGTCTAACTTGTCTGTCACTCGCTACCACTGTATCGATCACTCTTACTTGGGCCAGCAATTTCTCGGAAGATCAGGGTCGACAATTATAACGATGTCTCCCGTATGGATAGCCGGCTGCGGTATAAACCACTTGCTCCGTCTGGAAATTATTGGCACGTACTCTTTTAGCCATCTTATCCAAAACTGGTTCGCAAATTTTTGTGTCCGATGCCAATGGTGTCGCAAATTCTTTCATCATTATTGAAAGGTTCATAGCCATCTGAAGATCCGATCATTAAATGGTTCGCTATAGCCTCATCGTCATCAAACTCCAAGGAGACGAATGTGAGTGGACTCCTCCCATAAGTGCTCCCATAGGTGCTCCAGGAGGGTTGAGCTTCCACTTAATGCAGTCAAAAGTGCAACAAACTGATTTCTGATCAATATTTTAAACTCGTCACGTATGACCTTCTCTGTCGCTTTGAAGTTTGTTCCATTTTCAGAAAAGACTTCTCTTGGTGTACCACGCCGAGCTATAAAATTTCGAAAGCATATTATGCAGGAACTTGTATCGAGACTATGAGCAGGTAATCGATTTTCATGCCTGCGTCCGACGAACACATAATATGGTCCGAAATAATCAACGATAACAAATGTAAACGGTCGTTCAAATGTTGCTAGCCGAGCAGTTGGTAACGCTGCCATTTGAGGAGGGCACGGCATCGTATAGTAATAGTGTATGTCAAGAATACAGATTACGCCCTGTGCTGTCATAAACGAAACAGTACGAATAGTAAGCAAATAAGAAGTGTCAATATACAAAAGGTAAATAAAACTGTAAACGTTTATACAAAATTGTAAAATAAGCAATATCTATTAGTTTATTATGGAGAATATTAGAAGAAACAAGTAAATAAATATACCGCGAAAATACATATGTATGTAACCTAAAGTGACCAGAAGTTGCCAATTGGAAAAGCTATGGATCAAAATTTATAAATAAAATCGAAATGGTTTCGTGTTTTCATTACAAGTTTTATTGCCCACATGCATACATGCATAAATATTAAAAAAAAATTAAATAATTATATCAATAATTTAAAAAAGAATTAATAAATACTAAGTTATTATTTTAGTGAATTTTCTTTTTTTCTTGTGAGCGGTTTCTTCAAATCCATTGTTTAGTTTTCTAATTTTGAAGAACATCCTTGCCCGGAAGAACAATTTTTTTACCTTAATATTGCAATTAATACTAGAAGATTGCTCTATATGTTTTTGTACAAAGTTATTTGTAATGTACAACCCATTTCCATTAATTGCGTTAAAAATATTTTCAAGGGAGTTCAATCGAACCACGAGCTTTTCGGTTTTGATAAACCACCTTCACTCAGGTGATTTACCCATGTATAACTTAAATCAGCGCCATCCTCCCAATTCGTGTCGTAATTTATGACATATATAGCCAGCAATATTTTCTAGGCCGACATTGTCGTCAACTTCAAATCAATCTAATCTGAGCTCTGTTAATAAGTTAATTTAAACAGTTGAATATTTCCATACAATAACCAACGATTTTTTGTTACCATTAACTGCAATTTCCGAACTTTGTTGATGCAGCAACATAGCAACGATGGGCTTATTTTCTCTTCGCTGAACCCGCTTTCCCGGAAAAGTTATACCAACAGATACTCGGCACACAGTTGGCAGAACCCCTCGCTTCAATTCAAGTATCGACGCAAAGCCTGGAAAATTAGTAACATTTCAGAAATGCGAATGCTGTGCAAATAAAATAAATATATTTTACCCATTTCATATAGCTTGAGGTTTATAAAATCGTAATTAATGAAATGGTCCTTGCAAATCACACTATTTTTGTGGTTGAAAGGACTTAATCGCCAGAAGAAAATAATCCACTTTTTTCCGAAATGATAAAATAGTTCTTTAATAACGATTTGTCGGAATTATCGTTATGGCAACTTGCCACTGCTCACTTCATTTATAAAAATCACCTTTTTTTCAATCAAAATTGTTTTAAGTAACCGCGTACTATACAAATGCAAGAATTATAATTATAAAAATTATTTGCCCTTTTCGGTTAATTTCCTTTTCGTTTATGACGTCAGCATAAGAACAGCCTATTGTCAAACTCAAACCAAAAAAGATAACTGTTCATGTATATAAGCTGCATTCTTTTGCATGCGAATTGCAAAAGAGCACTGACTTATTTGCCGAACTGCATGCAAAGCAACAACAAAAATAAGCAATGCCGTCTATTTTAACCGAGTTCAATTGAAGTTGCTTATATATTAATTGTTGCATCTAAAGTTAATACTTTTATTTTCAATATAGCAAACGGTGTGCCTCGTGTGAGGTATATTACAAAAAAGAATGAATAAACGGAAATGTGTTAAGTGTTACAGTGTTACAGTTATAGTGTTGCCAATTGCATTTTTTTTAGTACATAAAAATACATATCACATCTCCCCTCTTAATTTAGGTCCTTCTAAAATCAGGAGCTGTGAACCGATTGACCTTCTGGCGAGAACGTGTGCTATGCCGAATTGGAACACTTGATGGCTGAGCCGTCTCCTTCTGCTGTGCTGGCACGATGTTTGGATCTTCAAACTGATGTCCTTGCTTTGGTTGATTCAGTCGATTGTTTGCGTCGCCTCTTGATACACGATTATCTGGTTGATTCGATGATGATTCAGCAATCGGTGACCAGACGTATGATGGAAGCATGTCGATCTCGTTTGACTTCTTGTTATCATCTATGTCTGATCTTGGCTTAAGTTGATTAATATGACGCTTTATAGTACCAATATTTGTTTGTACCATAAACATCATTTTTCCAATTGAACGAATTATGACACCTTTTATCCATTTTTCCCCTTTCGCATAGTTCCTGGCGTAGACTGGTTGGCTTGGGTCATATTTTGATGTACTTGAGCTTTCAGTTTTTTGTTGTGCTGGTGCCTCGAATAATTGGCTTAAGATGGTACGAACGCAACGACCGTGAAGAAGTTCGGCGGGTGTCTTACCTTTTGCATTTGGTGTAAATCGATACGTCGCTAAATACTTTACTACGGCACTTCGAATTGTTAAGCCGTCACTAATATTTTTGCGAACTGCTGTTTTAAACGTTTGCACAAAACGCTCAGCGAGTCCATTGGAAGCTGGATGAAATGGTGCTGTCGTTATGTGCGTAATGCCGTGATTTTTACAAAATTGTTGAAAGGCTTCCGACGTCAGCTGCGGTCCATTGTCACTAACCAGTGAAATAGGAAAACCTTCGATAGCAAATATAGATTTTAAGGCATGTATTGTATTATCAGTGGTAGTTGTCGATAACTGTACTACGAATGGAAATTGTGAGTAAGCGTCTATGCAGATAAGCCACATGGAATCAAATATCGGTCCAGCGAAGTCAATGTGAACTCTTTCCCATGGTTTTTTTGCTTCTGGCCAACTGAGATATTCGCGTGAGGGTGCTGGATTGCCAACTTTACAAATCTCACACTGCTTAGTTACTTTTGTTATATCGTCGTCGATTTTCGGCCACCAAACGTGATGCCGTGCCAACTGCTTCATTCGAACTGTACCCCAGTGGCCTTCATATAATAACTTCAAGATATTTGGTTGCAACGATTTTGGTATAATAATGCGATTTGCGTCTGAATGCAAGCATAATAAATCGTTATATATGGTTAAAGCGAATCTGCGATGAAAATACGGTTGGATATCTGTATCCAAGAGCGGTAGCTTTTCTGGCCAACCTGTTTTAACATAGGTATGTACCTTACGTAGGATGCCATCTTGTTGCGAGTGTTTGCGAATAATATCAGCATTGATAGGTGATTGGATTTCTGTGATACTGTAGCATGCTTCGCTTTTATCGAAGAGTTCATCGGTGTTTACAGGTAAACGGGAAAGTGCATCTGCATTTCCATGTGCGTGCGTACTACGGTACTTAATATCGAATTGATATGCCATCAGTATTATGGACCAACGCTGTATACAATTCGATGTCATTTGCGGCAAATGTTTACTAGGATTGAATATGTTTACAAGTGGCTTGTGATCAGTGATGAGCAAAAACTTTCGACCATACAAGTACTGGTGAAATTTTTGAACGCCAAACACTATTGCAAGACCTTCTTTTTCTATTTGACTATATTTAATTTGATGTTTGTCTAACGTTTTAGACGCAAATGCTATAGGACGTTCGCTTCCATCAGTGTTGATGTGCGAAAGAACTGCACCGATACCAAAAGATGATGCATCTGCAGCGAGAGCAAGCGGTAACTCTTCATTGAAATGAGCTAATTGCGTAGCGTTAATTATGTGCGATTTGAGAGCAGTAAACGAATTTTGTTGTTCAACGCCCCATGAAAAAGTTGCGTGTTTGCGACGTAGCTTGTTTAAAGGGGCCGCTAATTGAGAAAAGTTCGGGATGAAATTACAATAATAATTTATTTTGCCAATAAACGCTTCTAACTGCGATAGGTTTGCAGGTGGATTGAGTTGTTTAACTGCGTATACCCCTGAATCATCTGGAAGAATTCCTCTCGCACTTATCTTCCTGCCTAAATACACGATTTCCTCTTTTAAGAAGAAACACTTTTGCTTCTTGCACCTGATACCGTTTTCTAAAAGTATCTTTAAAACTTGCTCTACTCGACGAATATGTTCTTGTAACGAAGGCGCAGTAATGATTATATCGTCTAAATAGTTTCCACACCCTTCTATACCACTAAGAATTTGTTCAAGATAGCGCTGGAAAATTGCTGGTGCGCTGGCGATGCCGTATGGTAGTCGTTGGTATTGAAATAAACCCAACGGTGTATTCACTAGCTTAGATGCTTCATCTAACTCCATCTGTAAATATGCATCTTTCAAATCTATTTTTGTAAAATGGGTACCGTGTCGTATAGTATGTAACAATGCTTCACGTGTCGGCAATGGGTATTGCTCGATGTCTAATTGAGAGTTTACAGCAATTTTAAAATCACCACAAATTCGAACTGACCCATCCGGTTTCGATGCTAAAACTATTGGTGATGCCCAGTTGCTAAACTTCACCGACTTCCAAATTCCGGCGTTGATAAGCCTATTAGCTTCCTCTCGGAACTTAGGAATTTGTACAAATGGTATCTGCCTACTCTTGAAAAATTTTGGCGGTGCAGTAGGTTGCATACGTACGCTTGCTTTAAAATTCTGTATAACACCTATGTTAGAATTGTCGAAAATAACTTTATACTTCTCAAGAAGTGCTTCGATTTGTTTCGTATACTCGCTAGAGACGTTTACATTTGCAATCTGTGTGATCTGAAATCCAAAAGCTGTAAATAAATCTAGACCGAAAAGATTGTTTGAGTTTTCCACGTTTGCTACTATGATTTGAATATTCTTCCGTTTGCTTCCACACTTTGCTTCTGTGTGTAGCTCGCCTAGAATTGGAATTTTATTTTGTCCAAAGGCATATAACGTTTTATCGCTGTTAGACAACTTCGGCCTGTTCAATAAATTATACGTCTTCAAATTGATTATTGAAACGCTTGCGCCTGAATCTATCTGAAATTGAATGGTTTTGTTACAAATTTCCAAATCGATCATTTGTTTGCTTGTTTCAGCTTTTGCTATGCCTGTAACTGTATTCACTACATCCAATGTGTCAATTCGATGTTCATTCTCGTCTTTGTTTTGGTTACCTTTTCGCTTTGAATTCATCCTATTATAAGATGTACTAAGCTTTGACATACAAACGATAGCAATGTGTCCCTTTTTTGCACACTTATTACATATCGCGTTTCGGAATTTACATTGTTCTCTTGTGTGGGAGAAGCCACAACCTGTGCATGACTGACGTTACATTTCATATTCTCTTTTGGTTTGCTGTTCACCTTTTTTTCTGCCGTTCTTTCTAGTTTGCATTGCGTTTATTTGCGAGGCGGATGAACTTGTGTTCTCTTTAAGCGTTGCCACAGTTGTTGTGGTAGCTTCGAATGTTTCAGCTATTAACAAAACATCTGCGAGCGAAGGCTGTAATTTTTGAAGAGCGGCTGCGCGAACTTGATCGTATGGTGTACGTACAATTATTTGATCACGTATCATTTCATCAATAAAATTTGCTGTGCAACCTGTTGCGTTACAAATAAATTTACACTCTCTTGCAACACCACGTAGGTCTGCTACCCATTCTCTGTGTGTCTGTGTGTGTTTCATTTCGCGTTTGAAAAACTCATAGCGAGCTGCGACTATGTGACGTTTTGATTCGAAATGTTCCGACAACTTCTCTGTTAATTGTTTATAAGTCTGCGACTGCAGAATTGCAACTCCAAACAAATTTTTAAGAAGCTCAAACAATTCTGTACCAATCCACGATAGGAAAGATGATTTCTGCTTATCTGGATTGCTTACCGAATATGCCATGAAATGCTGCGAAAGCTGCTCCAAATAGGACTCCCAATTTTGGTGCTCTTTGTTGAATGAGTGGAACGGTGGGACCACTGTGCCATTAGGATTATTGGTGCTAAACATGGACTGCTGGATTGACTGCATCCACTGCTTTTGTTGTTCGAGCAACGATGCTGCGAATCTTTGCTGCTGTTGGACTAACTCTTGAAGAAGGCTTTCGTCCGGCATTTTGGGCAATTACTTTGGACTTGGTTGCGATACGCGTTTTAACGATGCTTTTAGTAATTTTTTCTTTTGGATGCTAAACTTACAGGTTTTTTTTTCACCTCGTCGCCAGTAATTGTTGCATCTAAAGTTAATACTTTTATTTTCAATATAGCAAACGGTGTGCCTCGTGTGAGGTATATTACAAAAAAGAATGAATAAACGGAAATGTGTTAAGTGTTACAGTGTTACAGTTATAGTGTTGCCAATTGAATTTTTTTTAGTACATAAAAATACATATCATTAATCGACCTGAGTTATAGTGTTGGAAAGTAAAAAAAACATCACTATTGTGAATATACTACTGGAATGTCCTTGGGAAATTTCAACAACACGTAAAATTATTGTAAATATAAACAAAACTAAGCAAAATAAAGTAAGTGCAAATGAACATTTATTTTAAATAAACGAATATATTTACCACTGATTCCGCAGAATTGTTTCTTTTTTGTTTTTATTTCGTTTATAATTTTCACGAACAATCATATATACCACCAGCATTGCTAAGTAACTAAAGGGAAATTATATTCAAATAAAAAAGAAGTTATATGTGAGTTAATGTTCTTTTGCAACTCACTTATAGCCTAGACAGACGGCAGCCTAATTCCGGATTATCGGCGCACTTAATCCGAATAAAATAATAACCTGACAGACGGCAGTATTGCAGATTAACTAAACGGTTGATTGCTGTTTTATTAGGTCAGCTCACTTACATTACTATCACTATCAATTTCTGTCATCTGTCACTCTCGATATGAGAAAATCTACAAGAAGTACGTGAACTGAAAATTATCAGAAACTTGTAAATTGCCATTCACTGTTCGTAATTGACAGCGGGATTTATTTGCTCGCCAACGCTTTTCATGTTGAAAACTGTTAACAATTGTTGAAAATTTTTTATAAGCGATTACGCCTAATATTTTATAAAATGGATCGAGAAAAATTCACAATAGACTATTTTCAGCAGTGTTGCCATCGCAAATTGCCCTAATCCTCTTTTATTTTGAGAATGAACTCATAGAGTTTATGCGGATTAGCTGCAGTTAATGCCCGAGTTAATTCGAATTAACTCGGTAATCCGGAATTAGGCTGCCGTCTGTCTAGGCTATTACAAAAGAATGCAACTATAATAAGCGTTGAATGTGAGAACGTATGTGCCTGTTTACATTAGATTTCCTATGAACGATATATCCATTAACGCTGTGTTCACATTAGTGCAATTGCGCCGGTTTTATTTCAAATAAAATGCTACAGTGGAATTGGAATTTTGGAATAAAGTAGGGCTGTGCAATTAATCGTTTGTTCAGAAATATTGATTAATCAAAGTATTCCATTAATCAAATATGAAATTAATCGAATTATCATGATTTTATTTATTCAAAATAGAAATTATTCTAAAAAAATTTTCAAAATATTCATAATATTTCAAATATTGCGATTAATCGAATAATTTCAATTTTGATAAGTCATAATTTTGATCAAGCGAATTGATTTGTCGAATAATTTGATTAATCAGACTTTTTGAACAAACAATTAATCGCACAACCCTAATATAGAACGCTTCTGATTGATGTTATCGCTTCAACGTTTAAAAATTTGTGAGCATAGTTGTCATAATCGGAACACTTTGGACATAGAAAAAAAAACTTCCATCACTTTCTTACTGCCTACTTTTCTACCTATCTCGCTCGCACAGTTGCGTCTGGGCAAGCCAATGTGAACAGGCACTATGAGAGACGAAATGAGTATGTGATAAAGATTGCCAGGTTACTGCAGCTGACGGCGGTAACAGTGGCACTCATGCGATCATAAAACCATATAAACCGTATAATTTACATGGATTATCATCAACAACAAAATAAAAATGTCGAAAATTAGAATTGGTTAAAATACAAATTAATGATTGGGTTGTTTGAAAAAAAATAATTATCCTTAATATAAATTAAATATCTTTACCTATGATTTAAGGAATTACAGAAGAAAAGCATGTACAACAGAGTTGCATTTAAAACCGGTATATATTGTTACGTTTTTATTCTGTGAACGTTTAATTCTATTTGAATTACCTTGTTCGGTCACTGGATTCTGTTAATGATAACTGTAACACTTATTTTATACAACTATATACAGCAACAATTTATTTAATAAACTCTATTTACAATCAACTCTGTTTATAATCAACTATTTACAATAACACTTTAATGTACTAGCAACTTTTGCCTCTGTATAGATGTTTGCGCAGTCACGTTCGGAATTCGATTGATTCTCACTTCTCAACACTGGCTCTATTTATACTCAGTTGGCAACACCCCAGAATTTTCCTTTATCGAGATTCTTCTCTTCCTTTCTCGTTGACTTGTTCTGGTTATCGTTTATTTCGTTTTGTTGACATTCGTTTCGATGTTGCCAATAGTGTCAGTCACAATAGTGATGAGTAACCAACTATTGATACTCGTTACAATATTGTTGTTCGTGAAATTTGTAAACGAAATTAAAACAAAAAAGAAGCAATTCTGCGGAATCTGTGGTAAATATATTCATTTATTTAAAATAAATGTTCATTTGCACTTGCTTTATTTTGCTTAGTTTTGTTTATATTTACAATAACTTGACGTGTTGTTGAAATTTACCAAGCACATTCCAGTATCATGATCACAATCGTGCTGGTTTTTTACTTTGCAACACTATAACTCAGGTCGTTTAAATATAAGCGTGTTAAATTGCAATTCGTTAAATAAGCAGGTGTTTTTTTGCAACTCGCGTGCAAAAGAATGCAGCAATTGTATAAGGTTTATGCGGTTTATGCGGCATTTATATGGCTGCATGAATCCCACCATTAATTATATGACAACCAAAAACAATCTTTTACAATTGTTAACATCACTGTTTCGTGTGTTT